>JAGMVL010001918.1:722500-1189500 GCA_019202695.1 Populus x sibirica
AATGGAAACTTGGCTGCAAATGGAAAGAGCGAATGACTTTGGCTTGGATCCAGAACGTCAAGGATCCAATTATCATTCTTGAAATCAAGCACAAGTTTTTAACATGACTGAAACATCAAATCACAGGGACCTTCACTCTTAAGAAAATCCGTATATAATTAATAGTATTTTCTTCCTGTCCTGCCCATATTCCTAAATTAAAGGCGACAGGACAGTGTGTCATTCTGCACGAACAGTGAGTAAACAAAAATCAGTGCCTTTTCACTTACAGTAGGTCGACGTACAACCTACTACCTCTCAAATCTATCTCCATCTCCCTCACTGTTATAGCTCTCAAAGCTACCATACATATAATCGTCTTCTAGCAAGAGAGATATGGTTTCCAAGGAGTAGAGTTAAGAGATCCATTCATGCTCACAGTCATGTCTACTGTCCAATATTGAGCCTCATATATATTGCCACAATAGACGTGAGATTACGTAGAAAGGTCCTCTGTATGAAGCGATAAGAGAGAGTTGCAAGTGGGCTGTGGTAGATATCTAGTTCGTAGAAGAAACAAGAGACTAGGAGACAACTAAAATCCCCACAAAATTCTACAATAGTAAAATTTTTATTTCGATAGTTAATTCAATCACTAAAATCAGTTTATGTTGCGACTTGTGAGTTGTTCAAAGTTCAACTTTTTATAATATTGCTAGCCTACACAGATAACTCGTGTAACTATCAGAAAATCAATAAATATAAATGAAAATACTAAAAGAATATTTTTGTTGGTGAATTTTTGATGGATTTTATCAACGGCAATATTCTCTCGGTATTTACTGACAGAATTATAGTGGAAAAAAAAATAATTAAAAAAAAACAAAAGAAATAATGACGTGTCATTTTTACCGATGAAATTACCGACGGAATTTATTCAATTGGTAAATTCATTGGTAAACTGTGAACATTGTTCATCATGTCAATTACAAAGGGAATCATCAGCGGAAAATTCCGTCAGTATTTTCCAGAGAGCTCTGGAACTGTTCACTTCCCAATTGCACTGTTAATTATTGTTCTTTACAGACGGAATCACCGACGGATTGAAAATTCGTCAGTGTTATTTGGCGGTTTTATGAAAGAATACGATTAAATTAAAATTTTAAATCAAATATTACAGACGGAATCACCGACGGATTGAAAAGTCATCGATGATATTTGGCGGTTTCTGAAATTTTTTATTAAATTAAAAATTTAAATTCAATATTACAGACGGAATCACTGACGAAATGATTAAAAATATTAATATTTAATTATCCGTCAGTAAAACCATCGGTAAAACGCCCAATAAAAAACCCAGAATCCCTAATTTCACAACGAGACGGAGCTCTTTTCTTCTTCTTCTTCTTCTTCTTCTTCCCCATATGTAAAAAACATCAATATTCATTTCTTTCTCTTCTCTTCTCTCCTCAACCCCCTCTCTTCTCCTCCATACTCAAGTATGTATTTTTCTCCTTTCTTCTTTTTTTTCTCAGTTTTTTTAATTAATATATTTTACAAATTTTTTTTCCTCTTCTTAGCTTCACTTGCAACCACATTAAAGTAAGATTTTTCTTTTTTCTTTTTTTTTGTGTTTTTTTTTCATTTTTAATTGTTTTTGTTCTTAATAATTGTATGAATATTGTTTTAGGATTTGTTTTTCATATGATTTTCTTTTTTTTTCCAAACGTTTTGAGTATTATAGAGTGTCGATTTATATTAATTTAATTATTTTATAGTTTTGTAAAATGAATTTTTAAAAAAATATTTTTAAATAATTACCGACGGAATTATATACGGTATTTTGCAAGGGAAATACCTACGAATGAAGCGAATAATTTTTTTTGCCCGCCTTTTCCGTCGGTAAATCCATCAATAATAATATTTTTTATTATTGACGGATAAAAAATTACCAATAAAAGATTCACTGACGGAGCATTTTCGTCAGTGATTTCATTGGTAAATTAATTACCAACGAAATAATAGTACAAATACCGACGAAAAATTTCATCGGTAAATCTAAAAATTATGGTAGTGTGTATGACTACCGACATAATTTTAGAGAATTGGTTTTATAATATTGATTAATATTGGGTCGAGCCACTTGTGAGTTGTTCAAAGTTCAACATTTTAAGGACTGTATTTGAGGTCCTTTATCATAACATATTGAGGTAGCGCGGATCTATTTATATATAAAATAAATTTATAAAGTTTATTTTTTACAACAATTATATAATTTTTTTAATTTTTTAATATCAATACATCCAAATCATTGAAAAACATTAAAAAATAATTATTTCTGTTTATATAATTGTTTCTGTTTTAATAGAGATTATATTATTGATCTTAATGAATCTTATATTATATAATTGTTTCTGTTTTAGTAGAGATTTTACTCAAATACATTCCATTAGAAGATCAATTCTAAACCCCTAGGATTAGCTCAAGTAGTTAAGACTTGGCTTAGATACTAGAAGTGATGTGTTATGAGATTTAGTTAATCAATTGGTTGAACCAGTTAATATATCAAAATCTAAATTGGGTCAATTAAAAAAAAAAAAAACCTACATTTGTTTGGAAGAAGAAAAAAGAGTTGGACCACTAAAGCCTATTCGAGGGGGGGAAAACCTACATATGTTCGAGCCTCTCCCGTCACTGAAAAAAATAAACATGGAGTCTATTCGAGGGGGGGGAAACCAAGATGAGTCCTTGTTGACCCAAATTCCAGATCAACCTCGGTGAAGATCTGCTTATAAAAAATTGGGAGAAAAAACTATTTTGGATAAGAGCACACCTAACAAAATCATACGAGGGTGTGTGCTATATACGAGACTCTCACACACACTGCATCTATCTGGGCCATTAAATAAATGGTTCCTGCTCCAACCTCCACGCCAAGAAAATCTGTTGTGTGTTTTAGGTCTTCGTGGACCATGCCTGTGTCGACTGGACCGTACCAAAACCTATGAGGTTCAATAAATTCCCCCATTGTTTTGCTGGTCCAAATTCATCTGTTCTAGGTGTGACTTGGTCTTCATTCTTCAACTCGATCCTAACCGACTCATAAATGCGATTTGATGTTAGATACTACTGTAGTGTTCTTATGCAGCATTCTTCTGATCCCAACATCGATCTTGATTTCACTAAGAAAGTAAACATTCGTGCCCTAGAAATAAAAAGCACGAAATTATGTAAAAAGCCACTTGAATTATTCGTGCATGCCCACACATGAGTTTAATTTGTATAGTAAAAAAATAAGATTGCATTTGTGGAAAACATAGTCCCATTCGCATATTAAAAGGGAGCAATGGTGGGGGGAAAATGGAGCCATCGAGAGTGGTTTTTGGGTTTGATCCAAATTCACTCGAGGTAACGTCGTTATACTCAATCGGGGGCTCCATCTCGTGCAAAGAGCTGAAAAGGGTTTGGCAAAAATCTTAGATTTAACAAAAATGTTGCTGAAATTGCGTGGATAAAATACAATATGATAACCTAAAACTCATGTTGTGGTTTAAATTTTTGGATTAAAATAATTTTTTTAATAATCTTAAATAGAGTTTTAATTATTAAGTGATTGTGAATTTATTTTTTTTAAGAAAAGAAACACAAGTTAGTGGTGTATTTATACAAATTAAACTCTAAATAGTTAAAAAAATAATATAAAATTGTTTCAAAAATATCATATATATAAACTTAAGTTCTAAAGAGCAAATTCACTTGGAATTCGAGGGCAAAGGATACTGGTTGGTTCTTAAATTAAAGGGACCTACAGATTTTAAAATAAGCTGGACAAATTAGGAATGGACCGTTGAATATCATACTTTTTTATTTTTTTTCATAGAACACATTAATGAAAGCAGTAAAGGAAAGTGCATAGGACTGGATTGCATTTTTAATGCAATAATATAGTCTTCTACGATTGGCCCACTGATTTGATGGTGCATGGGATGTTGCCGGCCCCACTCACTATTTCATGTGGGGGTAAATTTAAAAGGTGAAAACAGCCAAGCTGTTTTATCACATTATTTTTTTTTATTCCCTTTGAGCTTTGTGATCTGTAAATCTAGCTTTTATGTTATTGGAGAAAGTCTCGCAAGTAATTGAGATAGTTTGTTTTTATATTTTAAAATACTTTTTTTAAAATAATTTTTTAAATTAGTTTTTTTATATTTTCAATTTTTTTATTAATATATTTTTAAATAAAAAATAATCATTACTATAACATGAAATAGGCTTTATTATATACCATGTGGATTAATCAGATAAATCATGGGAAGGTGATTTTGATAATGTTGAGAAAATTTGACTTGTTAACAAATTATAGCTGATTGTGCTTGAGCTTCTAATTTCTTGAATTTTTTTTTAATTAACGTGCATGTCTTGATCAACTTGCGCGTATTTTAACTAATTTCACGAGTTTTAAAATTAACAACCATGTAAGCTTCCAGTATCTTTAATTTCATGAACTTGCTTGGAGTGGTGGTTATTATTCATTAAAAAAAAAAAGAGGAAATGGAAAGGCGTATATAACCTTCAACTTCCATGGGCCGAGGCCTATTTCTTAATTACTCGGGCCCAGCTCATTGAAAGATAAGGCTTTTAGAAACATGCCCGATTACTTAGCCCATGGGCATCAAGGGCACGAACATTTCACCTCCTTTTTAACTTTAACTATAACTATAACTAGTTTTTTATTTTTAAGGGGCGCAATACTGCAAGGTGATGTTCGAAACTTATTTTTATTTAATTTTAGATCAGTTAAAATAAGTAATTATAAGAATTATAATTATTCAAGTAAGAAACTAATTTTTTTATTTACATATTTATTTTTACAAAAAGATTTTTTTTATCAGGAACAAGATGTTTTAAATAAACAATTATCACCTAAAAGCAAGTTTGAATAAAAAAATTATGACTTGATAATTTAAATTTTGACGCGACTATATAAAAAAATAAAAGAATAATTAATTTAATGAAATTATATAAAAAATACAATAAAAAATAAATATTTTATCCTCATTGAATATTAATGAGAAGTTAAAAAAAAAATCTTCATGTTAGTTTCATAAACAATTATTCATAAAATAATTATTAACATTAAGGTAATAATATCTTTCAAGCTATTTATCAAAACTACTTATATGTACAAAAACAAAGTTCATGCCCTCAAATTTCTCCAAAATCATAGTCACCTTGAAAGAAAAATACACAACAATTAATATAATTAACCCTTAATTAAGCCTCACTCGTGCAAAAACACACATTTAAATAATTGCAAGAGATTGTCAAATCTACCTCCCTCCCAAAAGAAACAAAACGAAAATCGAAAAGGATTGTCTAATATGCATTAATACATGCTTTATAGTTATTTTTCAAATCAAGATCCAAAGCAAATGACATGATTGAAAACACCAATAATAATAATAATAATAATAATAATAATAATAATATGTAGTACAACATTGCACTCTATACCTAATTCATTACTCGTTTCTATAGATGGTTTCTTACAAGCTACATCTAATGAATGGCCGTGTGAGGAACGCTTCTTTTTTAAAAAAAAAATAATCAGAAACTCCTTGATTTTGGTATGCATAATTTGTCATATTGCAATTTAAATTCATGTATATATATATATATATATATCCTTTCGTTTTTCTATGAAAGATACCTTATTCTTCAAAAAAAAATAAAAGAGAAAAACCCATGCATATTAATGCAATCTATAAAAATAAAATAAAAAACAAATAAGATTTGAATAATAATCGAGTATATAATCTTGGAGTAAGAGACATGCCTGGTCAAACTTGAAGAACTGTTCGTCAACCCCTCTTTTTACAAAAGAGAAAAGCCCACGTTTTGTTCAAATTATTCGGTGATGAACAGGAATAGAAATCCTTGCATGGAATCCTCTTCATTTTGACTTTTGTGTGTGTATAAAGTAAAGCAAAGTTTATGTAAGTTGGACAAGCTTTGCTTTCACCGCTGAAAATCATGTCCACTACTAGTGCATTTGTGACATAAGAACCACCCAAAACATGAGGCATCTTTCAAGATTACTATCATATGCCCTAAGTTCCCTATCAATTTTATTTTAGCGGCCAGTGAAAGGGCATGATTTCCATTTCTTCTTTTTAAATTTCCTCGGGAACAATCAAGGGAAAAGAAATTTATTTTGGAGATTTGTTTTTACCCAAATTTCAAAAGCAGAGATTCACAAAGTGAATGCAACCAGTCTAAAGAGATTAGTGTATGTTTCGTTGACTAATTGTGCACCAGTTCTGTAAAAAAATGGATGAGGAATCGAATTATTATACAAATTTGTGGCCTTCGAATATTTTCTCTCGAACCGTTCTTTTTCCCTATCTACACACTTCCTTTCTCCGGCTTGAATTCTGATTTAAGACTATTCCAAATCAAGGATTAATTTGAAAACGGTTTGGTAAAGAATTTTGTTAGAAAATAATATAAATTATATTTTAAAATTATTTTTAACAATTTAAGTTTTTAGATGTTATGATTCTTTAACATCAAATTAGAATCTTGATGATCACACGATCACGAGTTCGAATCCTATTATTTTTATTTTTTATTTATTTAAAATTTAATTAATAATATAAAATAATGTTAATTTGTACAAGTTTTAACACTAACCGATAGATTTAGTGCAACAATCTTTCAAAAATTAAAACAGGGACGCATTCCATAGATTTAGTGCAACAATCTTTCAAAAATTAAAACAGGGACGCATTCCAAAATTTAGGTACTGATTGTTGAGAAATTCCAGAACTCAAACACACACAATTTACGTGGTTCGGCAACTTGCCTACTCCACGGAGCTACTGGTTTGTATTAATCGAGCTTAAAGAAACAATACAAACAAAGGAGGAGGAGAAAACTCTTCTCAACTCAACTCTACTCACTCAAGCTCTCTCTCTTGCTCTCTCTTCTCTCTCGTGTTTTCTTCTTATCTGCGTTCTTCACACTCTAACACCCCAGCCTCTTCACAGAGCATACATATATATTAAGCTAGGAGTAAAGGGCATAAATCATGCCATGATTTATGCCCACCATTTGTGTCCTCCACCATGTGCCAAGTGGGAGATTAGGTATTCCCACTTGCATATGGTGGGACATTGTTTGTCTCCACTAACTAACAATCTCCCACTTGGAGACAAACAATGAAATCATCATTTATCCTTGAAGACCAACTGAAGTTTTACACAACTTCAGTTTATCAAGTGTAACTCCTTTGGTCAACATGTCATTTGGATTCTTGCTTCCACAAACCTTTTCTAGCATCGTTGCTCATCGTCTAGCAATTGTCGGATGAAGTGATATTTGATCGAATGTGCTTAGTCCTGGAGTGAAATGCTGGATTCTTGGCAAGGAAGATTGCACTCGACTGTCGCTATACAAAGTACCCTTTCCATTCATCTTGCCCAATTCTTTCAGAAACTCTGCTGACCCATACGATCTCTTTTGCAGATTCCGAGACCGCAACATATTCGGCTTCTGTTGTTGAAAGAGCGACGATCTTTTGCAAGGTAGAACTCCAGAGAAACGGTACCTCCTAGAGTATATACATATCCTGTAGTGCTCTTTCGCTATCAACATCTCCCCGCTAGATCGGCGTCTACAAAACCTTCAAGTTTCAAACCACCATTTGTGAAGGTAAGACATGTCTCCGATGA
The DNA here is from genome assembly GCA_019202695.1 of Populus x sibirica. Classification (NCBI taxonomy): domain Eukaryota; kingdom Viridiplantae; phylum Streptophyta; class Magnoliopsida; order Malpighiales; family Salicaceae; genus Populus; species Populus x sibirica. The sequence continues at coordinate 730,213 of JAGMVL010001918.1, forward strand.
ACCTTTTAAGTACCTCATGATCCATTTCACCGCCTCCCAATGCTGCTTTCCAGGATTGCTCATATATCGGCTTACAACTCCCACTGCATGGGCAATGTCTGGTCTAGTACAGACCATAGCATACATCAAAGAGCCGATAGCCGAGGCATATGGAATCTTATCCATGTATCCACATTCTAGCTCGGTTGTGGTGACTGGTCTTTGCCGAGCTTGAAATGATTCCCGGAGGTGTACTTACCGGTTTAGCATTATCCATACTAAACCCGCTGAGAACCTTCTTGACATACTCTGTTTGTGAGAGCTTTAGTATGCCTTTGTCTTTATCTCTCGATGATTCTCATGCCAAGTATTTGTTTAGCGGCTCCCAGATCCTTCATTTCAAAGCTTGTTTTGACAATTGTTGTTTCAGCTTGTCAATCTCCTCAATGCTTGGATCTCTGCAATCAACATATCATCCACATATAATAGTAGAATGATATAGGAGTTGTCAAACTGTTTGATATAGCAACAATGATCGCCTGACATCTTGTGTATCCCGAACTACACATGAAGTTGTCAAACTTCTTGTACCACCTGTCTTGGAGCTTGCTTCAAGCCGTATAAGCTTTTCTTTAGCTTGCAGACTTGTTTCTCCTTTCCTTGTATTTCAAACCCCTCTGGCTGTTGCATGTAAATGTCTTCCTCCAATTCTCCATGAAGAAAGGTCTGTTTTTACATCTAATTGTTCAAGATGTAAATTCTCTGCCGCTACTATCCCTGAACAACTCGATTGTTGTGAGCTTCACAACTGGAGAAAATATCTCGTAGTAGTCAATCCCTTTCTTTTGTTGAAACCCTTTTACAACAAGTCTTGCCTTGAACCGTTTGCTTCCATCGTGCTCGTCTTTACTCGTAAACCCACTTGTTTTGCAAAGCCTTCTTTCCTTCGTGCAATATGGTTAGCTCCCAAGTCTTGTTCTTCAGCAACGAACTCATCTCATCCTTCATGGCTAACTCCCACTTGCTTGAGTTTCCATCTTGTAAGGATTCTTCATAACTTAGCGGCTCACCACCATCTCGTCGCAAAATATAATTCGGTAGAAGTGTGAACCGTTGTGGGGGCTTTACAGTCCTTGAAGACTTGCGAACATAAACAATTGGTTCACTTGGCACTGCATCTTCTTGTGTAGTGGTGGGTACAGATGTGCTTGAATCGTCTTGTAAAGACTCTTGAGTTTTGTTACGCTTCAGTAACATCGGGAAGCCCTTCTAATCGATGAATTCGGATTTTTGTGGACTTGTATCCCGAATCAGTCATATCTGTTTTCGCACTTGATCTGTCTTTGTACAAAACTTTCTCATTGAAGATCACGTTCTCGCTTCGATAATCTTTCCGTTCGATCATCCCGAACCGAAATCCAAATTCTTCATCTCCATAGCCAATGAAGAAACATTTCTTGGATTTGGCATCTAGCTTGTTGCGAGCATCGAATCTATGTGCACATAGGAAACACACCCAAAGACCTTTAAATGAGAGAGTTGTACCTCTTTTCCTCTCCATGCTTCCTCGGGCAATCTGAACTCCAAAGGAACTGATGGTCCACGGTTGATCAAGTAAACTGCAGTATGAACTGCGTCGGCCAGAATGTTTGAGGTAGCCCCGAATGCAACCTCATGCTTCTAGCTCGTTCATTGATGGTCCGGTTCATTCTTTCAGCAATGCCATTCTCGTTGTGGTGTGCCCGGAATGGTCTTTTCCATTCGATACCATTAACAGCACAATACTCCTTGAAACCTCCATCAATGTATTCTCCTCCATTATCGGATCTTAAGCATTTCAACTTCAAACCCGATTCATTCTCAACCATAGCCTTCCACTTCTTAAATGTTTCGAACACATCGATTTATTTTTCAGAAAGTAGACCCAAACCTTTCGCTGAAATCATCAATGAAAGTTACGTAATACCGAGATCCTCCAAGAGATGCCACTGGAGAAGGTCCCCATAAATCCGTGTGCACCCGTTCTAGCTTTCTTGGTCTTAAGGCCCCGCCAACCTTTAAGAAACCGAGCTTCTTCTGTTTTCCAAGAACACAGCTTTCACAAATGTCTAGATCAACATTTTTAAGCTCGCGGCTTTTCCCTTCGATCGAAGTATCTTCATCCCCTTTTGACTCATATGGCCGAGTCTACGGTGCCATAACCGTGCTTGATCTTCTACTTCAGTAGAGGCAATAATGTCTGCAAATCTTGTGGTCATATACAGGGTGCCGGTTTTCTTTCCACGAGCCAAAACCATTGCTCCCTTTGATACCTTCCACATACCTCCAGAAAAAGGATTGAATGACCACTCTCATCAAGTTGTCCGACTCGAGATCAACTTCTTCTTTAGTCCAGGAACATGCCTTACATTTTGCAAGTTCCACGTAGATCCATTCATTGTCTTGATCTCGCACTTCTCCTATACCTACAATCTTCATTGGTTGTCCATCGGCCGGATAGACTACACCGTGATCTCCAGCAACATAGTTTTGCATCATCTCATGGTGTGGTGTACAGTGGAATGAAGCACCGAATCAAGAATCCAATCATCAATTGGACTTTGTACAGCAAGAATCAAAGCGTCTTGCACCTCATCTCGTGGTAGCGTTTGCGAGTCGCTTCAGGTTTTTTCGGTTTTGTGCAATTCCTCATGAAATGACCAGGTTTGCCACAATTCCAACATTCAACCCGCTTTTCGGGTCCGGACTTGCTTTTACTTCTGTATCTTGATTTGGATCTGCCTCTCGGATAAGCCTCTATCCGTCTCCTCCCTCGAGTGTTAATGTTGAGAGCTGATCCTGAACTTGAACTTTCACCTGAGTCTTTCCTTCGCACTTCTTCAGCTAAAATCAAGTCTCGGATGTCATCATATTTCAGTTTGGATTTTCCAGCTGAGTTGCTCACGGCTGTCCTCATACCTTCCCAACTGCTTGGAAGTGAAGCTAGCAAAATGAGTGCACGGATCTCATCATCAAACTCAATCTCTACGAGATGACAATTGATTTGTGATGGTATTAAAGTTGTTAAGATGTTGTGTGACGGAGGTGCCTTCTGTCATTTTCAGGTTGAACAACTTCTTCATCAAGTGCACTTTATTGTTTGCCGAGGGCTTCTCATACATCCCAGACAAAGCTTCCATTAGTCTTGCAGTGGATCTTTCTTTTGTAACATTGTGAGCAACTCTTCTTGATAAGGATAGCTCGGATAATACCCAAAACTTGTCTATCAAGAAGCAGCCAATCTTCTTCGGCATATTCTCCGGTTTGCTCCCCAAGAGAGGAAGATGAAGTTTCTTCCCATATAAATAGTCTTCAATTTGCATTTTCCAATATCCAAAATCTGATCCATCAAATTTTTCAATTCCCGCAGCCTTTATTTCATCTGCCATTTTTACTGTATCTCCGATTTGAATTTGTCAAATCTGACCTTACAGATGTGTCCGGAATGGCCAAAACTATTGGAAACGACACTGAGATCACCCCGATCGGACTTCGAATGGCTCGGATCTTAACGGTCAAAGTTTTGGATCAACGGACGGTGCGGATGAAGCCGCGTGTCACCCGAATAGCGTCCGAGAAGCACTTGGATCAAACCCCACTTTTGATGACGTGTTAAGATGACGTGTCTTCCACGTAGGTACACCGGGACCCACTTTGCTTACGTGGCAACTGCACGCGCGTTTCTTGCTGACGTGGCAGTGTCTGACGTGGCTGCTGACCGGGTGGATGACGTGGCGTTGACTTGATGAGGTGGCGTGACGTGGTAGGTGACTGTACGGTTTAGCCGGCGTGGCGGATGACGTGGCGGGTCAACCCGGTTCGGATGCGAGTATCCGGGTAGAGACGACGCGTGGAGAGCGTGCCGCGCGTGGTCGCGCGTAGCGATGGGCTTCGTCGGCGCGTGTTGGCGCGTGGGCATGCGAGACGTCGGTTCTTCGCCGGGATTTCACCGGTGAATTCGTCTCCTCTTGCTCTACACGATGGTATGTTCAAAAACACGTTTTGAGAACTTTGATTTTTGAGTTTGGATCAAACACCCTCTTTTTCAAGAACAAGCTCGATACCGGTTGTTGAGAAATTCCGTAACTCAAACACACACAATTTACGTGGTTCGGCAACTTGCCTACTCCACGGAGCTACCGGTTTGTATTAATCAAGCTTAAAGAAACAATACAAACAAAGGAGGAGGAGAAAACTCTTCTCAACTCAACTCTACTCACTCAAGCTCTCTCTCTACTGCTCTCTCTTCTCTCTGTGTTTTCTTCTTATCTGCGTTCTTCACACTCTAACACCCCAGCTCTTCACAGAGCATACATATATATTAAGCTAGGAGTAAAGGGCATAAATCATGCCATGATTTATGCCCACCATTTGTGTCCTCCACCATGTGCCAAGTGGGAGATTAGGTATTCCCACTTGCATATGGTGGGACATTGTTTGTCTCCACTAACTAACACTGATGAGCACTTATGTTTTCTCCCCTGTTTTGAAAGAGTTTTATGAGCTCTTATAAGAGCATTTAATTAACTCCATCAATTATAAAGTTTAAGATTTTTAATTAAATTAGCTCTTTAATATAATATTAAAATTTTAGTACCCAAATGGTCGGTCTTCCAAACACAGAATATAAAATTATTTATTGAGCATGGACAAGTTTCCATTTTAATTTGATTTTGATTTTATCTTATAAGGACATCTTTTATACATTAAAATTAGAGTGATTTTTTTTGCTTGGTCAAAGTTTACTATATATACCGTGAGTAGAGGGACTCTTGAATTTATTTATTTTCTCGCAGCCTGACACTGGACTCCACCCTATGAGTCGTGGCATCAACCACCATGTCGAAAGTTACTCGGAACCCAAAATAAATTGGCCGACTCCACAGACTACAAGAATTGATTGCAGTTTCAAAGTATTATCAAGAATCCTTCGCAAGCAATCAACGGCAAGAAAAACACTGCAATTTACGTGCATGTGAATCAACTCTTCCAGCAGTGAGAGCAGTTGGTCCTGATGTGAAGGTGGAGAGATTTTCCAAGATTTGACTTTGAAATGGTAAGCAAATTGCCGTATGGAGCAGAGATATCCACCAATTTGGACAATTTGGTGGTGGATAGAATTTACAAAAGGCGACAAGGTTAGGTTTGGTCAATGGGGAAATTGCTTAGAGTGCGAGAGTCTTTGCCTTGGAAATTTTTTAGTGCCGAGTCCACAAGTCACTGCCACAAGCCGCATAAATCCCTTGTCTTCTTGTCATGCAAAATCTACGTACTTTGACATGGCTACACGGCCTCGTGATTTGATTACACGCAACTTTTTTATTTGGCGAAGCTTTTTTTTTATTATTATTGTTTGATATTAACTTTTGGTATACTGATTGATGCTGGACTTTAGTATATTAGAGTAAATTGAGTAATGTTATTGGATGTGTATAATCTGTAAAGATATTGATTGTTTGTTTATGTATAAGATAGACCTGTTCATGTTTATAAATACATATTTTACAATATTGATATCAAATCATTTGGTGGAAAGATACTCTTTTCGTTACGCCTTTCAGGATTTAACGACTTCTTTTTATTTATATGTATTTATAAATAAAATATAATAAATTAAGAAAATAAACTCAGTGACCTCTTTATAAAAACTGAATCTATACTTTAGATTAGAAGGTAAATAAGAAGCAAAATCAGAACTTGAAAAACAGAGTAATTAAAGCCTCGTTTGTTTCACGGAAGGTGATTTCCTGAAAATTACTTTCCAAACTTTTATATGTTTGTTTATCATTAGAAAAGTTTGTTAACGGAAAATACTTTCCAGTCAAAAAAAAATTTAGATTGGTTTTTAAAAAAGTGTTTTTCTTTTATTTTGGGCGGAAAACACTCTCCAGAAGTTGTGAAAAAATTTATAAATGTCATCTTATTTGCTGATTATATCAAATTTGATTCTCAAACTTTTGATTGCTATATATTTTGTTTTGAATCTTTTTTTTTTCAATTTCATCCCTTAAAATTTGATTTAATTTTATTTTTATATCAACTTTGGTCCTTATTTTTATGATTGTTATTTGCTTTTCTCTTATCATTTTCTTAATTGAAATTTTTTATCTATTAGATTTGGTCTTTATTTTTTTTATTGTTATTTATTTTATTTTAAATAATTTATAAAATTATATATATTTTTTTAATTTCATCATCTTTCAACTTTTTTATCTGTTAGATTTGATCTCTATTATTTTGATTATTATTTATTTTATTTGAGATAGTTTATGAAATTAGATTATTTTTTCAATTTTATCCTCATTCAACTTTTTAATTCGTAAGATTTGTTCCTCGTTATTTTAATAAACTTGAAAAAAAATATTAAAAATTTATTTTTCAGCTTATTTTCATGACATAGCCAAACACTGGAAAGTATTTTCCAACTTATTTTACATTATACTACCAAACATCAAAAAATAATTCACTTTCTAATAATCCATTTTTCAAGAAAATCACTTTTCAAAACTACTTTCCAACAAACAAACGGAACCTAAATTGAACATTTAGGTGAAGAAGAGTATAATTTATTTATTTTTGCATAATTTATACAAAAAAACCAACTTCACAATACTCTTCTTTGGCCTCTTTTTATATGTGATTTTAGGAATAAAAAACAAATAGAATTATTTCATTATCAAATTTGATTACCTTCTATAAAACTAGAATTAAAGTTGAATGTTTTTTTTATTTAAATCAAATGTTTTTCGAACCGAAAAAACTTCTGAGTTTTGTAAAAACAATTCTGAAAAAACTGATCAATTCCTTACATTCAAGAGCTGGATTGGAAGAAATAATTCTTCATGAACCAAACCCAAACCCAAATTTAAGTTGACAAAAATAGAATCTTTTGTAGCTAAAAAATTATTTTATAATAAACTCAACCCTATACCTAAATCTAACTTGAAGTACGAGTCGAGTTGTGCGTGTGTGGGTTTTAGCTCAAAGTTTCTTTACTTAGATTATCTCTCATCTAAAAACTTCGGTGCTTTTTAAAATCAATTTTAACCTTTCACATAAATAAACCAATTGAAAATTTTGTTTATTTTTTATGTGGGATAAAAGTTTCTAGAGGGTTTTTGGGTTTCTCCAAAACATGTCAACTAAAAGTTCTTTAAAATTAATTTTTTATTCATCCATAATTTATTTAAATCATGTTCACGTTTCATGTTAAATAGTTTATGTTAGAGATTATATTTCAACAAAATCTTAACTCAAAAAGTGAGCAGACAACTTTTTTAATTTGACCTCAAATATACCTATTAACTATAATTTTAAGTAAAATTTCAATACTTAAATCGATATATATATATTTATTAAACCATGAAAAAACAATTTGAAAAGGAAAGTTGGGATATTTAATTCTTGATGCAAAAATGTATATTGTATTGTATATTGTAACCTTCATGTGAATATGGAAGTCTTTTATCCGGTATAGTTAAACTTTAGTCATACGAGGGAGGATTTCAATACAAAAGATGCATTTCAATATGCATCTCGAGCATGCTATTTTGATTTTATTTCGATTTTTTTTTTTTTTTTTTTTGGTTTAGGGGTTTTCAATATAGGAGTTTCTTAAAGTTAAATGTCATTGTATCTAAAATCAATGTATTAAAACTTGATTTTGCTAGATATATACGAGTATCCATCATTAATACTTGATCAAGGCTAGATTTGAAATTTAACCAAATAAAAAATTGATATGATTTTATTCAGTTAATCTAAGTTTATTTAAATTTATTTAGGATAACTCTCGTTTAAAAAAATTAATATAATATTATTAAAAATAATATCATTTTAATTTTATATTAAAAAACAAGAAATTCAAATATCTAATCACTATATGCGAGATAAAGGAAAAAAAAAGTACAAATGGGGAAGAATCTCTCATTGGAAGCATTGACATATTAATTTGACATAATTTTTTCATTATACTAATTATTTACCATCATAGTCAGCTATATGCTTATGTATTCGGTAGCAAAATTAGAATGGACTATACCATTATTACTCATAATTAGTTACCTATCACAATCCATGCGTTTTAAAGAGTAACTGTAGTTATTTTTAAGGTGTTTTTTTTTTAATATATTAAAATAATATATTTTTATTTTTAAAAATATTTTTTAATATTAATTCATCAAAACAATCTAAAAATATAAAATAAATAATTTAAACAAAGAAAAAAATTAAAAAAATTAATTTTTTTTTAAAAATACTTTTACATCACAAAACAAACTTGGTTTAAAAAATCTGATTCACAGGACTTCCAAATCAAAGTATAAATGGAATCCTATGCAAATTGACCAAAAGCCATTGGACCCTGTAGACGTCAATGAAGCTCTATATACAGGAATATGTGATATCATGGGCGCATGTAAAATCAATCCAAACTATCCCTATCCTATCGAGCACTCATGAAATCATCTTCCTAACATGAAAATGTGTAGTGGAAAACAAAAGTTGATTGTCACATCTGAAAATTGTGCATGATTAATGCCTGCACGCCCCGAATTAATGCAATAATCACAATCAATCCGTGAATTCCTTTTAAAGCTTCGAGCAAGAAACGGAGGCACTTTTCATGCTATCAAGGCACTCGGTGAAAAAAGAAAACATTGCTGAACTTTCTCGAGAAAAGAAAAAATGTTGCTGTAGCCTCTCTGTTAGATGACACTTTCGGTGCTATTGCTATGGCAATGATGTCTCTTACCTAGAGGTAAATTATGAGCTCTCAGCCCTAGGTAGGTTGCCATTGCCCATTGCGCACGGACATATTTGAGGAGCAGCTACTGAGAAATAATGATAATTCATTTTCAGATGCCTGTCTAAGAAGCTAGTATAGTTCTAAAATACAAAGATGTACGTGTAGATGAATGAGTTGAGTCGTGGAATTCGTCTTCAATGTTATTATACGCATGCCGTACAAGTATATCTCGTCATTTAAAGAAAAAAATAACGTCGTTTTTTAAAAGAACTATTTCTAAAAGATATTAAATTGGATTTTATTCATATTTTAATTGTAACTATCGAATCATAAATTAATATTTCAGGTTAATCAGATTTAAAAGAGACCTAAATAAGTGGAGGTGAAGTGAGGGATAAGAAAAAAAAGGCAAACTCCAGCAATAGAAAAACATCTTCCCAGAAAAAAAAAAGATTTTTAAAAAATCTCACAATTAATTAAAAATATTTGCAAATAAAACAGTTAAAAAAAGAATTGATGAAATAGACTTAGAAATATAGTGAAGTTTCAATTACGATATCACTGAAATCATTAAAAAAATTTCGACGAGATGAATCCAACTAAATAAAATAAGATCATCAACAATGACTCGAGTGAATTGCATTTATCGTAAAAAACGAGCGGGTTATCTTTCATCTTATAACCCACTTAAGTCATCGTTGTTGATTTTTTTTTGTCGTTATATTTGTCTTATCGATATCTTTCTGATAGTACTGATGGTGTTGTAATTAAAACTTTGATATATATTTGTGATGTGTATTGATTTTTTTTTCTCTTGCTTCTTTCTTGTTTATTTAATATTTTTTTAAAGATGTTATTTTAAAAAGCAATGAGCTATAAAAGTCTTGCCTATATAAATTATATGAATATTTTTAACTATATTATTCCACCCGTATTTTTCTAAAAAAGTGTTAAAAACCAAAAATAGCAAAAAGAAATCCAAAAAGTTCCCTTCCACAAAACCATATCTTCCCTTGGTCTACTCAACGTACAAATGATGCAATCAGACCGACCAAACCTAACCCACAGTGGGCTTTACTGGGCCCTCACCACCCCCACGTCCCCTCCTCATCATACTCATCCATTTTCATGGAACCCTCCTTCCACTCCTCCCCACGTGTACCTTCTCCTCTCATGTCAGCCGTCCATTTTCCCATCATCAAAGCTCCTAGCCATCTAATGCAGTTCATGTAGATCAAAATAATTTGATTGAGCGGTAAAACGGAGCGTGCAATCGATTTCCTTCGCTCAGTTTGATTTTATTTATTTTTCAAAATAATTTTGTGACTTTCCTTCCATGTAATTATTAAAGAACTCTATACAACACATAGATCAAGATCAAGATTTAAAATATTTTTATAAAATAAAGTTAATTGAACATAAATATATTATATTGTAAGATATCCATGATGAGACACGAATATATAAACTCAAGTTGAACGAATCTTCTTTTCGTCATTTAGATTTATCCCTCGAGGATTCAAACAATATTGCTTTCAAACTATACACAATAAAATATCCTAAGACGAATATCAAAATTAATTTCTTTCTCAGTCGAGTCCGATGAACCATCCATACGATTATTAGTTTCAATTACAACTCGAGACAATGATATAATAAAGAATAACTTATCATTTGAATTGCCACTTTGAGAATATTTATTAGTAACACTATTATATTAGGGATAATATTTAATACTGTATAAAAATATTGTGATGTCTAACTCTGAGGGGTGTAGCTTAACTGGTCAGACACTAGATTTGCTTCCTAAAGGTCATCAATTCGAGTCTCACAAACCTCAGGGCAGTGGAGGCTTACATGATCGTTAACTTCAAAGTCCGTGAAATTAGTTAAGATGCACGCAAGTTGATCTGGACATCCTTATTAATTAAAAAAAATTGTGATGTACAAAATGGTTCTTGTCACAAAACAAGTTTTGGTCACTTAAACCTAGTTTTTTTTTTTTTAAAAAAAAAATGGCATTACAAATTACAATTATAGTTTATATAGGTAAGACTTGGAACAAAATAGATAAATATTATAATAGAAATAAAATGAATATATATCTTCTTACATCTCTTTATTTTAAAAAGATATAAAAATTTATTTTAAAATTGTATTTGTCTTTTTTATCATAATATATGAACTAGACACAATCCTAGATATGCATCTTCAAAATACTTTTCAAAAAGTGTTTATTTTTAATATTAATACATCAAAATTATAAAAAATGCTAGAAAATTATTAATTTAATATTTTTTCAAGTGAAATATATTTTTAAAATATATATAAAAACAGAAATTATTACAATTTTAAATGCTCACCGTTTTCTCAGCTAAGATCATTCATTCAACAAAACTACGATAATTTTATAAGATTCGAAATTATTTTTACACATCTAACTCCAAAAAGGATAAACCCTATTGAGTTTTCTTAAAAGGTCATTTGCTACTATTCAATAAAGACTCCAACTCACACGCACTTGTACATTACACACGCAAAGCAAAGAAAACAAACTCTCCCTTTGACCAAAGACTCCAAAAAAACAATTAAAAAGCCGAAGAAATATAATTAATTAAATCCGATTTTTTTTATAAAAAAAAACACTCCGGAAAGTAAAAATCTGACGTCACCGAACCTTTGACCCTCCCTCTCCATCTTCTCTTTAAACCCACCATCTCCACTCGCCCTCCCATTCCTCCACTCTCAATTTCTCCCACTTTCTCAGCACCCAAACAGCAAAAAGAAAACAAAAAAAAATGGTGAGAGACGTTAATTTGTACGTTACGGTCCCTAATCTCTTCCGGTGTCCCATCTCACTTGACGTGATGAAATCACCTGTGAGTCTCTGTACCGGTGTCACCTACGACCGCACCAGCATCCAGCGGTGGTTGGATAGCGGCAACAACACGTGTCCTGCCACGATGCAAGTTCTCAACAGCAAGGAGTTCGTTCCCAACCGCACTTTACAGAGACTCATCCAGATCTGGTCTGACTCAGTCCAGACTCAGAACGATCTCCGAGTCGACTCAGCCGCCCACTCGGTCGTCACCGAGGAAGAGGTTGAGGTTTTAGTGAAAGAAATGAGAGCCCAGAAGGACAAAGTTGATCATTTGTCGAAATTCATCTGTTTCGCTAAAGAATCCGAGGAGAACTGCGAGTTCTTGGCGAAATTTGATGGGTTTGTGGAAATGCTCGTCGGGTTTCTTGATGGCGATAAGGACATTGATTTTCTCGAGCGAGTCGTTAGAGTATTTGCTATGATCCTGAACAAAGTTGGAGATTACAAGGCGTTAAGGTTATTGATTTTGAAGCAAAACAAAGATGGCTCTCACGATTGTTTGTCTTCTCTCCTTCTTGTCTTGAAACAAGGAAGAAGCGTGAATTCACGAGTTGGAGTTATTAAAATCATTGAAGCCGTAACTCTCGATGCCGAGTCAAAACAGATGCTTTCGGAGAAAGAAGGGTTCATGCTCGAATTGGTGAAATTGATCAGCTTAGAAAAAGATCCGAGCTTGATCGAAGCAAGTTTATCGTGTTTAACAGCGATATCTATGTCGAAACGTGTTAAAATAAAGCTAATCAATTTAAAAATAATTGCAGAGCTAAGAAAACTGTTAACAGGAGGGCAGAACGCGAGCGTTTCGATCATAGAAAAGGCATTGAAGTTGCTAGAAATGGTAGCGTCATTCAGGGAAGGGAGGGCGGAGTTTTGCAATGACGCAGCTTGTGTTGAGGCTGTGATGAATAAAGTGCTGAAAGTTTCGAGTGAGGCGACGGAGCATGCGGTGATGATATTGTGGAGTGCGTGTTATTTGTTCAGAGATCGGGTGGCAAAAGATGCAGTCGTGAAGAGCAATGGGTTGACGAAGATATTGTTGTTAATGCAAAGTAACTGTTCACCTGGAGTCAGGCAAATGTCTGGTGATTTGCTGAAGATTTTCAGGGTGAATTCTAAGTCTGATTATTGTCTTTCTAGCTATGAAACTAAGACTACTCACATCATGCCCTTCTGATCGTGTGTTTGCAAATATGGGGTGTGATTGGTATAGTTTTTCTCTCTTTTTTCAAGAGAGATTTTCTTGTTCTTGTAAATCCAAAGGAAAATTTTGTTAGTGAATACAAAAAGAGAATCCAATTGATTGATTTTGCATGGGAAATTCATGGATTTTCTTTATGGTATTGTTTTGTAAATGAAAGTGAAAATAGATGATTTGATGCAAATTGCAATCATGTCCTGCAAAATTGGTCCTGTGTTGCCCTTGCCATTCATCAACAGTGAGATTTCTCGTACTCTGAAACCAAACTGTGGTCTCCTACCTCTGTAATATTTGCAGTTATAGCAAGCAATAGTGACTGACAATTCATAGACAGACTGGAAGAGAAGCAATAATAGATGGAAGGACTCCTCATCCAATGTTCAAATTATACCTTTGGGAGATTAACTCAAGATGTGAAGTCTCTGCCATCGGTAAAACGAAGATTCAAATCCAATGATTTAAATCTGCTTGGAGTCCACTAGCTTTTGTGTTTTTTTTTTTAAAATATTAATTTTTTTTTACTATTTTAAATTGTTAATATTAAAAATATATATATTTTAAATAAAAAAATATTTTAAACGACCAAAAATGCACCCATTTACCAATAATCAGCATTTTAGCAACTCCGGTTTGCCAATAACTTAAATCCAATGGTTTGAGGAAGATTAAAATTCACCGTGCACTCCCAAATATTTATTATCCCCAAGAGTTAAAATCACACGTTAAGAACTCAGATTTTTTTTTTTTTGGATAAGGTTAAAGAAGAGGGTTGCTCAGGGTTCAGTGCTGTTTTTTTTTCTTGGGATCTATGTTCTGGCTACTTTCATGGTTCATGCAAGAAACCAAGAAAGAATTTCTGTGCCAATTTCATTGAGTTGATGGTTTTTCAGCTTGGCATCACTTTCATCTGCCATATTTATGGCCGTTGAATTGCTATGTAATTTTCTCCACTGAGCTGTGATGCCAAATGGGGCCTGCAAATTAGCATGCTATTTATTCTTAGTAAAAGCAGCTGATAAAATGAAACACATGCATGAGCTGGAATTGCACTGCCTTGAATTGTTTATGTCCTCTTTACTAGACAGTTTAGTGGTCAGGCAAACAGAGATTCCGGAATCGAGCACCCAGTGAGCTTAGAGACAGGGGAGCAAAGTAGGAGAAACTTTGACTACAAAACTGGTTTAATTTGTGCGTCTTGATTAATTAAATTAGGTTATAAACAAACAAACGAATAGAGATTTAGAGTAAGACAGAGCCATGATAATTTCTGAAATGGGTTTGCTTTGCTGACTAATATATTGTCTTCCAAGCTACATATCTCTCTTTCATTCAAGATTTGCTCGCTTGATAGCTTTCAAATTAGATTTGTTTGATAGCAGAAAGGAGAGAAAGGGATTGGAATCACAACCCTAACAAAAAAAATCTGTTAAAGCAGAGAAAGATACATGAATGCGTAGGCTTGACCGCTCCAATCCCTATGAAAGCAGAAAGCTTGGCCCTTATAAAATTTGATTTGAAAAGAGAGGGAGCCACCTAAACCTCGAGCTTAATTGCAAATTAATCAAGTAATATAGTAAAATATGAAATGGGGTTTCTATGTTTCAAAAAGGGTGGGGATAGGTTGCGACATGAACATCAAAAGGTGGCAAAGGATGGTTCCCTGAGCACTTGAGAGAGGGAGAGGTCCTTTACTTTATCATTTCCTTTTTGTTGTTCTCATTCTTTTTCTTGCATTATACATTGGTGGGTTTAATTTGGGGAGTGGATCCTTGTGTGGTTAGTAGTCATAAGAGTTGTATATGAAATGGTGATGGAGTGCAAATTGTTACTTGTTTTTAGTGGAGGTGTCATTATTCTCTATGGGGTTACAATGTTGCGTCACCATGGACATCTCATGTGACCTTTTTCATGTGATTGATGAGAGCTCCTGGTATCTTGAGAGGTTAAGCTCCATGGATTTTCAAGCGCAGGGGCTTGCATCATCGTCACTGTGGATAATCTTGTAGCTTCGAAGAGAGAAATAGTCTTGAGGTTGATGGAGAAATAGGCTTACTCTCCAAGGATGTGATCGAAGGAAGGTGGAGCTTGGTATTGATTGATGCATGACCTTAATAGTTCTTGTTTTGTCTTAGCTTCTTTGTTTGTTTTGATGTTGTTGCTGCTGCTGCTTGCAATGTCACCCACCAAGCATAAATGAAAGAGAGAATGATGCTAATTTTCACTCAATAATTTGTGCTTAATTCCTTGTTTTTGCTCATGCTCGTTCATCTGCATTGCACTTTCTGTCATCTAGCATGAAGGAAAGGGAGTGATGTTAAATCGTCTAATAATTTGGGCTTGTTTGTTCTTCTTGTTCTCTTTGCAATGCTATATGTGACATGACACATGAATGATGTTACATCATATTTTGTTGATTACCTGAATTCTGATCACGTTAAATGTATCACTCTTGATAATTTATCGTGATTTTTTCTTTTTTTTTTAATGGAAAAGTCATTTAAATTAAAAAATTATCATAAAAAAGTTGTATTATTAACTCAAAATAATTATATTACATTTATAATAAAAATTAAAAACATCTTTATACTTAGATTTAATATTTTTCTAGGTCATTCATATGTAAGCTAGCATTTTCACCTTTTCTATAATTTTGTTTTATCTCTTTTAGTTTTGTCTCAATCTTGAAAGAGGTATTTAAGAGTGATAACAATTATTTTTTAAAGTGTTTTTAGCTAAAAAATACATTAAAATAATATATATATTTTTTAAATTTATTTTTAATATTGGCAAATCAAAACGATCTAAAAATATATATATAAATTAATTTTAAGTAAAAATACAATTAAATTTTAACCAATCTTTATTTGGGCTGCAATTTCAAATTAGAGGGTGAAATGCGAATAGAGATCTCTAATACATAACTCCATTTACCAATGCTTTTTTACATCCCACAACTTCAACAAATTGCTGAATTCATTTAGCACCCACACCAACATCTCAATTGAGGGATCATTTGGTTCAAAGATATTGGATTCCTCTATTGAAAGTTCAAAATCCAAAGCGATGTCGTTTTTAATATGTCAAGGAATTTTAAATTAAAAAAAAAGAGCTAGAAATTTCTAAAATGCAAATCTTCGTCTTAAATGAGAATTGCTCTCACTTCACTTTAAGAATGAGGACAATTGTAAAGTTCAAAAGGTGATGGCGGAGTCAATGAAAGTCGTTCACCTTTTGGGCTAAAAGGAAATCCAACCCAGTACCTTCGCCTGTGGATCAGGCCGTTCTGTCTGTATTCTGCAGTGCTTTTCTTTTTCTTGCTATGAAAGTGTGCTTGATTGCTCCTTCTTGACCCAGACAAATCACTGTATTCCAGCTCTTTATCTCCTGCTTTTTTTCTTTTCTTTTTCTTGTTTTGCAGGAGGAAGCCAGATTTCAGACTTGTGAGAATTCTACTCATTCATATATAGATTAATGAACTGCAGACCCAAAATGTAGCCTGATACAGAATTTCTCGAGTTTGGTAGGGTTGTAAATAGAATCACGCGTTGGTGATGTTTAAGACTTTGTTTGATATTATGGGCAACCATATTTTTTAAATTTTTTTATTTTTTTGAATTTCAAATTTTCAATGTATTAATATATAAAATAATTTTTTTAAAAAATATATATATTGTTTTAATATATTTCTAAATAAAAACCATTCAAAACAACCCACGTAACCACATTCATATCCGCATTGAATATCGAGTTCAACTACTAACCAAGATTTAAGGGAAAGGTCAACGGTCTTTGCAGACTTACCAATACAATATAAATAAAAGATAACAGAGCCTGGTGGTGTGATGGGACTTTAAGTTGGACTATCGGCCCTTTTCCGGTGGAATTCAGGCTTTCTTCAGGATGGGACTTTAAGTTGGACTATCGGCCCTTTTCCGGTGGAATTCAGGCTTTCTTCAGTCGAAAGACAACAGATATTTCCATGATTTCAGGTTTCAATCCGGCTACGCCGTGCTTTGACTGCAGTTTTCTCTTCTTAAGCCAGCATACATGGAGACAGACAGAGGACTGCTAAAATGTAGACTTGGTTGCATAACTCACTGCACATTGTCTAAGATCCCCTTGTACACCATTGTTGCTATAGACATCAAAACTTTGATAATATTTGATCCATGCCCAAGATTTTCATGACTTTGTTGCAGTCTTTTGTGTTCAAAGACTAGAGAAGTAGATGGATTTGGAGAATATTTTTAGCATGGGTTAAAAAAATAGTTATTGTTTTTTTTTATATATATACAAGGTATATTATTGATGTTATCACTATCATATCATATATCGTAATCATGAGTAATATTACTATAACTTGTTATCATCATAATCATTAACGGTTATTAATTTTATTGTTATTTTTTTACTATTACATTTTATTTTAATATATCATCGTCATGGTGAATTTAACCATAATAATCTCTATATTCTTTGCAAATATATTTAAAATTTTAGCAATGATATATCATCATTTACTATGATTCTCTTTATTAATTTACTAATAAAATAAAAATCATTATTAGTTTTATATTATTATTATAATCATCACCATCATACTTACCATTCAGTTTTTAAAAAGCTATAAATAATAAACGAGAGATGGTTTTTTATTTCATAAAAAAAAAAGGAAAGAAAGATACCAAGCATGCACCTCCTTAAAACACATGTCTGTTTTTAAAGCTCAGCTACTTTTATTTTATTTGTTTTTGGCTTAAAATCATTAGGTGAAGTTTAAAGGCATAGCAGTCAATTATTAGAAATATACTAAAATTGTTCAGCCTTTTACTA
Organism: Populus x sibirica; assembly: GCA_019202695.1. Classification (NCBI taxonomy): domain Eukaryota; kingdom Viridiplantae; phylum Streptophyta; class Magnoliopsida; order Malpighiales; family Salicaceae; genus Populus; species Populus x sibirica. The sequence goes on from JAGMVL010001918.1 coordinate 747,889, forward strand.
TACCAATCTACAGTAGCTGAGCTATTTTTTAAAAAAAAAAACTATTTTTTTAAGCAATTTTTCTTCATTTTTTCTTTTTTGATGTCTTTAGCTTTTTTTTTTCTTTCTTTGTTTTTTTTATTTTAATAAATTTTGTTTTGTTTAATTTAGTTTGTTAATATTAATATTTTTTTAATTTAGTTATCAGACTTTTATGACATTGATCCCGGGTTTAATAGGTTAACTTGGTTTCATGAGTTAACCCGAATTTTTTTTCTTTTTAATTAATTTTTTTCGTTTACTTTAGTTTGTTAATGTTAAATTTCTTTCTATTTAGTTATCGGACTTTCATGACACATATCTCGGGTTTCACGAGTTAACTTAGTTTCACGGGTTAACCCGAGTTAATCTGGATTAACCCGTCCATTTTTTTTTAATGTTAATTTTTATTTATTTAGTTATCAGACTTTCATGACAAGGATTCCAGGTTTAACAGGTTAATCTGGTTTGGCGAGTTAACCCAGAGTTTTTTTTTGTTTTTAATTAATTTTATTTCGTTTACTTTAGTTTGTTAATGTTAAATTTCTTTCTATTTAGTTATCAGACTTTCATGACACATATCCAGGTCTGACGGGTTAACCTGGTTTTACGGGTTAACCCAGTTAATTCTGGGTTAACCCATCCATTTTTATTTGTTTTTTTTCTTTTGTTAATGTTAATTTTTTTATTTAATTATCAGATTTTTATGACATAGATCTCGAGTTTAACAAGGTTAACCTAGTCTAACACTATTTTTAGTAATGTTACTCTTGATTCCCAACGGAGCACAACACATAGCAGTGCAGTCATCAAATACTTGGCTTTTGGGTTGAATTATATTTGTTGACAGAGCTCAATTGAGATTGGGTTGTGCTTTCTCTTCTAAATTTGAGGTATAATTGAAGTCCATAACCAGCAAAGCTTTCTGTAAGAGAAGTTCAAAAGGAGCCTAAGAGAAGACCCGAGCCCAACAATTTGGCTATAAAACTAGTCCCTTTTCATCAATCTCTATATATAATCAAAATTCCTACAGAAGTCCATTTTCTTTTATCGGGCCAAGCTCCCTTGTTGCAATTAGCAAATACCATTCCTGAAGTTTAACTTAATTATTCTCCTGCGGGAAAAAAAATTTGAAATTTTTTTCTTTGAAAATAAACACCTTTTTTTATAAAAAAATTGCTCTATAACACAATATAAAGAAAATTGATGAAATAACACACTTAGTAAATGTTGCCATTGGAAAAATACGAAATTCAATTTGATTTTCATTCAGAAATATAATATTTCAAAGAAATTATAAAATGGCCTGCATGAATTATGATGAGAAGAGAAAAAAACACAAAAAAAACCCCTAAGGTGCGACAAAATCTTGATTATGACATCACTAACTCTATCAAAAAGATCTCGATAAGATAAATTGAACAACATAAAAGAATGTGTGAATAGAGCAGGCCACACTTGCCGTCAAAAGCACGTGAATCACCTACCATCTTTGAGCGATAAATATAACGTACTCGGGTCATCGTTGATAACTTATCTTGGTGTCGTTGATTTTATCTAGTTAAAATCTTTTTGATTATACTGATTGTGTAATAATTGGAGATTTATTATTTATGTAATGTTTATTTTATTTTATTTTTTTTCTCTCCTATCTACTTATCATAAGTTGTGCATGTCATTTCATAATTTCTTTAAAATTTCATATTTTTTAATAGCAATAAGTTTAAATTTTGAGTTTATCAATCGTGATATGTACAAATTATACTATTTTATTATTATTTTTTTAAAATGTATTATTTCACTAATTTTTTTAGAAAACCATGCTTATAAGCAAAAATAACAATCAAATTTTGTTTGATTCTTTAATTCTCTCTCTCTGTTTTTTTTTTGTTTAAATTGAATCTCCAAAGGAAAAACTTGAAAACTTAAATGAAGTTTTTTATATAGTTTGGAAATAAATCTAAGACCACCCAATAAAAAATAAAGAAAAAGAAATTAAAGGTCAAGTGCTCTCGTAACTATCCAAACTACACACTGCACCATGTCAACTACTGCATTCCTTTTTCAACAATTGCTTTCTATCTAGCTAGGGATTGTACAAAATGGAGTTAAATCCTCGTAAACTCAGTCGACAGCTTCATGCATTGCAGACCAATAACATTTCTAAATCCCACCATATGTAAAGTAAAGAAAGCACATGTTAGCCTTGAAATGACCACACCACACTCCCACTGCATTACAAATAATATTGCCATCTTTTTTTAGTCAACCACTACATAGTAATCCTATAGGATTAGCCAATTAATTAAGCATTTATGTATATAATATATACATTTTTCCTCTTGAGACAAGAGTAAGATTTTAATATTTCGGCCCTTCGTCTGCTGATGAATTGCACGCATGCCTATGATTTGAATATTGTACCTCTTTTTTCAATTGAAGACTTTGACTAGTTTTAAACCGGCTTAATTTGGCAGGGTGATAAAAAAATGAACAAAAGAAAAGAAACATTAATTTTGTAAAATCTTGTCAAGACTTTGTTAAATCTGATGAAGTCACCGAGAAATTAAAAAAAAAGATAATTGACCATATTAATATAGTCATAGTTCATCTAATGATCTAGATTTTTTTTCCGAGTTAATTTTCAAATTGAATTTAACAAGTATAGTATTACTTATTCTCGTATTTTTTTTTATTAACGTGTATGTTCATGTCAGTTTGTGCGTACCTCGAGTAATCTCACGAGCCCTGAAGTTAACGATCATGTAAACCTCCAGCGATCATCATATTAGCAATCACACGACTCGAACTTGAGACCACAGGAGGAGCAAGCCCCTTAATTCTAATTTCTTATCACTGGACTACCTATTAGATGGTTATTCTCGTACTATTACATATTCTCGTTCTATTTACTCTTTTGATTGGATTTTAATTAAATCATCTATATATAGATTTGTGTATTAAAAGAACTTCATAAATTTTTTCCTCAAAATTAAAATCCTAAATAACAATGTGAAAATACAACAAACTAGCGTCCATTTGCATATGGATAAAGCACTCAAAATATTCCTCGAAGGAACATAATTCAAGATAGCCTTATGGCAGCGGTGCAGCAAGAGAGGGAATGAACCAACTTGTGCCACGACAAATTACATAGAAATATTGAACTTTGCTTGTGAAGTAAAATGTAGGCATTCTTTTTTTTTTTTCCCGTAATGAATCTTGAGGGACAATAATGAAACGTTCATGTCATGACACGTCTGCTTTGAGTTACATTATACCCATATACAACTGTCCCTGTTTTATGTAATAAAAAGTTTTGTCCACTCACTCAAATCTCTGCATTTCAAAGATACTTGTTTGGGACCCAAAAATATATTTCTACATGGAGGGAGATCGTGTCTTTTCCTTTCCAGTTAAGAAAGTCACTGACCTCTCTATAATTTTAGTGTAGTTTTTATATATAAAAAAATAAATGTTAGTCCCTTTTATGTGGATATAAAGCAGGCCATCTAACTTATATTTTCATGAAGTTTTCCCCGTTTCCACCAAGATCGATTAAAACTCAAAATAATCATGTAAAAATAAGCTCACCTACCCCTATTTGTTTCATAAAATGTGGTTTTGTAAAAGTTATTTTCTAAGTTTTTTCGTGACTCTTTATTTTTAGAAAAATTGATTAATAAAAAATATTTTCCAGTTAAAGAAAAATTTAACTTAATTTTAAGAATTTTTTTTTATATATAGAAAACACTTTTAAAGAGTTGTGAAAAATTTAAAAATATCTTATAATTTATTGATTACATCAAATTTCATCATCGATATTTTGATTATTATATTTTTTTAATTTTGTTTCCTAGAATTTGATTTAATTTTATTTTTATATCAACTTTGTTTCTTATTTTTTTGATTGTATTTTTTTTATTTGAAATAATTTATGAAATGAGATCTTTTTTTTTCAAATTTCATTATTTTTTAATTTTTTATCCGTTAAATTTCATCCCCCATTCTATTTATAAACTTAAAAAAATAAAAAAATATCAATTTTCAAATTAGTTTTCATAACATCATCAAACACTGAAAATTACTTTTCAACTTATTTTTTTATAAAAATATCAAATATATATATAAAAAATTCACTTTCCATAACTTACTTTCAATAAAAATTAATTTTCATCAAACAAACTGTCCTTATTGTCTGGACGGATGATGTGATCAACATTTTCCTTTTCTAATTCTCCTTGCCATCTTTTGATTCTACGTCGACATGTTTGAAACCGGGTTGATCCGCATCATTCAAGTGTAGTTGGTGCATTTGTTATTGGACCACTAAAAAGTCAATATTCTTTTAAAGTATAGTGGGCGCAGAAAGGTAGGCTCTCGTGGGATCATGGATTGCCAAATGCTAGAAGATAATAATATGTGTTGGCTGTGATTCTTGGAAGACGATATTTCCTCTACCTTTCCAAGTTTTAACGTCACGACTGTGAAGAAACCCGCCCAATGGAGTCGAAGTGACAGCTTGAGCGCTTCAAATTCTTCTTAAATTATTTTTGTGTGGATAGACACACGACACAAGTGCTCTAAATTTATCAATTTATGATATCAAATCATTGTAAATTTCTTAATCTCAGCTTGAACGATCTGCTTATAGCTTGATCGAAAGACTTTTAAAGCTCTTAATAGAAGAGGTGGGGTGGAAATACATGAGGAAATACTTTGGGAAAATCATAAAGTAGGTAGGCTAAATATATGATCACATGGTCTCACTGGCCCTCGTTTAAATTACTTTCCTATAATTTAATTGATAAACGATCTTCATATCCTCAGATCAGTCTCTAATGCTGCTCTAATCATAATTAATCACTTTATTAAATAGAGCAACGTAACACATCTCCAAAAAGGGCTGTCAATGGGCCATTCTATACACAGAGGTTGATGAGACAAGCACTTAGGCAACTAAAGAGGATGGCTGGGACTTGGAAATTGTGTATAATTTCAAGTCAAATTCTACCAAGTCAGGTGAGGCTGAAAGGAAGCTAGCAAGAAGGCATGTGAGTGGGGTATAGGTTCATAATCAACATGAAGCCCACAAAAAGTCCTGGATTTGATAAGGCAGTGAGGCATATCCATGCTTAACAGATTGACAAGGATGAGCAAAACATGATTGATTGCTCTTGAGTCACTGCACTTCGGTGTTTTTCTTTTCAGTCGATACACATCTGTTCTTGAAGTTATCTAATTGCTCGTTGGAGTATATATAGAGACTTCAATGTTGCCTCTTGCTAAGAAAAAAACTAGTCTCGTCCTTGTAGTTTAGTTAATTTTGTTTGCATAGACTAGGTTGAAAATGAGGGTATAAATCTAAAATATGGATAATCCTAAAATTCCTAAATCTTCATTTATATAGTTAAAATCTCATATAAAATCATAATTTTTGATGCGGGCTTTTCAAAATGAAATCCCAAATTGCATGAGCGAAGAATTTCTTCACCTCCTCTCCCTGGTAAGTGTTTCTGGAAACGAGGGTTTGATAGCAAATATTCAGATCCCTGAGGACAAATTATTAGAATACAAAACTATTCGGCAAGTATACGTAATTAACACACAAACAGGACCTGAGAAATTAAAAAAATGGAAACTAATTAAGAATTCTGTGGGGGAGACAATAAGAGAATAAAAGCCACCTTTTTGCTTTGATTAAGAAGATATCAGTAGAAGATATCCTGGAGATCTGTCCCATGACAGATTAACTACTAAGAAATGATTCTAATATGGCGAAGATGGTCAAAATGTCCTTAATTTACATGCAATCATAGATAGCTAAGACTGTTCATATCTGATGAAAAGAAATCTTTCAATGATCATGATGATGAACTGCAAGAACACAAGTCTTAACCAGTAGAGCTAAGATATATAGCTGACGACATTTGGCTACTATGAAACCATGTTGTGTATATGTTCTTCCATCCAACGATATTGTTGATTAATTAGTTGATTTTTTTATACAAATCAATCGTAACCCTTTCATGTATCATGTTTTTATGCAGCAGCCTTAAGATTTAAATCAAGGTGCGGATTTGATTTCACAGCTTTCTAAATCAAAACTTGAATTCAAATGGAAATAAAGATTAATTACATGCGAACTTTTAAAAGATTACGTACACTAAGTATTTCAAGAAAAAATATTAATCATAAAGAGCATTATAAGGCTATAATTAAGCTATTCAACTCTCTCTCTCTCTCTCTCTCTCTCTCTCTCTACGAAAACAAAAACTTTTAATTATGCCTCGTGGAAAAGCTAGCCATTAATTTGAAAGACATCAACCATTTTCTCAGAACATTTAAATGGAGCTCTCATGAGCTTCATGGAGGTGATCATCTCTTTATTGCTATATATTCTTGATAGGAAATTAAATCTTTTTTAGGTAAAACATGATCAATTCCTGATAAAATCATTTTCTTTTAAATTTCATTATAAGTTTAAGGTTGTTAGAATAATAAAAAAATTAGGTTGATTTAAAGAAGCTGAGAGAGAATGCTTGGAAAAGAATTCCTTTATTACAGTAAATATAAATCTTTCTTTTTAATTCCTTAATTTCACTAATGATACATAAATATACAGGATAGATTTTACTTTAAAATATGAAAAAAAAAATACAGGACAATATTAGTCATTGATTTGAATTCAAAGACTAAGATTTGACAAACATAATAGATCATATTCCAATTAACATGAGAGGATTCAAATCTTTTTTTTTAATGAGAATTAACTGGTTGATTTTAATCAATAATTAAAGTGTCAATTATCCGGTGTAGCTAGTGTATGTAGAAACACTAGCTCTATTATCAGATGATTTTCAATAATAATAAAAAATTCTCGTGAATGCATCAAATTATATACACACACGATAATTTAAAACAACCTTGGTTTTGATGCATAAAAGCAGATCCAAAAAACTCAAAACTATTGAAATAATAAAAAATAAATAATAGGAAAAGGGTTGCTAATTTTATGGATATACATGTGTTTACGTGTGTGTGCACGAGGGTAATAAACTTAACGATATCTTTGTGTGTGTGTGTGTGTGCACGAGGGTAATAAACTTAACGATATCTTTGTGTGTGTGTGTGTGTGGTAAAAGAATTAATGATAAATGGGTAATCAAACACCTACAAAATCTCCAACATGATTTCCCTATACTCTACCAATTAATATATATATATAAAGCATGCACCTTTTTGGATTTAAATGAGAGGAAATCGAGAGAAGATTGAGCGGAGATTTGCCCCTAAAAAAACCTAGGGACCATTTGGTGACTAGGTGGCTAATTATGCTAGGAGCAAGAAGTTCTCCAATAGTTGTGCAATAAAAAATGATATACAAGACAATGTGCTCCTACTTGATTTGCTAAACACCCAAACATGTCTTCATAGTAATTATCTATCATCTTCTCTCGCTCTCTTCCATCAATCTATCCATATAAATATGTCGAGGACATTGATAGTCTGCATTTGCAAGCTCTAATTCATTCTTGACGAGGCTCCCTCTCTCTTCCATCGCTGCTTTCACTTTTCAGGTCAGTTTTTTTGAATATTTGCTCTTCTTGTACAAGTTTATACTCGTGCTATGGCTTTTTGAGCTTGTGTTTACTTTCGTTGTTGAATACCTCTCTATGTGTATATATGTGCATGCATGTTTTTATCTCATGTTTGTTTGGCGAGAAAAACATGAATGAATGAGGATAAAAACCATTTCGAAACTGAAGTAAGGGATTTTTGAGTCCCTTAGTCATTAGGGTTCGCGTCTTGGATATCCCTTCTACATTTCTCTTCTACATACAAAAGTAGCAATCTTTTTCATGAGAGGCAAGCTATGGTTAGATGCAATTTAATTCACAGTATACGCATCTACCATTAATTCCCTTTTCTTGCTTTCTTTTCTCTTTTCCAACTTAATTATTTTTTTTAGTGCTGATCTTTTCTGTCGAGAAAAGAACCCTTAATTTGCTGACAGTAGGTTTTTTCTCGTTCTTTGAAACGAGGCAGTCCTTTTCCTAAGATAGGACTTGAACCCTTGCTTTAATTCTTCTTCTTAATTTATTTTCCACTGTTATCTTTCCTCTTACTGCTAGCCATGTAGTGCATAGTTACAGAGGCACTGTACGTCTTTGGAAATTAACCCTGTCTTGATCTTACCATTTAGCACAAAAATGGTATGGGAATTCTCATTTCTCTCCAAGTTTCCTGGCACTAAACTTAAGATAGCAGTGATAAATAAATAAAAAATATATTTATTTGTCATTACTTCCTTTTATAAGAATTATTGTAGCTTGGAATTGATGTCCAATACCTTGTGCTTATCATCGAAGCACAGTAGACATAGCATATATAGCGAAGAATTAGTGAATATTTTCAGTGCCTTTTTCTTATTAAGCAAAAGAGGAGTGTGTTTTTAATTCTAAGGATAGAAATATTATCCTAAACACATCAAATCTCATGATTTTTGGGTCATATAACTGCATAATTTGCAGCACTAAACACCAAAATACCCCTTGTCATCTTCTCCGCTATACTTTGGCCCATATCTTGGTCTTGTCACCTGTACCTATCCATCTCCATCTCCGACTAGGTCATTGCAATTATTTTTTGGTTGATTATTGTGTGATATACTTTTTACTGTTAAAATACCCATGACTCTCCTCCAAAAACACCATTTCAGTTAAGATTATCTGCGTGTTAGAGCTTATAAATGCTAGACTGATGACAGGTAATCTTTGTGCATTTCAAGACTACGAATAATTTATGTTCATTCGGCTGCATTAACTAGGATTTCGTGATCTATAATATTCAATCATGAAGTGGCAAACTTCTTCTATACCATTAGTTTTTTTATTTATTTATATTATATAAATACACAAACCAGAATTATTTTTAATAAATTATGGAAATATACCTTTTGTTCGGGAAAAAAAAAAGTTTTAGGGTTTACCCTCTGTCTATTTTAAATGAGAGAAGCACATAAAGCTTCCAAGTTTTAAGAATTAGATTAGTGATTAGATCTACTGACATGCTCGATAATTAGAGCTCGTGTGGGTTGTAATCTATCTTGATTAGTGAGTAGATGCCCTTGCCAGGTAGGGTTCACAGCCTTCATTTTTCAGCCATTGAAAATTAATTAGAAGATCAATAATAATTATCTCCTTGAGATGAGATATGCCACACAAAACCAGCACATTGATTGTCCTTATCCTTGGATTCTTGTCTTCATATGGGCATGCTAGTATATGGCAGTGGAGGCATACAATGCAAATAGCAAGGCTGTTAACATCTCATCGTCCCATCAATCTCATAAATTAAGGATGTGGATGTCTATTTATCTGTGGAAATATATATATTTAATGCAGCAAATAACCGAGGAGATTTGCTCTCCTTGTCAAGATAGAATATAAATACGTACAATCACATTTAATTGTAGCATAATCTCATCCATGAAAGGAAATTATTTTAAAAAAAATCATTAGCTGCCGTATCATTAATTAAAAAAAAAACCCATTAATCTTTATAAAAAAAAAAAGAGAAAGAAGAAGAAGAAGAAGAAGAAGAGCATCTCTAGGTATAAATAGGCTAAGACTTTTGCACATTGTTTTGTATTGTAGTCATTGTAGTTAAGTATCTGTCCATCGCACATGGTGGGTCTCATCAAGGTTTCTTATGCTAGGTTTCTTTCCATTAACGACACAAAATCTAAAATATTCGTCTCGATTGGATTGTTAGATTTAAATAAAATAATAAAAAATCACACCAAACTGATCAAATCTATCGATTTAACCATTATGGGCATTCTACTCGTTCCTCCACGGTAGTAAAAACCCTTTTTTTATATATATATTCCATGCTAAAAGATCTCGCTTCAACTTTTTGCCCTTTTCTTGATTTGATCTTTTGGCAACTCCCCTCGACTCCAAATGGTGAAAAAGAGGTTCCTTTTCACGGAGACGTATTTGGCTAAGGAGACAAAACCCTTTTCATCGAGCAAATAGAATAAGGTCACTTCTTGTTGCTACATTTAAATCATGGACCCAACACCAAACACAACACATCAACGTGTCCAAATCAAAAGGTTGATAGAGTTAAAGAGCATAGCAAAACTTGTGGCGGACCTTTCAGATTGTGACACTGAATTCTTCTTCTTTTATTCTTGTTTTGGGTGGCGTTGGAAAAATATTAAATTGATTTTTTAATGGTTTTTAATATACTTGTATTAAAAATAAAAAATTATTTAACATGTTTTTAGCTAAAAAAACAAACTAAAAAGGGGTTTGGAGGCTTCTAAAGATTGAAAAACAAAACAATATGTCCTCAATTTTGATTTTATTTATTTACGATGTGACACGATGCATTACCAATGTTGATATTGATAGATAGATACCGGACCATGATCCATCTTATCATTTCCTTTTCATTCACAAGTCGCGACCTCTCCAGCGAGTCTCCTCTTCCCCACAACCATCAAAACCATCCGTACTGTTTGGCACACCGCAGTCTTCACCTCACAAATTCACAATGGAGTGCTTCTGTGGCCATTAGGGTCTCCATATTTATTAAGAGTCTAAGACAATTCAGAATATTTTTTTTTTCTAATTACAAGAATCTCCATATTTATTGTGAGTGAGTGTGTAATTGCTGTGCAGCAATTAGACAAGTCCCAGAACAGTAGGAAAGCAGAGGTCTTTAGGCCTCACCAGGAATGACTCTCAATGAAGGAAAATTCACCGAAAATGACACAGCACAATTTGTGAAAAAATAAAACCAAAAAGGGGTTTACACAGAGGAGAGGCAAAAAACTGAGAATTGGGTTTTGGAGAATGAGAAAGAAAGAAACTGAAAGGTATGTATGATAGTAAGGGGAAACAAAGCAAGATACTTCTTCAATCAACAAAAGATATCAAGCCGAGTTTTCATGTAATCATAGAATCCGAAGTCTCTCTCTCTCTCTCTCTATCTCGACTTTTCTTGTTTTTTTTTCAGTCTTTTTATTGCATTCTGTGGATTTATCTGTCAGCAAGACAACCCGGAAATGTGTGATAAAAAAAAAACAAGAACAGAAAAACAGAAAAACCCAGAAACAGAAAGGTCTTTCTCAAGTCTCTCCTTTCCTTTCGATCTCTAAAAATGAAAAAAAGAAGATGCACAAAACCCAAGATTTTATAGGCTTTTAATTAAGTGATCAGAACAGCTGAGTAATCGCTTTCTCCTTTCAGGTCCTCTTTCTAGCTAGCAACCTAGCGTGTTTTATGTGCTGTGTTGTTTCGGTAGTACTGCTGACAATAGCTTCTTAGGCTCACAGCAGCTGTTGTGTAGTGTTGTTGTGCCTATAGCTATGCTACTTCTTGTAGTATCACAGCCTGTCTTGATTGGCTGGTTCATGGTTGGTTCTTTCCTTTACTTTTATAGTTTCTCTTGTAAATTTCACCATTTAATGCCTTTTTAGAAACTCTCAACAAAAAACCCAGAAAAAGAAAAAGGAAGTAAAAACCAGGCTCAACCGTGTTATGTCCACGTGGCTTTACTTTAATGCCTATAATTAAGTACAATTCTAGCTGTCGTTCTTTTCAAAAATTCAATTCTTTGGCTTAAATTTGGTTTCTTTTTATAACGTTTGATTCTTTTGAAATTTGCTCCCTTGGTTAAGTTTCGTTACTCAAACCACTGTCTCATTAAGCTTTGCTGCTTCTTTTTTTTTTTCTTTGGCTTTTGTGTTGCAGAGGGAAAGGAAAGACTACTGCTTTGCTGCTACATTACAATCACAGCACACAAAAGAGAACGAGGCTAGCAGTATTTGTAGCTAAAACAACAGCCAACACTAGTTTTCTTGTTTATTGGACCTAGCAGCCACTCGTGTTTGATGCTCGTGCGCTTGCAAAATAAAGTAAAGATTTAGCCTTCATTCACATTATCCAGATCTCGGGACCCTTTTAACCATTGGTGATATTGACATTTGTTGCAAATTCATTTATTGGTGTGGTTCAATTTTAGTGTGTGCGTGGCAGTGTCACCTTTCCTTCATCCGCCATTTTCTCTTATAAGCCAACCAATTGAGTTTGGAATTGTGTTTCGATACATAGCGCTTAAGGAGCATTGGTTTTGACGGGCTTGTTTTAAATGTGCAGAAAGGTGTGCACGTTGACTCTTGAGGTGCTGCAATACATAATTAAAGGAGGGGGCGGTGATTGATAGTGGTTTCTGTAGTGGAGGTGTTGGTTACTTTGCATGAATATCAAGGTACAGGTTACTAGGAGCTTTGGTCTTTGTTTATTCCATTTGATTATTATTGTCATTTCCGGATTTTAGGTGTGCCGATTTATAGTTATATATTATTCGTTTCGGGGTCTTTCTTATATTGGTGATTTAGAAAATGCTTATGAATAGCTTGTCACTTTGTTATTGGTGGTGTTGATGTTAGAAGTTGGTTCCTAGTACTTTCCTAGTAAATGCAAACTTATATTGTTTTCCATATTTTATACAGTGGAACTCGGTCCGTGAATTGTGCCATTGGTGGGTTTATATAGGTGGTTGTTAGTACTTGATATGGTTAACTAGAGAAGGGCGTGTTGAGGACAGTGGTTTTTGATGTGGAATATTGGTCTCAAGTACTTGGAGAGATGCTGAGCTCTGATGAAGGAAAGCGTGATCTGTTCTATGATTCTGTGGATTACTTCGAATCGGGTTGTGATCAGTTGGAGTATGATATTTGGTTGACCGAGCCACAAAGTGTTGAGGAGAGACGCCAAGGTTTTCTACGCGGAATGGGTCTAGATGGGTTTGCTTCCAAGAGGCATGAGAATACAGGGTTGGAGAGGATCACTGAATGCAGTGGGGCTGTATCAAGTTCTTCAGTTCCATGTACAAATGTTGAAGAGGTAAATGTGGTTAGTTGCAGTGCTGGTAGAGAAGAAAATTCTGAAGCCAATTGTGTGATTGATCAAATGAGTAAAGACAAGATGGATAAATCGGATGTCGCTTCTGAAAATGAGAATATTGGACCTTTACTCGATTTGCAAGGATGCGAACAATGTGAAGAAGAAAAATGTAAAAAGTGTGACTCAGGAAAAAGTATAATGAAGAGTTGGTGGAAACACTTTTTAGAAAAGAGCAAGGAGGAAAGAGTAGGTAGATGTGTATCTGGGGTATCGAAGTTGGATACTGAAGCACCAAAAACAAACAGAACGAAGGTGAAGCAGAACAAAAAGGGTTGCATGGAGTTTACAGGGGTATATATGCGACAGGAAATTCAAGCTCACAAGGGCTTCATTTGGACAATGAAGTTTAGTCCAGACGGGCAGTATTTGGCAACTGGGGGTGAAGATAGGATTATACGCGTTTGGCGTGTTACATTGGTGGATTCATCTTGCAAGTCTTTCCCATCTGAAGGACATTGTGATAGCAATCTGAAAGAAGCCAAGTCTAATAATTTGAGTACAAAGAAAAGAATGTATTCATCTGTAGTCATTCCTGAGAAGGTTTTCCAGATTGAAGAGACACCATTGCAAGAATTTCATGGTCATGCCAGTGAAATTTTAGACTTGGCATGGTCTGATTCAAACGTGAGTAAATCGTGTAGAAAACTCAGTTTGATTTACATAATTGTCAAAATAATAAATCTTTGATCAATATATATGAAGCTAAATTGGTAATTTCTGTTGCAGCACCTCCTTTCATCTTCAATGGATAAAACTGTTCGTTTGTGGAGATTGGGTTGCAACCATAGTCTGAACATTTTTCGCCACAGTAATTATGGTAATTACAAGAAAAGTTCCTTCTCGTATCTCTTTGATCTGCGATTCCATTATCATTTTTGCAAATCATTTCATATGTTCTCTTTGTTTTCCCCCCTTTCCACTTGAATCTGTTACGTGTTAATGATTTCTAAGCTGACTCTGCTTCATTTCTTTGAATGGCACAGTAACATGCATTCAGTTCAATCCTGTTGATAAAAACTATTTCATTAGTGGCTCCATCGATGGAAAAGTTAGAATTTGGGGAGTGTCTGAGAAGCGAGTTGTTCACTGGACTGATGTACGAGATGTAATATCTGCCATAAGTTACCAGCCAGATGGGAGAGTATGATTCTGATCCTTATTCTTTTCATATTATACTCCATCTAAATTTCCACACTTTTATCATGCTAACTTTTTTTTTTTTTTTTTTGAGCAGGGGTTTGTAGTTGGTACCATTAAAGGCACTTGCCGTTTCTATGAAGTATCAGGTAGATATTTCTTCTACGTTGAAGTGCTTTACTTTTTTAAAATTAATCCTCCATTCATCCTTCTCTTAGAGGATTTTGAACTGATTTTTTATGGTGTACAGGTACTGATCTCCAGCTTGAGGCAGAAGTACATATTCAAGGCAGAAGGAGAACCTCTGGCAACAGAATAACTGGCATTCAGGTTTTACACTTGAATCCCTTTTCATTAGAAAGTTGAACTTGACATGATCTTGTTCAGTATTAACATTTGATATCATCTCATCTTGCAGTTTTCCCAGGAAATATGTCCAAGGGTTATGATCACATCTGAAGATTCTAAAGTTCGTGTATTTGATGGGGTTGACATCGTTAATAAATTTAAAGGTAAAATATGCAATATCAATTCTTTTCAAGGGTTATTTGGAGACCCTTTACTAATTTGTTTCTGATGTGCATTTCCTATTTTGAAGTGCCATTTCATCTTCTTTTATTTAATTTATGGTTGTGCAAAGAGATGCTCTAGTTGTTTGTTCTATTGGACTAGTGATCAAGAGCCATGTGTTGTTGTACAGTAGAATGCATATGGTAGTTTTTAAAGGTCTAAAGTGTCTTGTGGGAGGCCCTTTTCGTGAGAGACATGCCTAGCTTTCTCTGCTTCATGCTTGGTAATATCTGCTCAGGATGATCTGGCATGAGATCAAATAATTGCTTAGTCTTCTGGGTTTTTATTTTTTGTTCTTTCCATAGACCAGTCTCATAAGAATCAATATTTTCAAGTACTAGAAAGGGCCTCCAAATCCCTTCCAATGCTCCTATTTTATGAGTTTCCAACGCATTTCCACATACATTCCTGGTGATCTTATCTGCATTTTTTATAGCACCATATTCATTGTTTGCTGTTCCATGTGGTCCAGTCAAACCTAAATTAGCATTTTTTTTTATTGATTATTATAGGTCTTCCAAAGTCAGGAAGTCAGATGTCGGCTTCGTTTACTTCAAATGGGAGACATATAATCTCGGTTGGAGAGGACTGTCGTGTTTATGTATGGAACTATGATGGCTTGTGCACCTCATGGTCTAAACACATAAAATCTGTGAAGTCCTGTGAGTTTTTCTTCTCTGAAGGCGTGTCTGTTGCAGTGCCTTGGTCAGGCACGGGAACAGAAGTGAGAGGCCTGGGTAGTAGAAGAAGTTTAACAGAGGAGACTGCTTCGTGGAGGAAAGATTCAGAACGGTTTTCTCTCGGTAGTTGGTTCTTCATGGACGGTCGATGCAGGGGAAGCTACGCAACATGGCCTGAGGAGAAACTTCCTATGTGGGATGTACCAGTTCTAGATGCTGAATATCAAAATCAGCAGATCAAAAGCCTTCATCAACAGCAGTGCGTTAACACCAATGACCACATCTCTTTATCAGAAGCATGGGGGCTCGTGATTGTGACTGCAGGATGGGATGGAAAGATCAGGGCTTTCCACAACTATGGATTGCCCATCATGCTCAAATAGATTCAAGCAATCTTCCTGGTCTTGCTAATGAAGTTTAATCGAGCCTTGTGTCGCCAGAAGACATTTGGTGTCATCCAAATTTGGGCCAACTTGTGATTTAGCCAGGTCCATCTTAGTCTGCAGGTAAAATGATCATGATTTGCAGCTTTAAATGCGAACCCCACAACATCTATTGTAAATGTTCCTAGTCTAGTTCTTGTTCTCACCCTTGTTCTTGATAGAATATCCTCAAATCACCAGCAGAAAGAGAGTCACTTGACATGCTTTGTAACTTGCATGCCATTAGGATTCTGTGGTCACATGCTGCTCATCGAGTCATGCCACAGTTTTTTTCTTAAAAATCTTTTCACTCCCTATTTGTGAATGATTAACATGTATATGGTATGAAAAAGAAATACAGTCAATTTTTTATTTTGTTAGGTGTCCTTTATCCTCCTCTCTTTTTGGCCAAAATGTTTCTTTGAACTTTATATTAAAAAAAAAAAGGAATTCTTGATTCTTGATCTTGGTAATGCAATTGTCAGCAGAATAGTGAAAAAAATAATTTTTTTAAAAATGATACGTACTTGTAAACTGTTAAGTTGCTTATGTCAAGGAAATTACAGGTTCAGATTTTAGCAATTCAAAACTTATTCTTTGTGTAATAAAGTGAAGTTGCCCTAATTTCTTGACATCAAGTCCTTGCAGCAGACACTATATAAAATTAAAAAAAACCACTAACTTGAAAAAAATCTTTGAAAGTATATAAAAAGATAAAAAAAATAAACAAAAAAAATCATGTTTAAATTAACTCGAGGTAACGTGATAGATATGTAATCTAAAAAATAGAAATGAATCAACTTGAGTTTACCTATAAAAATCATTCACCAAGTAATGAAATTAAGATAACTCGATAAAAAAAATTAAAAAAAATTAAAAATCATAATAAGCAAAAAAAAAAAATATTCACACATATCAACTTTAAATTCATGACCCGAGTCATTATATCAAAAATATCATATATAAAAAAACAAAAAAACTAAACTTAATAAATTAAAAATAAAAAATAAATTAATATTACTATTATTATTATCACTATTATTGTATTATTTTGTTTCCACCGCGCCCGCGCGTGTGTTTTATATATATATATATATATATATATATATATATATATATATTGATTTCATTGCAATTAATATTTGTGTAGAGAGTTTGCATGATTACAGCACTGACGAAGTGATGATACATTGCAATCACTTCCTGCATCCTTACATTTTTCAGCTTCAGTTTTATTCAGATGCAAGGCCTTATTTATTTCATTTTAACGAATAGGGAAATTAATTTATTAAGGGCCTAGCACATAACTCGTAAGCAATAAGTTCAGAGACCCATCACGAGCCCATCAAGAGCCCATCAGAAATCCATGGACTTTCTAAGCAAAATTAAACACGCACCAAGCTTCTTCCTTTTTTCAGATAAAAAAAAAAAAGAAGTGGAAAAGGGGTCTCCTTATCGGTAAGATTTTGTAAATCGAGATTAATTTTTGTAATTAAAATTTAAATATATCATTCACATTTAATTAATTTATATGTTTTTTTTAAAATGTTTTATAACCTTTCTCACAATTCAATCAATTAACTTATGCAATAAATGAATTTAATCATAAAAAAGAAAAGAGGTCGAGTAAATATAATTTATCTTATGAATTAACCAGACAGAAATTTCAATACGTACCTTTCTTAATCACACCCTTGCAATAGAAAACCTTTATAATTTAATTACATGAAGGAATCTTAAGGAAATGAACTTAAAGAAAGTACAGGGAAGAATTAGCGAGTGTTTGAACATCATATACTAATATGTTAACAAGCATATATTGTGAGGACGGATCTGTAGTCTTCCCTTTAAAAATTATGGAAGAAAAATTAGCACAAAATATAAATATGGATGATATTTTGTGGTGTCGTTTTCTAGTTGGCTATTATTTTCCGCACGAGAATTGTTTTCTCCAAAATGCCATTATTATCTCTTCCAATAACTAAATAAATAAAATCTAAAAAACAATGCACTTATCTTGTTGCTAGAGATAGAGAAACTCACAAGAGTCCCCATAAACGGAAGCAGACAGCTTTGCCGCCACTTATTTTAAGTTTCCACTACTGTTTTCAATGGCCGTCTCTGCTCCTTCATTTGTATCCCTTACCTCACTAAGTTTTATCTCCCCTTCTTCTTCTTCTTCTTCTTCTTCTTCTTTGAGGCCAGTGAAGTTTAATCACCACCGCTTGATAAAGGGTAAGCGCAGCTCAAATGGACGGTTGGTGATTAATTGCTCTTCTGAAATGGGTCCGACTTCAGACCCCATAAATCTAAGGTAATAACTTAACATGGGTTTTGTTTATATTTTGATGTCATGGATTGCAGGAATTTTAGTTTATGCTCGTGTTCATGTCTTCTGGGTGTTTGTTAAAATGCCTGTGTGAAGCAATGGGTTTTTGGTCAGGCTTTTTATGGGTTTTAGAGGGCGGTTGCGATTGACACAACTGTGCAATCCTGGATGCGTGTTGTGACCAGTGCATGATTGTGGGCCCGACATGATATAGTCTGGATTGCAGAGTCTTGTCGGTGGCCTTTAATACCATTGTTCTAGCTTTGCTATTTATATGTAGTTTCTTTATTTGGGTGTTTTGTAGACAGTTTAAATCTTAGTGTTTTTTAAGAAATTATTTTCTTTTTGTTACCAGGCAGCCTCAAATGTCATCAGTGGCTCCCTTTGGGGTGACAATGAATGAGCAATCTTATAGATGGCAAAGGGTTTTGCTTAAAGTAAGTGGAGAAGCACTTGCAGGAGACCAAATGCAGAATATTGACCCCAAGGTTTTGGAATGCGAATGGTTATGTTAATTTTAAGTTTCTATTGGCTTCATTTCTTGATGGTCACTGATAGATGAGTTTTTGTAATTATGCAGGTTACAATGGCGATTGCAAGGGAGGTTGCAACTGTGACACGCCTTGGCATCGAGGTTAACCATCAACACCTTTGTATAGTTTTCCTTGGTATATATTTGTTTTTAATTCATTTTTCCTTGAATTTATTGCAGTTAATGGTTGTGATTGATATTATTTTTATTTTTAATGTTTGTAAAATAAACTTTAGTGATCTCACTGTGGCATTTCTAAGGCATGTGTGATGATTTCTGTACAAATCATAAGCTAAGTGATCATTTTGGTGGAAATTTTTGTGTCATAGTTCATATCTGGTTCTTGCTTTTGTGTAGCTTATAACATGTAAACTGCTTTGGTGTTGGATAAAAAGGGTCTGTGTGATGTGGACAATATGCTAGGTGGGAGGAATGTTATCTCGTCAAGTAAATAAGCCTGACAAGAATAAATTTAATATTAATTGGGGTTGTTACAGGATAGAGATTGTGAACACAAGATGGATGCTTTTTGGCCATCAATTGTTTCATCTAAATCATTTATGGTCAATGCTGCAGGTTGCAATTGTTGTTGGTGGGGGGAATATCTTCCGTGGATCTTCATGGGCAGGATGCAGTGGTCTTGACCGGTCATCAGCTGATTACATTGGGTACTCTCCTGAATTGATTTGGTGCCTCTCTATTTCACATGGAAACTTGTTTAATACCAGTGATCACTCATTCTATAATGGTTTCAATCTGGAAATTTATTCTAAAAGGTGGAACCATTAGAAGTTTTAATGATCTCAATCTTATCTTTGACTTGTTATCAAAAGAAAGCAGGCCTAACTACATTTTAGTGCCCTTTTGCTTTCTACATCTACTTGGTCCTTGGATTTTAGTTCCAATAATCTCAAATTCTGGGTTAACCTATTGGAAACTTCTGTTAACTTCTGATAAAAAATAATGAGTGGCAATCACACATGACTTTTAACCATGGATGTCTGCCGCTCAACTATTGCCAGGGATGGGAATTGGATCCCATTAGCTATCCTAATCCTCAAATCTAAAATCAGTTGAAGAAGATTTCAACAAAGCTTGGTTTATTAGGTTCAAAGGAGCTTGAAACTGGGATTTCAATGATAAAAGATAAGTTATTTCCAGTGCGTCGGTTTTTTAGGATCCAATATGATTAACATTAAGTTTCTTAGTTTGAAGTTTCTCAGGTTTGCTTTCTCTTCATGTAAAAGATGTCTTGGTGGCAGAAATTGTAGAATAAATTTGTTTCATGTATATCCTGTAAGATCAGAACTGTGGATAAATTTATTTGATGTTTTTGCTACACACTAAAAGTCCTTCACGGTATGTGACCCTGTTGCCAAGAAAGACCAAGGTTACCACTTCTGCAAGTCATTTGGAATGAATTCATTCACCCAAGGATTGTTTGTTTTCCCAAAAAAAAGAGGGGGGGGGGTGTGAAACAGAATATAAGCTAGCATTATGTGTGAGCAAAGCTTTTCTGGATCACATTATTTTTTTTTCAACACAGGCTTCATTTTTATGAAGTTATAGACCTTACACAACTTGACAACCTTGAGCATAGCTCATAAGTAAAAATTTCAGTTCTGTTTTTCTGTTCAACATGCTGCGTATAAATGCTTTCTTCAATTATTTTTTACCGATTAAAATATACAGATGGTTATTATAATTATGTTATTGATACACATAGGTATAATATCTGGATATTTTATTCAGAAGACAGCAAGTGGTTAGTTATCTGAAATCTAAAAGCTCTTTTGAGCCTGTATAGACACGAGGATATTTTAGTTAGTAGAAAGTAAGTGGTTAGTTATCTGAAATCTAAAAGCTCTTTTGAGCCTGTATAGGCACGAGGATATTTTAGTTAGTAGAAAGTAAGTGGTTATTTATCAGAAATCTAATTGCTTTCCTTGGAGCTTTATGTCCCTGCTGCATGATTTGTGTTCTGCTTTTTTTTATTTGATAGGATGCTGGCAACTGTCATGAATGCTATATTTCTTCAAGCAACAATGGAGAGTATTGGCATCCCAACAAGGGTTCAAACTGCATTTCGCATGTCAGAGGTTGCAGAACCATATATCCGTAGAAGGGCCGTAAGGCATTTGGAAAAAGGAAGGGTTGTGATTTTTGCAGCTGGAACTGGGAATCCATTTTTCACCACAGATACTGCTGCAGCACTGCGCTGTGCAGAAAGTAAGTTTAATTTTCAGTATCAGAGTTTTACTTTGCATGTTGGCATTCTTAATTAATATGCAACCCCTGTTGAACTTGCTAATTTTATTCTTTTTCAATAAAAAAACTTCTATATTGAACGTTAGTTGACCCCTCAATATACAAAATTGTGTCTTAGAGCAAACTTTGAAATGTAAGTATTTTTATTCTTTATATTTATATACATTTTTTTTTCTTTTCCAACATATACTCCAATCGAGGACAAAATTATCGTTTTGTATCTTAGCACAAAAATGATTTCACTGTCCTGATAATTTCTATTGTTCTTCCAGTTAATGCACAGGTTGTGTTGAAAGCTACAAATGTTGATGGAGTTTATGATGATGATCCGAAGCGTAATCCAAATGCTCGTCTTCTTGAAGATCTAACTTACCACGAGGTGACTTCAAAAGATCTTTCAGTGATGGACATGACTGCCATTACTTTGTGCCAAGAAAATAATATTCCAGGTATGTCTACATAATCTGCATCTAGATAGTAGCCTGTAGGTAGATCTGTCTAAATTTTAAAGATGTCCAAGACATATTAGGCATCTGACTAATTTGTAGGCACAAGTAAACCTTCCTTCCTGCATGCCCTGTGCAGCTGTTGGAGGTGGCCACTGAAAAGGGATTTGTTGAGGGGTATGAAACTTGGTCCTGCATTTTTTGGGGATTTTTTTTAACAATTTACAAGATGCTTGATCCAAGATATTCTACCGCTCACTCAAATCCTTAGGATTGGCTTAATAGACATGTTACCAAGGTTTGTGATCTGGGATGATGATCTGTGTGGAATTTTAACATTTAGCATTTATGGGTGAAATGAGTCAGGTGGCTGCCTTAGAGAGGTGCACTGGCTCACTTGTACTCAGGGAAGCTAAATTGTTACCATAAGATAATGGTTCCTTATTTTTGTTCAACTGATGCCAGCTCTCCCCTTCCCTCCCTCTCCTTTTCCTGAAAAATTCTAGTGGCGTGTATCATTGCTATGCTTAGCGTAAAGCATCTAAAAGGGACTTATTGCACTGAGCTTCTTCATCACAGTTGTTGTCTTCAATCTATCCAAACCGGGTAACATTGCAAAAGCAATAAAGGGAGAAAGGGTTGGCACGTTGATTGGAGGGACATGCAATTAAACAGTAGCAAGGACATGATGATTACTTCCATTTGTTTGCTGCTTCAACTATTGTAGCTTAGGATTTTAGATTAGAGGCTACTTGCTCCTTGTGCAAACAGCTTATTCGGTGGAAGCATCTCGGAGCTTGCATTGGAAGTTAGAAGATAAAAGCATGCCAGGGTTGAAACCAAAACATCATCAAAATTTGCCAGCTGAGGTACCTACTAAAGTTAATTTTGTAAATAATTTTGTCAAATATTGGATTCTTTTGAACTGCATTGTATTTTTGACGGTGAAAATTTTGTTGCAGTGTTGGTCAAGCAACTTATTCTTATTCACTTTGATATATTAGAGTTTGAAACTAACTTATTCCTACCCTTAAAAGAAAAGAGGAAATTTTAGAGGAAAAAGAAAAAACAAAGAAGGGAAAATAATCTGATCAGTCTTTGACTTACGTGTTCATTTCTTGGGGTGAATTCACCCCTTTTACTCATGTTTAGGATGTGAGGTTAAGTGTCAACCCTACAGAGGGAGGGATAAAGGAATTTTCTTGTGCTATTTTTTTTTTTTAATTGAACTTAATTTTTTTTCTTTCATTTATATTTTAAACCACAAATGTATTATTTAAATTTTTTGTAATCATATTTTTTTTTATAAAATTAAAGGAAAAATTACTAGTTTGGTTCGTATTAAGATTACCAATTACAGGTTAAAAACTTATTATTTTTATTTGAATTTTATACGCCCACCAACATTTAACATCTTCTTTAAATATATATATATATATCTTCCCTCCCTTTAAAATTCCCGATTCCTTCCCTCTCATACAAATCCATCCCGCTTTCTCTCTCACACAAAAGGATCCCCTCATTTCTTTCCGTTTCCCTTCTCTCTCTATCAAAATTCCTCAAGTCATCTGACTTGATTCAACTCACAGTCATGAAACTGATTCAACCACCACGACCAGAACCCCTTTCCTCCACCAATTGTCACAGCAACAACAACAGACTGCGTCGCCGCCCTGACCTAACCCTCCCACTCCCTCTACGCGACTCCCATAGCGATGAAGCAAATCGTTTGTGGGCTAGAGTTTCTGATCTGGGCTTCTTCTCCCATAACTTGATTACTAACCCTTGGCTGTCTGAGCACCTTTCTTGTTTGCTCATTCTCCTTTTACCCCTCTTTCTATCTCTCTTGTGGAATAGTTCAGGTTTTTTTGGGAGAAAAAAAAGAGTCCTTTTTTATCATTTGGGCTAATGATGATAACATAATTATCTTAGCGGATTTTAGTGACATTATCAAGTCAATGCCTTTTGTATCACAAGGGATGCGGTTGCTATGATGAGGTTAAGCACCAAATGTGTTGAAGAGCAGTGTTCTTGTCGTGAGCTCTCTTTTATAAACGACTTCTCCTTCCGCTGAGCCTCTCTAATCCCATCTTATAATCTTAGGTTTAATTGTGTTTATGGTGTTAATTATGTTTCAAATGATTGTTCATTGGGGTTAATCATATGAAATTTTGCACCAATTACCAATTCTGGGGGATTATCAGTTCCTCTTGGCATAATGACTCGGGTGCTAGAACCATATTTTTTTTTGCACAGAAAAAAGATAGAGAGAAGTTTGAGATGGTTTGGCCGGTACAATTTATTGGTATCATTATATTTGTGGATTCTGTCAGAGAACATGAATCGTGTAAAATTGAATGGTGAGCATGCTGTCGTTTAGTCATTTTATATTTAATATATGGGGTATTTTAGAATTCTCCTAGAGTTTCATAAAAATCTTAGAAAAATAACTCATGTTAAAAAAATATTAGAAAAATAAGACAATTTGAATATAACATTGTTGAAAATAATGGTTGTTACAAAAACTATATCCATCTCAATTCAATTAACATGCATAAAAAAATCAATTCAAAATTTTATAAAGATTTAATAGCCAATAAAAAATGGGTCACCGGGAACATATCAGAACTCTTTTTTCGACATATCTAGTACCATTAGAAAGATCTCGACCATACCTTAAAAGACAACCAATTGTAGTTGTAATTTGTTAGGAGTTTTGTTCGAGGTTAATTTAAGGTTAATTACAATTTTCTTTGGTGTTTTTCCAAGATGTAGTTAGAATTGTTTCATCAAGATCTTTCTAACTGTACTAGATGTGTCGAAAACAGAGTCTCGGTATGTCCCCGATGACTTATTCTTTCTTTTTTTTTTTTTTTTTTTTTATTTCTGTCTCCCCGCCATATCTCACTTTATCTCATCTTTTTTTCTTAGCTACTGGATCTTCAATCTCATTTCTTGCCATTGAATCTTCATAAAATATTTGATTAATTTTTGTTAAGATTAATTAATTTTAAAAAGAAAGATGTTTTGAAACATTCACTAAACAACTGTTATTTCAAATAGCAGCTGTATAGAAAAATATATTATGAGACGCAACCGTTATTTCAAATAACAATTATGTATAAAAATGATATTTTGAAACGCGGTTGTGTTTAAAACTGTGTTATTTTTCTAAAACTTTTAGCAAACTATGCTATTTTTTTTTTTAAAAAAAATCCTAATATATATGGGTAATTTAATCATTTTATAGGATTTTGAAAAAAAAATCCAAGATATAACTGATAATTTTTTAAACTATAATATATAATTAGAAAATGGTAAATTACAGGACAGTAAATGTTATTTTAAAAAAAATTATTTATATTCTTCATTTTTTTTTATCAAATATCTTTAAACTCTCTTCATTTAATATTTTTTACACTTTTAACATTTCACTTTTAAATCTAACTCTTTCAACTTTGTTCATTCTAATTTTCTCACCTCAGATCAAACAATGTAACCTGGCACATTTTAGGCCTTCATTCTGAATTTTGTGGTGCCTTGATTAAACTTTAATTTTTTTTTAGATTAATATTGGTGTTCGGGCCAGCTTGTGCGTACCTCGACTAATTCTACGAGTCCCGAAGTTAACGACCATGTAAACCTCCAGTGATCCTGTGTTTTGTGGAACTCGAACTAGTGACTTCTAGAAAACAAATTTAGAACCCGACCAGTTAAATTATACCCCGATAGTTCCGAATTTTTTTTCCGAGAGTTCTGAATTTTTTTTTGGTTTGATATGCTGGGGTGGGGGTTCGACATGTCCCCGACATTCACTGAAATTTATCCTCTGAGTCATTTTGAATACCGAGTTATTTTACCAATTAAATGTTATTGCAGCGCCAATGGTTCAAGAAACATTGACTAGATTCAGTTAGTCAAAACATGGGAATAGAAGCTAGGTGTTACGGCTCTAGGCGCGGGGATGCGCCAACGAAAGCACACCGCCTAGAATTCGGCAACGATGGACAAGCGGCAGCCTTGCATAGGCGAAACGAATTCGGCGGCGGCAGTGCGATGGTCTATGCGAGCTTGCGACTTAGCATGGACGAGGGGACTTAGAGAACGGACCTTCTAAGTCAAGCAATTGACGCAGCAGAACGGGCGGTTGGGGCCGCAAGTAGACACCAGAAATGGGGGAAGTGGCGCCTTCATGGGAGGCAAAACGTGGGAGCATAACCGGGGTGTTCTCCATGCCACTAAGTCCCGGAAACATGGGATAGTGGGTTAGAGGAAGTGCTCCACTAGGCCCCGAAATTAGGGGATAAGTGGGGGGAGCCCGCACGGCTCATATCCGTCTATAAATAGGCCGCAAGCCTCTGCTGTGTAGCATGCGATTTATGTGCATAACACACACTCTTGTTGTAATATCCTTTGTTGACGAGATAAATAAAGGTTGAGAGGGATTCTTGTAATCTTGTTGTGCTTGCTTGTGTTTGTTCTTTGTTTACGACGACGCAACTGTGAGAACCTCCTTGGGTGAGCGAAACACATAGTCGTAGGAAAACACGAGCGAAAGGGTGAGGCAAGGCTGAGTCTAGTTGGGACTAGACTGCCGCATTGGGTTGAATTTCGTTGCGGAAAATTTAACCCCGTGACAATTGGTATCAGAGCACGGTTGATTCTAACAACGTGCGGCAAAAAGTCATGGAAGCCATTCGGGAATGGTTGACGCGTCTTGAGACTTTGATAGGGTTGGATGAAGAAGACGAAGACCGTTCTATTATGGATCGCTTGAAGGAAGCTATGGAAAGCGCCGAAAGGGCCGAGAGCCTCTATATTTCTCTTGCGGCAGAATCGAGTGAACGATTGGGCGCTGCCGAAGAGACGATTGCCATTCTAAAGAGGGCAAGTGACAAACGCTCCTATTGGGGTAAGTAATTCAAAACCTAAAGTGCCCGAACCAAAGTGTTTTGGTGGAGCAAGAAGTTCCAAAGAGCTGGAGAATTTCTTGTGGGATATGGAGCAAGTACTTTAGTGTTGCGAAGATTGGCGTGGCGAACAAGTGGATCTTACCGTGATGTATCTCACGGGTGACGCGAAGCTTTGGTGGCGAACGAGAACCAAAGAGGACTTAAGTGCTTTGGACGTCAAAGATTGAGACATGGGATTGTCTCAAGAAGGAGCTAAAGGAGCAGTTCTTCCGAACAACACATCTTGGATTGCGGGAGGAACTTAAAAGACTCAAACATGACAGGTCAGTTCGTGATTATGTTAAGTCTTTCAGTTCCTTGATTCTCGACATCGAGAATATGTCCGAGGAGGACAGGCTATTCAACTTCATGTCCGGATTGCAAACTTGGGCGCAAAGCGGAACTAAGGCGACAGAATGTGAAGGATCCGTCCTCCGCTATTGCCGTGCGGACAGCCTTGATTGATTTCAAATCAACTACTAGAGAGGGCTATACATCATCCTCCTTCAAGTTTAAGGGAAGGAACAAGGAGGAAAGAACAAGGAAGAAGTTCGGTGGGGGTGCATCGAGGGCTACCGCGGAGAAGGGCAAGGCCAAGTTTATGGGTGCACAAGGTAAGGGTACTAAACCGAACTTTACTTGCTTCATTTGTGATGGTCCTCACTTTGCGAGGGAATGTCCGAAGAGGGGAGAAGTTGAACGCTATTCGGGCTGGGGATAGCGATGAAGGGGAAGGGGTAGTTACGCACGTCAATCCTATGCGTGTGATAAACCGCCCGGTAGCTAAATCCGAGGATGGGGCTGCGAAACCCGCCCCGTTGATAAAGACTTGGCGAGGATTGATGCACCGCGAAAAGGGAAGTCGGGGCTACGGACAATCTAATGTATGTGAAGATTGGGGTAAATGGCAAAGACGTGAAGGCTATCTTTGGATTCAGGCGCAACCCATACGTTTGTGGCAGATCGGTGGTGAAAGAACTTGGCTGCGGGCTGAGTGACTGACCACACATCCATGAAGGCATGAACTCGAAGGCACAGAGGATTGCTGGGATGTCTTACGATGTGCCGATAACTTTTGGATCGGTGGAGAGGTAAGCATGATGTGCTTTGGTCGTAAATCTTGATGATTACGATATTATTCTTGGCCTTGATTTCTTACGAAAAGCCAAGGTTGTCTTGATGCCTTATCTAAATGGAATGATGATTGCAAGTGAGGGATGCCCATGTTTCGTCCCATGTTGTAATGTCGCAGCTGCGAATGTGGTGAAAAAGGGGAAGAGCTTGGTCTCGGCAATTGCTATTGATAAAGCATTGCGGAAAGGAGGGGAAGTGTTTCTGGCAACAATAGTTGACGAGAAGGCAGACCATTGTGGTGAGGTGCCGAAAGAAATTGCTAGCGTGCTGCAGCAATTCGAAGATGTGATGCCGCCTCAGCTACCGAAGAAACTCCCGCCTAGGAGGGCCATTGACCATCGAATTGAGCGGGTGCCGGGGGCAAAGCCACCATCCGAAGCCCCTACCGAATGTCGCCAAAGGAATTGGCAGAATTGAGGAAACAATTGGAAGAGCTGATTGACTCAGGGTTTGTCCGGCCTTCCAAGGCTCCGTATGGTGCTCCGGTTTTGTTTCAAAAAAAGGCGGATGGGAGCCTTCGCATGTGTGTGGACTACCGAGCACTTAATAAGGTAACAATCAAAAACAAATATCCTGTTCCTTTGATTCAAGACTTGATGGACAGATTGTGTGGAGCCTCAATCTTTACAAAATTGGACTTGCGATCGGGGTATTGGCAAGTGCGGGTCTCTGATGGTGACGAGCATAAAACGACTTGTGTGACAAGGTATGGCTCATACGAGTTTCTAGTTATGCCATTTGGCCTAACAAATGCTCCAAAGAACATTTTGTAATTTAATGAACGACGTGTTATATGATTTCTTAGACAATTTTGTTGTAGTCTACTTAGATGACATTGTAATCTATGGTAGAGGCATTGAAGATCATGTAATACATCTCTCTAAAGTCCTAAGTAGGTTGAGAGAATATGAATTGTATGTAAAGAGAGAAAATGTGAGTTTGCAAAAGCTGAAATTATGTTCCTAGGCCACTTGATCGGGGAAGGACAAGTGAAGATGGATCCAAGGAAGATTCAAGCCATTGTTGAATGGACAAGCACCAAAATCATCTCCCGGAATTGAGATCATTTTGGGGCTTGCAAACTACTACAGACGATTCATTGAGGGTTATAGCAAGAAGACAACTCCTCTCTCGGATCTTCTCAAGAAGAGTTGGAGATGGGAATGGACGATTGACTGCCTTGGCATATGGAGAGTATATCTGTTGGGGCCGAAATTCGTTGTCAAGACGGACAATGTTGCCAACACATTCTTCGGACGCGAAGAAATTGTCGCAGGCGACAAGCTCGGTGGCGAGGAATTCTTGGCCGAATATGATTTTGTATGGAAGCACAAACCGGGAAGCCACAATCAGGTTGCGGATGCACTCAGCAGACGCGAAGTAATTGCTACTGTTCTTGCTATTGCTCAGGTGGAGTCGGACATGCTGGGTCGACTTCGTCAAGCTGCGGGGAAGACGCGGCGTACAAAGGCTGGTTGAACTTGTACGAGAAGGGACAATACGGAGGTATTGGTTGGAACAAGACCTACTCTATGCAAAGGGGGGTCGAATCTTCGTGCCAAAGGGAGAGCTGCGGAAACATTTATTGAGGGAGACCCATGATCCGCAGTGGGCGGGACATCCAGGTAGAGAAAGGATGGTTGCTCTCCTGTCGCGGACCTATTATTGGCCGAAGATGGAGGACGACGTAGAACTCTATGTCGGGACTTGTCTAGTGTGTCAACAAGACAAGACGTTACGGCAGCGTGAGGAGGCTTGTTACCGGCATTTGCCGATTCGAAAGGCCTTGGGTGTCGGTCTCAATGGATTTCATTGTTGGTTTTCCAAAGGTGAATGGCATGAACACAATCATGGTTGTTGTGGATGATTCACTAAGTATGCGGTGTTTGTCGCGCCCGACGGTGTGTACGAGACGAAGTGGCCGCTGAATTATTCTACCGCAACGTGGTGAAATACTTTGGAGTACCTTCGGACATTGTAAGTGACCGTGATGTGCGATTCACGGGCGGTCCGGAAGCATTGTTCAACATGATGGGAACAAGGTTGAAGTTTTCAACCGCCAATCACCCGCAACCGATGGGCGGAGACGGAAAGGATAAATGCTTTGTTGGAGGAATATTTGAGACACTACGTGACAAGCAATGCAAAAAACCGGGCCTTGGAGTTGCTAGATAGTGCGCAGATTTTGCTATAATCTTCAAAAATCCTCGGCAACGGAAGCAAGTCCATTTGAGCTGGTTTTGGGAGCCCAACCCCCAAACTCCTGCGGAGATTGCAGTCAGATATCGGGTGGGAAGAGTCCGGCGGCATGGGTTTGCGATGGACGGAACGGAGAGCTGTTCGAGCAAGCCCAAGATAGCTTGCGTAAGGCAAGAAAACGGATGCTCAAATATGCCAATCAAAAGCGGAGATTGCTGGAATTCAGTGTGGGTGACAAGGTGTTGCTCAAGTTAACTCCGCAAATTTGGAAGAAAATTGTGGGCACGACGAAGCATCGAGGGCTGGTGCCAAGGTATGACGGGCCTTTTGAAGTCATTGAAAAGGTGGGGGTGCATAGCATACGGAGTTGAAGCTGCCCGAACGGCTAAAGCTTCACCCAACTTTTCACGTAAGTTACTTGCGGCCATTTTATGAAGATCATGAGGATCCGAAAAGAAGTAAGTCGCAACGAGCTCCTCCTACGATTCATAAACAATTTGACGATGGTATTGTCAAGATTATGGATCATCGTAGACTCGGCCAACATCGAAAGAATCGGCGGATGACGTAATTCTTGATAAAATGGAAGAAAAATGAGGAGGTTTCGTGGGAAAAGGATACAGATTTATGGCAATTTGAGGACCAAATACAAGACTACCTCACATCTATTCCGACAAGGGCGTCGGACTCTTCTAGTGGGGGTGGTTTGTTACGGCTCTAGGCGCGGGGATGCGCCAACGAAAGCAACTTCGCCTAGAATTCGCGGCGATGGACAAGCGCAGCCTTGCATAGGCGAAACAGGTCGGCGAGCGGCGTGCGATGGTCTATGCGAGCTTGCGACTTAGCATGGACGAGGGGACTTAGAGAACGAACCTTCTAAGTCAGCAATTGACACAGCTAGAAACGACGGTTAGGGCCGCCAAGTAGACGGCCCGGGAAATGGGGGAAGTGGCAGCTTCATGGGAGGCAAAACGTGGGAGCATAACTGGGGTGTTCTCCATGCCACTAAGTCCTGGAAACATGGGATAGTGGGTTAGAGGAAGTGCTCCACTAGGCCCCGAAATTAGGGGATAGTGGGGGGGGAGCTGCGGCTCATATCCGTCTATAAATAGGCTGCCAAGCCTCTGCGTGTAGCATGCGATTTATGTGCATAGCACACACTCTTGTTGTAATATCCTTTGTTGACGAGATAAATAAAGGTTGAGAGGGATTCTTGTAATCTTGTTGTGCTTGCTTGTGTTTGTTCTTTGTTTACGACGACGCAACTGTGAGAACCTCCTTGGGTGAGCGAAACACATAGTCGTAGGAAAACACGAGCGAAAAGGGTGAGGCAAGGCCGAGTCTAGTTGGGACTAGACTGCCGCATTGGGTTGAATTTCGTTGCGGAAAATTTAACCCCGTGACACTAGGCATTACCACATGGGAGAATATCAAATGTACTCTTTATATCGCTTGACTTCCTCTGGAATAAGCTTAATGCTTCGTTTCTTTGACTAAACTTTCCAAACTTTTTTATATTTATTTATTATTAAAAAAATTCATCAAAATACCTTGTAGTTAAAGAAAAATATTTTCTGAAAATTATAAAAAATTAAAAATATCATATTATTTGCTGATTATAACATTAATAAGTTATTTTCCAGCTTATTTTCCATGACATAACCAAATACTGGAAAATGTTTTCCAACTTATTTTTCATTACATAACCAAACATCAAAAAATAATTTATTTTTCAAAAAAAAATTATTTTTCAGCAAACAAACAAGGCTTAACTCTTTATTTATGTTTTGTAGTTGGAAAGTTTTTTTGTAAAAATTTGTATTTTTTTTTAAATTTTTTTGTTATTTTTATATTATTTCAGTATTGATATAAAAAATATATTTTTTAAATAATATTTTTTAAATATATATAATATTTTTTAAATATTTTTAAAAACAACATCTAACACAATAAATAATATCCAAGACTGTTTTCTCGAAATTTCTTATTGTCAGTACTTCATATATCAAAAAGGTAGGTAGCTGTTTCCGGTTTATCGGTGAATTCTTGAGATGATTTTCTTGACTTGAATTTGTGACTAAAAGATTTAGCGTTTTAATTGGAGTGGATCGAACTTGTGGATTATATATTAGACATCAACCATGTAGAGAATTCAATCAAAAAAATTGATTATTCTTTTTCTATTGCTGAAACAATAGGTGTATAAATACAGATTTGAGGAGATTAAGCTGCTCCAAGACTTAGACGTGTTTGACAGTGTGATAGTGGTTGCTTTTCAAATAACTTTTTGTGCCGAAATACATGTCAATGATGTTTTTTTATTTTTTAAAAATTATTTTTGACATCAGCACATCAAAACGATCCAAAAAGTACAAACCGCACTCAATTTTAGAAATTTTTTTTTTCAAAATTTGATGAAATGCAGTTACAAACGCAATGCCAATCAATCTCTTAAGCTATATATATATATATATATATATATATATATATATATATATATATATATATTCTAGATGTACAGATATGACTAATATTCAAGGTTGTCGTTACATCTTGATAGTTGACGATGACAACTTTCCTAGCTGATTTCTTGTCGAAATAGTAGCTTCCCTTACAAATCATCACTACTGAAATCAAAGTTAAACCCAATCCTATCCAAGATTCCAGTTCTGTTGTAAAGTGTAGTTGTGGTTATTTTTTATCTTTGAAATATATTAAAATGATATTTTTTTTATTTTTTTTTAAATTATTCTTAAGATCAGTATATTAAAACGATCCAAAATATAAAAAAATTAATTTTTAATAAAAAAAATTTAAAATTTTTTAGAAACGCTCCCTTAGCCAAAACATGAATCACTGTTTAGTGGATTAATTTATATTTATTTCAATAAAAAAGCCAACTAATTTTTTTAAGTTTAACCGGATTATTTGATGGGGCATTTAAAAAAAAACACTCAAAAATGTTTTTAACTTGAAAGAATATTAAATTGATATTTTTCTAGTGTTTTTTTAAGGTTTTGATGTAGTAATGTTAAAAAAAATAATCTAAAATTATAATTTATTTTCAAGCAAAAAATAATTTTAAAAAACATTTGCACCATAATCTTAAATATTCCCTTTGATGTGTTTGATATTGTCGTTTAAATTACTTTTCAAATGTAATTTTTGTTTTAAAATACTTAAAAATAATTTTTTTATTTTTTATATTAGTATATTGAAATTATAAAAAATACTAAAATAATATTAATTTAATATTTTCTCTTACTTTTAAAATACATTAAAACACAAAAACCGATAATAAGGCTGCAATATATGTATTGTAGACAAGGCTAATCATTTACCTCAATCAATTACAACAATGGACTATATTTTCCCCAACCAATTAAACTACTTTCGATCAACATAAACTAAATCTGTAGAAAACTCTCCTTCAAGAGACATCATGATGATCGAAGCAACACCTCAGGCATGAGCAACCCACAATAAAAGAGCAATTAAGCAAGGAAGTGTGGACCAAAAGTGTCCTTTTACTTGACCAACCAGCCATCAAAGCTATAAATACCATTAAATATACAACAACCATCTCCATGGAAAACCAAGAAAACAAAGTTCCAAAAAAAAAAAAAAAAAAAAGAGTAAAAATATACGAGTAGGTAGAAATCAAATATCTCCAAATTTTGCTGATTGTATAGGTACAAGTTGCAAGTAACCACAAGAGCCTCAAACCACTAACAAAATCTACAACAATTTATTGATCTTGAATCTTCTTCTAAATAAAAGTCAATGCAAGAATCCAACCACCCCCTCGTGTATTGGTCAAAACAAGAATCCAATCCGAAACTAAACCCTAAATTCTTCCCAATCCTTTCCTTTTCTTGTCTAGAGATCCATGAACAGGCTGCTAAAAATATCTGGTGAATGTAGAGGAGAAACTATACCAGAACCTGAAAAGAAACCTGAAGGGTTGGCCGTAAATAATGGACTCATACTATAATTATCATTCCAGAAAGATTGTGAAATATTTGCATCCGTTGACACGGGTGAGAAGAACCCAGTTGGTACCGGCGGTAACATCGCTGGTGCCGGTGACAAGATCCCTGGAAATTGACCAAAATCCAGTTCTTCAATCATCTCCATGAGATCATCATTACTACTATCATTAATGGTACTTGGTCTAGTTAATTCTCTTGGACTTGCTTTCTCAGTGGCAGCAAGTCTTGCAGCTGGAGAAACAGACCCATCGTGGGAGAAATCAGCGGAGGAGAGACCTGTTAACCGCTGGACGACGGCCATGAAGTTGGATTCCTCTGCGTGGATGATCTTTGGAGAGACTGCATAGATGATGACAGGTTGTCTTTGAGGAGGGAGGGGTGGCTTCTTGATTTTGTGAGAGCCCTGGTGGAGTCTTAGCGCTGAAGGTCTAGGGCCTTGGATTTGAATTTCTCTTTTTGGAGATGGTGGCGGTGGCCGTTGTGGCGGTTTGCCGGTGGTGGGATACCGGTAGGGGTCCATGATGGAGGATCAACGGTGGATTGAGATTAAAAAAAAAAAAATGAAGTGAAAGGTGGTGTGGATGCCCCAAGTTCAGGGCAATTATTTCGGTGGCTGGACAACAAAAAAACAAAACGATTGGCCACTTAGCAAGCTTTGATATTGATAATAATTTTAGATCAGAAAAAAAATTGAAAGACAAATCTGATCGAAGACAATAGAAGTCAAAACTCAAAACATGTGCACTATATAAGTACTTGCAAGGAAATGAATGTTCTGCTAGTTGAGTCAAAATGGATGGCTGCTCTCAATTTCAATATTTATTATTTGGAGGCAGTCCTCACCTCCTAGGATCAAACTGGATTTTGAAATATAAATTGTATATTTGAAAAAATAAAAAAGATTTTTATAAATAACTATTAAACCTAACCTAATTTGACAAGTATTTCCAGAAAATTAAGAATTTAAGGATTCATGTTCTAATTCATATCAAATTCCTAGTTGAATTAAGCAAGTCATTTACCTGGTCAAACTCGTTTGACTTGACTAATAATTTGTTTAATTCATTCTAAACATATTTGGGTTAATCAAATAAAATAATAAAATATTATTATTTTAATAAAAGTAATTGATTTGAACTTATTATAACTAAGATTTTTTCGGTAAAAGTCTCTAGTGGGAGAAGGAAAGTGTGATTAATTATTATTTTTTAGTGTGAGGGAGTTGAAATATTAGATTAAGCAAGTATAAGAAAAATAAACATGATAATCAGGTTATTAAGTTTAAATTCAAATAATTTGTAATAAATTATTTAATGCACCAATTATATATGTAAATATATAAAATTTGTTTGATATTGTGCTAGCTTCAGTTTTTCAAAGTGTTTTTTTTTTATCTAAAACAAATATTAAATTGATATTTTTCAGGTATTTTTTTAATGATTTTGATATATTAATATTAAAAATAAATAAAAAATATTATTTTAAAATATTTTTAATTAAAAAATAAATTAACAGACACATAATTTACTTAAAACTCCAGAACTAAAAGAACCTTGTTGGAAAAAAAAATTGCTTTATGTCTTTTAAGGTAGTATTAATTAATATTTATGCTAACAGGGGATTGACTCCCATCATAGAAAACTCATTTAATTTAGAGTTTTTATGATTAAATTAACTTTATCGTTGACTTTTTAGAAATGTGTTATATGTAAGTCTCATTACAAGGACGTGAGAGACCCAATATTCTTTGCTGGATTTGTGATTAGTCTATTTGTATATTCATTTTCTTCAAGAAACAAAAAAAAATGATATTGGTATGTTGTTTTTTAGACCAAAATTAGATAAAAATTTATATTACTTTAATTATTCAGTTGTTGTAAAATTAAATTAATTTTTGAAGATCATAAAAATTAACTAAATTTCTGAAAACAAATTGCTGAAAAAGCATTGTAACCTTGGCATGGTTTATAGGCTTATACATAGCATTCCTCTTCAAAATGTGAAATTGAGAAAAATTGATTGCCATGGTAAAATCCTTGTAGCAATAGTATAATTACTTCTTTTTTTTTTTTAACAATCTAACAAAGAAAAATCTTAAGTTTACTTTGAGGGTATTTATGTCTTTTTATTTAACTAATTTATCATTATTTAATTAATTAGAAATAAATTTGTCTACATAATTTTAAAAAGCATAGTGAAATAACTTCTAAACCCTTAAAAGAAAAAAAAAATTGAAGGGTTAGTCAAGGGTGACTTGGTCTTTAAACTTTTAAATAGACAATTAATTGACTTATCTATCCTTAAAGACCAAAAATGTTAAAGGGATGGTCAAGATCAATTCGGTCTTCTTATTTTTTAAAAACAAATATACCTTTAAAAGCAAGAAAAAAAGTGATGTATGGGAGTCACTTGCGTCATTTTAAGTTGGTTTTCCTGTAATTTAAATGTAGGGTCAGAGACAATTTGGTCTTTTTATTAATTGTGATATTTATTTTAAAAACATTATTGGTGTATATGAGTGGGCGACGCCTGCACTCTTAAAAAACATGTGCGGCGTTGCCCTGTGCCAAACACCGCCTTCCAACATGGCATTAGAAGCGGTGTGTTGTTTTCTTTCCAACATTGTTGCGCGTGCTGGTGACAAAGAAGTGGTTTGGCCTAGGTCAACTTTCTTCTTCTTCTCCTCCCTCTTTTCTCTCTCTTCTTCTTACAAAAATGTAAAGGTGTACTCTTATTTGATTTTTGTATCCAATTTAGTCCTTATTATTTTGATTGTTATATTTTTTTTGTTATTTTGATTGATTTTTTTCTTCGATTTTATCTCTATCATTTGATTTCATTTAATGGGGTTGGTCCATAACTCATGATCAGGGTCACGAGTTTCGAAAGTTACCACGACTTGAATTTGATCTATTCTTTAGGTTCTTTTTTAAAATTGAGTTTTTTGTTCTTTTTCATTCTTATAATTTGATTTATTGAGAATTGATCTCTGTGCTTTTTTTTTTCACTTTTCTTTTCTATTGAGTTATCCTCAATCTTATACCTATGGTCTCAAGGTTAATGGGTTGACACAAATCTTTTTTTTTCTAAATTAGTTTTTTTTTTCAATTTTGCTCTTAAACATTGAGTTATTTGATAATTAAGCTTCATACTTCCATTTGGTTTTGTTTTTGACATGTTTACTCCAATATTGCAACTGGACCCAGATGAGCTCATGTCTCTTTTTTTTTTTTACTTTTTTTATGTTATTAGTTTTTTTTATTATTGTATTTATTATTTATATTATTTAAATTAGTCAAGCTTATTAAACTTAATCAAGTCAATAACTTGAATCTTAAGTTGTTTTTGCCTTTTTACAAGTGCCATGTGTTGGCTTTGTATCTTTTTTGGCATTTGAAAAAAAATTGAGAAGACTTACAAGATAGTGCGGGCACCTATCTAATATAATTCTATATTTACCATAATAAAAAGTACAATCTATGAAATGAACTTACCTTAACTAAGTTTTTCGTATGGAAATTTAATCCAGCAGTTAAATTATTAATCGATCCTTGTAACGATTCTCTGAAATTAAAAGAAAGAAAAGAGCAAGAATTTCGAAGTTCTGTGCAGTAATCGAACAAGAAAAGAATAAAGGAGTAAAGAAGGGAAGAAAGAAACGCTGTGCTCACAAATCATTAGGATGATTACTATTGTCGGCAAGAGCAAACTTTCTGTTTTAGTTATTCTTCTTTACCAGGAACTATCTTTTTTTATTTCCAGCTATCACTCCATCTTTCTTCAATGTTTATACCCAACAAAATGTACAAAAAGAAGATATTTTAGCAAGAAAATATTAATATCAATGATCCCATGCCTTTTTTTTGCTGTTCCTAAAGGTATTAGAAGCTGAGTCTTCTACAATCTACCCCTAATCTTTGGCTTGCTTGGACTGCAAGCACACTGATCTTCTTTGAACAATTGGATCGTAAATCTATTCTCTCAACTTTAACCTTTGCAAGAATCATTAAAGAGGACATGAGATCCAGGTCACAGAAGAAAGAAAACATCACTGTGATCCTATATATGTTCTCAATCAGCTCTTTCAAAAGACGCAAAGAATCACTTCTTTGTTAGAATCCAAAGCAGAAACATAAGCAGTGGATCCTTGAATACATATTCCTAGTTTCATTTACTTGAAATGGAGATTTCCTCTATTCTTTCATGTTTCACGCTTCACTCTCTCTTATAAATTAACTGGATTCGCTTCCTTGAAGTTGTTAAGATTTTGAGGTCACCTCGTCTGCTGCAACAGTGTACTTCCTGTAAGTATTGAACTTGCATATTAAGTTCTTAGTCAAACTGTTTGGTGTATTAGATTTATGTATTTAGCAGACCAATAACCTGAAAGGGCACATGCCTTGTGCACGCTTCTTAAGATATCTCACTTCTACTGATAACCTCCTAAAATACTTGTCAATGTTTCAGAATTCTCACTTGTTAGAGATAAAAATACACCATTTTATTGATTTGTATCATAATTTTGAGAGTTTCTGCTTGTGCACACCCACACATAGTTATGGCTGTTATTTACTGTAGTGGCAGGGGAGCATGTCGAAAAATTCTCTCTGGAAGTAGAAAGTCAAGCACAATATAACTCAATTAGTTTACCTAGTGAACAAAATTCTGTCACGATATGTGATGTAAGTTTCAATGATATTTATAGGCTATTTCTCCAACAGATATGGACCCTTACAGTGATTTGGCCTTAAGCAAGTCACCCCGCAAGTTAAAATCACGGGCGCCTTCAGAATCAAAGGAGAGCTCAAGCATGGAATATGGTAATTAATTAACCCTCCAAGCTTTAAATATTGTCTGGTGTTCAATACAAATGATTCAATGTGTTTCATGCTATAACTAATGAGAATGCATTTGATGCTATAACTTGGCTGAGATTAAAGATACGGAATACATTCAGTATCTGCCGCTATACAAGGCTGTTGACAAGGGCGACCTAGAGGCTACAATTGATTTCCTGATAGAACATCCTGATGGACTGACTGCTAGCATTTCAGCAGATGGGGACACTGCCCTCCATGTTGCGGTTCTGGCTGGACACAGAGAGATTGTTGTGGAGCTGGTGGACCGGTTAGATCCGGAAGACTTGGAAATCCGAAACAGAAATAATGCCACCGCTCTTAATTATGCTGCCATTGGAGGGATCACAAGCATTGCCGAGGACTTGGTAGCAAAGAATGGAGGTTTACTTAAAGTTGCAAACCAGAATGGCCAGATCCCAGTTGTTGTAGCTTCTCTCTATGGGCATAAAGGCATGGTTCGTTATCTGTACAGCGTGAGTCCGAAAGAAGAGCTCAGTCCAGCTACAAACAATAAGAATGGGGTTATGCTTCTCACAACATGTATCATGGACGAACTCTACGGTATAAGAAGAGCTCAGTCCAAAAATAAGATCGGTTGATCATATTTTTGTTTTCTCCTCCTGTTCACCTAAAAATTCTATCTTGTTTAGCCGTTGTTCGCTTTTCTTGGTTCATTGTTTAATGCTCATGCAGATATTGCCTTGGATCTGCTTCAACATTACCCACAATTGGCTTTTTATCAAGATAGTGACAAAGACACAGCTCTTGATATGCTTGCTCAAAAACCTTCTGCTTTTCCCAGTGGAACTCAACTTGCTTGGTGGCAACAATGGATATACAACGGTATGCAACTGTTATCACTCAGTTTACAAATAAAACATAATACCATTGAGGATGATCTCCAAAAATCATGATGAACATGACCATTAGGCCAAAAAAAACCTGATGGTTTTATGAAAGACAGTTTGGCTCTTCTTTTCACATCCTTCAATGTGGCATTATCCTGTTGTAGGTATCCGGGTACCTCATCCACTTGCCTCTAGCCACAGCCATGGGGACATTGAGAGGCCGAATAAGGGACCAACTGATCGAAGGAACATTGTTAAACGAGGTATACCATAAAACATGATGAGATGTCAATCTGAGATTTAAAAGTTTTCAGTTTCTTATAGTTACTACATTATTTTCCCTTATAAGAGCAGAAATTCCATTTTGATATGTTATATGGACTTCGCAGCATCTGACCAGTTGTTGGTAATGGCTTGGAAGGGATTGAAGATTTTTGGTAAGTAAATTCTGAATAATAGATAACCAAATTATATGCGAAAATAAGCTGAACCAAATTATACTTGCAGTTCCAGCTATCAAGAAAATGTATAACCTGAAGTTGATACATGGCCAAGCACTAGCAGTTCTGTGTTGCCTATGCGAACAAATATCAACTCTGCATAGATCAGAATTCAAAGAAATTGGTGTGTACAAGGCTGTATTCAATGCTGTTAAGCATGGAATTGTCGAATTCATCGTTGAGATTGTTAGACATTATCCTGACGTTATATGGTGCGAGGATGATCTTAACCGGGGCATATTCTTGTATGCAACCCTGCAACGCCAAGAAAAGATATTCAGCCTTATATACAAAATGGGAGCAAAGAAGAACTCAATGGCAACTTCTTGGGACAAGTATCACAACAACATTTTACACCAAGCTGCATTCTTAGCACCCTCCTCTCAGCTTGATCGTGTTTCGGGTGCAGCATTACAAATGCAAAGAGAGCTACAATGGTATAAGGTAATCCTACTTCCTATAGTTGATGATTTTTCATCAGAATGTACTCCACATATTTCTCAGAAGAGTTTGCTGCACTGCAGGAGGTGGAGAGCATTGTCCAACCCAAGTACAGAGAGATGGTAAATTTTAACCATAGAACACCTCAAGCTTTATTCACTGAAATGCACAGGAAATTAGTGGAAGAAGGGGAGAAATGGATGAAGGACACATCTGAGTCTTGCACGGTTGTGGCTGCTCTTATTTCTACCATAATGTTTTCAGCGATCTTTACTGTTCCAGGTGGATATGATCAGTATTCAGGGATTCCTATATACTTGCATGGGAATTCGTTCATGGTTTTCATGGTGTCCGATGCAATGTCATTGTTTGCGTCTACATCTTCGTTGTTGATGTTCTTAGGAATCCTGACATCACGGTACAGAGAGGAAGATTTCCTCAAGTCCTTGCCTACGAAAATGATTGTAGGCCTTTCCTGTCTTTTCTTTTCGATAGCAACTATGATGATAACCTTCGGCATTACGCTTTTTATGATGCTTCGCGATCGTTTTCCGTGGATTTCCTTTCCGATTATATTGCTGGCTAGTCTTCCTGTCACGCTTTTCGCTCTGCTACAATTCCCTCTCCTTGTTGAGATTTTCTTCTCAACATACGGACCCGGCATTTTCGACAGGCCCAAGAAGTGGAGTTCTTTTGAGCAGTCTTGAATTCATCTCAAGCCTCTGGTCAATATATATATATATATATATATAAAGAGCAAGGTAGCTTATGAATTACTAATAGAGATTTTGAGAATGTTATTCATCCTCTCTTGTTGGGATTGAGAGGAGAATCTGTTGTGTGTTGATGCTGTCAAGTTTTTGTATCAAATTATTATCTAAAACTATAATAAAAGGACTTGACTACATTTTCCATAGGGATTAGGGAGTCAAATTTGATTCTATTTCTCTCTGGTGCCTGGATCTTCTTAGATTTATAGATATTATGCAAAGGCCAGGTGGACTCAATTGAAAAATGTCTGAAACATTTGAGACTTAATTGATAAAATGTATTTGTTTGGGGATTCAATTGTGAATAAACTCATCTAATATTTACCTTCGATTTTTCATGAATATTTATGGACAAGAAAAACTATTTTTTTTTAAAGAAAATTGACTTGTTTTTAAGTTTGGTTATTGTGTATTTTCTCAATTTGAATAACTATATGGAAAATTGAGTCTCTAATCTGTTCTTGGTATAACTTGGATCATGAATTAATTATTTTTATTAAAAGGTAGTTTTAGTTTTTTTAAAAAAATTATAGTTGATTTGTTGGATTTAAACTGGGTTTGATCGAGTCACTAAAAACCCAATTGGATTAATTGAGTTTCACCATGTCAATATCTTTTTAATTTCAATTTAAAACCTGGTATGAGTTAGGTTTCAAATCATGGATCTTTTAGATTAATCAATTCCTAATCAAATTTGTTAACTATGTTTCAAATCATTACACTTAATTATCAATTATCAATGTCAATATCCTTTTCATTTCAATTTAAAACCCGATATAAGTTAGGTTTCAAATCATGGATCTTTTAGATTAATCAATTCCTAATCAAATTTATTAACTATGTTTCAAATCATTACACTTAATTATCAATTAAATATATGAAAATAAAGATCAATAACATATAAATAACAACATTAGTAAAGTAAACATAAATATAATGTAACTCATGAAATTCACAAGCACCATCTTAGTTAAGTGGCAAATACTTTAGACTTTAATTTCATTTGGATTTAAGACGTATCTCTTTGTGCATATCATATTAATTCAAAGTCTTGAGAACCAATTAGCTGGGATAGCTTGAATTTTCGTTGAGACAAATATGATGATATAATTTCTCTAGTACACATGGGTGTGGGAGCACATTTCATCCTTCAAATAAAAAAAAACCAACACTGAACATTTTTTTAAATAATGTTTTTTTAATCAAAATTTGTGTACTAAATGATATTACATATAATATATCAAAAACTTTTAATCTTATGGAAATTAGAATTTATCATATTTTAAGGAGCGTAAAAAGCTACAATGCATCGATGATAAATAAATAAAAAACTTACAATTTAGTAAAAAAATATTGGTAAAATTTTAAATATCTCTAGTGTTACCCTTTCCCTTGAACTTAACCTACATAGTTTATTAGTTTTATTTTGACCTTAAAATAATATTATCTATAATTATGTGATTAACCCGTAGGCATCATAGTTCTTAAACTTGACATGGGGTAAGTTTTGGATCATATAATTAGCAAGTTAATCTAGGTTATCTCAAGTTAAAAGAATTTTTTGTAAAATCA
Source organism: Populus x sibirica (assembly GCA_019202695.1). Classification (NCBI taxonomy): domain Eukaryota; kingdom Viridiplantae; phylum Streptophyta; class Magnoliopsida; order Malpighiales; family Salicaceae; genus Populus; species Populus x sibirica. The sequence goes on from JAGMVL010001918.1 coordinate 790,541, forward strand.
AAATGATATTCTTAATTGATTGATTAAGTCCACAAACTTTCTTGCTTAAGAATATATCAATTAGTTATTAATTATTTTTGAATAAATTTTGATTATCTAGTTATTATTAGCTCTTAATGTCCTATTTTTTAGAGATGTGATCTGAAAATTAAAAATAATTATTAATTTTTATTTATATTTAAACTCTTTTATTATCATTAATAAAACAAGCTTATTTAAGATAAATTAATGTGGTCTATTCTCACCCTAAATAGAATTTTATATTCATTAAACAAATTACATAGCTTTGATTAGGAACTTACATTGGTATCAAAGCAAGGTTATTATGGCAACAAACAAGGAAAGGATAAGAAATTTAAAAGCTAGACTTGGAAATTGATCATCACATCAATTTGAAAGAAGGAATCGAGCCCATTAATATGAGACCATATTTTCAAAAAATTAAAATCGAAAAACAAGTTCATGAAATTAGTCATTTTTCTTCTCTTGTTTTATTATAGATAGGGACACCCAATATTTATACAACGAAAAAGAAATCTAAAGTAACCCTTTATATAAAATTTTGACCCCTTTTGTTTATTTTGAAACAAAAGCTAAGATTAAAATATATCAGAATAAATTTTTTTTATTTTTTAAAAAATTACTTTTAACATCAGTAGTTAGCACATCAAAATAATCAGAAAATATCAAAAAAAATATTAATTTGAAGTAAATAAAAAAATAAAAAAAATTTAATTTTTATCAAAAATATTTTTGAAACGCAAAAACAAACAAAGCCTAAAAAGAATATTTGAGGATGTTTCAGCGGTTGCTTTTCAACTTGCTTTTTACTCAAAAATATATCAAAATAATATATTATTATTATTTTTAAAAAAATTATTTTTAATATTAACATATTAAAATAATTTAAAAATATAAAAAAATAATTTAAAAAAATATAAATTTTATAAAACACAATTTTAAACGTGTTTCGAGATAGGTTATTACCAAGTATAAATAAATAAAGGCCACTCTTGTCTTTTAATTATCAAACGGCTATAAAATCCAAAACCCCGTCACGGCCGTTACATCAAATTCCGTGCACTCACCCGGCGCACGTTAGCATCTCTCGCCATTACCCGCGACTGGGAAAAAAATAAAAAGACCTCCTGATATCTCTCTCTCTGCAGTGCAACAAACAAACACCAAATTCATTCTCAGAAAAAAAAAAAACACTAAATTAGCTTCGAGAATTCCAATTCTACCCTCCGCTCACCTCCCAATTTACCAATGCCTCCAACCTCCACCACCACGGCGGCGGCTAGGCGCCAAATCAGCTCTCGCCGCCGCACATCGGCACCTCGGAGGCGGTCACCGCCGCCGTCACCGCCGCCGAAGAGGATGAAGCTGTTGACGGAGATACTGCAGAAGGCGGCGTATGCGGTGGTGGAGAGGGAGGACTACGGCGATGTCAGCTGCGAACAATGCCGCTCCGGGGAACGATCGGAGGAGCTGTTGTTATGTGATAAATGTGATAAAGGATATCACATGAAGTGCTTGAGACCGATTGTTGCTAGGGTTCCGATTGGCTCGTGGATTTGCAACAAGTGCTCTGGAGATGGCCAGAGACGTGTAAGAAGTAGGGGAATTTGATTTTTGCTTTTGAATTTTTTTATTTTTGTGATTGTAGTGTCGTTTAGAGAGTAACAATTGTGCGTTTTGATTGGTTTGATTTTTGTGTGCTAGGGTTATCGCAGAGGAAGATAATCGATTTTTTTAGGATTCAGAAGTGTAAGAAGGATGATATTAAAATGAAATGCAGGTCCCTACAAGGTGAATTCTTTATTTATCCTTCTAATTGCCAGATTGTTTTATTTATTTATTCATTTAATTTGTGTGTTTTTGTGATTAATGGAATTTTTTAATTATTTTTTTTTCGGATTGTTATTGAACTTGTTTCAGGATTTGCAAGCAAAAAATTATACGAAAAGTTAAAAAATTACCGGGTTCAAATCTTTTAATAATAATAATAATAAAGAATGAGAGTAGGGGTATCATAGGTGTGTAGCTAAATGGTACTCTTTACTGCAAAGCATTGGGAGAGGGTAGGACTCGGGTGGGATTTTGCCCTTCCTGCCCAAAGAACTCAAAGTAGGATAAATTTTTTTAACTTTTACTAGAACTAATAGCAAGGACTAGATGGCTCACAAACAATAAAATTAATTTAGAAAGAAGGAAAGAAAAAAGTGAAAAAAAAATGATAAATTTTTTTCAACTTTTACTAGAACTAATAGCAAGGACAGTAGAAGATGACTCACAAACAATAAAATTTAGAAAGAAGGAAAGAAAGAGAGAATAAAGATGAACTTTGAGATAAAATGAAAAAAAAGTGAAAAAACTACCGGGTTCAAATCTTTTAATAATAATAATAATAAAGAATGAGGGGGGGGGGGGTATCATAGGCGTGAAGCTAAATGGTACTCTTTACTGCAAAGCATTGGGAGGGGGTAGGACTCGGGTGGGATTGTGCCCTTCCTGCCCAAAGAACTCAAAATAAGATAAAAATTTTATTAACGGACTAATGACTCACAAACAATAAAATTTAGAAAGAAGGAAAGAAAAAAGTGAAAAAAAAAATGATAATTTTTTTCAACTTTTACTAGAACTAATAGCAAGGACAGTAGAAGATGACTCACAAACAATAAAATTTAGAAAGAAGGAAAGAAAGAAAGAATAAAGAAGATCTTTGAGATAAAATGAAAAAAAGAAGTGAAAAACAAAAGGAAAGAAAGAAAAAATGGATATTATTTTTGTCTTGGATCTAGCTCATAGGAAGTTCTGGAAATACTACTGCTAGAACATTTATGAATTTCAATACCTATCACAAAGCGTGGCAAGGGACTCAATGCCTTGCAATTTAGAGCAAAGTTGATTCTTTTATTTTGCACCATGGGGTTTTTGCTAAATGTTGATCATTGCCAGATGTAGAGATATTTAAGTTAGATCAAATGTAGAAACCTTTGAGGCATTTCACATCTTAAAAGAAGATTCCAACAAACGTGATTGACCTCTGGTATGGTTTGTGATAATCCTTGTTATTTTGAATAAGATAGTTATTGCTCTTCTTTTTCCTGATTTTACATTTAATCTAATCATAAATGGAATCAATGTTAAGATCTCATGTCCACTGAACACATTTTGTTCAGTTGGCTTACACTCTTGAGTTGCATTTGACATGGATTAATGTATTTGGTAATGTGGTGAAGAGTGTTTTTGTAAAAGTGTTTTTCAATTGAAATGCATCAAAATGATGTTTTTTCAGTTTTTATTTTTTATTTTTGATATCAACATATCAAAATCATCAACAAACACATAAAAAAAATCAATTTGATGCTTTTTCAGGCTAATTTTTTTTTGAAAAGTACTTTGAAAAGCGGGCTGAACCGTATTACCAAACAGAGGAGTGAGTAAACTGTTTTGGGAGTATTTGTCAAGAGCATAAATGCTAAGAACACAAAATGATGGGTAATCTAATCTACCCAATATTTCAGCAGAACTAGTCCTGATATATTTAGAACCAAGAAAGTAGTCCTTAGAAGGTATATTAAATGGGTGGTATCAAAGGACTAGAGTTTCACTGTATTATAAACTGTTTTGACCATTCTATCACTATTAACAACACAGTCTAAGATATAATTAAAACCTCAGTGACTTAGAAAATACTTAACTAAATTTGTTAAAAGTTTTAAATATTTTCAGTTTGGTTATCTATTCTATGTCTTGTAAAAATGGTCCAAATTTTTGTTCTTTTTATGGCCCAAAATATGTTGAAGTAAAAGAAATCAGTCAGTAATAATTGTGAGCATTATCTAATTTTCTTTCTCATTAACAGGAACCATATGTTAAGGGTAAAAATTTAAATAAACACATTGAGTTCAAAACTGGTAGAAAAGAAAAATGAACTGCGTTTAATCTACTATTCTTAAACAACCTAAAAGATGGACAGTTAAGGGATAGAGGGTATAGACATAAAAGATTTGAAAATGATGTGGCACAGCAACAATGGCAATGATGGTGGAAAGTATGAGGATAATAGCTTTAACTTTTGTTAATCAAGCCCTCTTCTTAATCTCTTAACAGAATAATACTAAATAGGGTTAACTGAGGAATAGATTTTATTGAAGGAAAATGATAAATTCCTTCTTACATCAGCATTTGAATCCATGTCCTCCATGACTTAGGCTTAGAATGGTCAGCAAGCAACCTAATCAAGTCCTGGATACGTCCATTTAACATTTACTTTGTAGAACAAGCAAATTGTTGCTTTACATGTAGAATCACATGGCCAGGGAAGATTGCGCTCTATTGTCGACATATGTTGAGAAATTCATCTCATAATCAACAAAATTATGCCTCATCACTATGTTTTGCATATTAGGATACTACATAAATCATTTCACACAATTACATTTTATTTGCATCAAGTGTTTGCCCATGCATGTTCAAAATTAGTGGGATCAATGTTTGGAGTGTGATCATTGATGGTATGTTATGTGATTACACAAACATACTAAGGTGTTGTTTGGTAACAAAGAATGGAATGGTGAGAATAAGAATGAAAGTTTTATTCCTACTTCGGGAATGGGAATGAAAATTAAATATAGTTTCATTTCTACGAGGGAGGTAGAAATAAAAACAAGGAACAAGAATGAATTTTCTTCTTAAGAAAGATATATTATTTCTTTTCATTATATATCAATTACTTCTACCATCATCACTACCTCAATAACTATCGTAGTTGTCATCATTGGTGGTGGTGATGACTTTTTTTTTACAAAAACTATTATTATTATTATTATTATTATTATTATTACACCTTCACCACTTTTCTTCCACCGCCACCTCCAATTGTGGTGGCATTAATTTTTTTTAAAATAGATAATTGTTATTATTATGCTATAATCACCACCACCACCACCTACTCCTACATCATCGTACCACCACCACCGCAATCATCTTTATTACTTTTAGTACCATCATCTTTATTACTTTTAGTACCATCATAGTTGATGAGATCATTCTTTTAATCATTATTCACTTTTATCTTAAAAGAAGGCATTAAAAATTTTAAATTTCATTTCAACTTCTTGTTACTATTCCAAATACAGTATTAGAATTAAAATGTCATTCCAATTCTTTTCTTTAGTTTTATTCCAATTCCTCCATTCTGGATCTTTCATTCCTCATAACCAAATGACACCTGAATTTGTGTATTTATCACATCTTTTTTGGACTTTGATTATGATTGCATATTCATCACCATTTATGACAGTTTATTAAAAAAGGATTAGAGTACTTAGCTACCCAACAACATTTATTCTGCATTTACTAGCAGGTACTGCAACGTAATAGAAAGGCAAAATCATTGTTTCTTTCCGTCCCTTATATTCAGCTAAACATTAGGTATGAATCGATGTACTGTTGACTCCCATAATAAAGCATCACTCTTATGAATTATGTTATATTCTCAAAACCTTTCTTTAAGACTAAGTTTTCTTGAGAATTGAATCCACTCTGGTAAATGTACTGTATGTTTACCATATAAGTATCAAAATTTCTAAATTCTTACTAATAATTCCATGTATCTTTGTAAAATGAAAAGGCAAAAGCCCTAGATAAAAGTTAAACATTGTAATACAGGAAGTTGCTGTTTTGTCAATGTATTTTGTTGTTTGCTTTAAATTATTCTCTTAACTGCATTGACTTTCATGGAACAAATAGTTTGGGGCCTTGTCTAACCTATTTCTGCCTTTTGGTTTCCATGAATGATATTATTGCCTGGTTTTTTGCTACATGCACCTTTGAAAACACAATTTTCTATTACTGCTCTTTTTGTGCTTTTTTATTGCACATAAACATTTAGTTAAGAAATGCAAGTGCTAATGCATCAACTAGTTGAATTAGATTTGGTGATGTAAAGTTGATGTTTTCATTCCTTTCTCTCGAGTTGTTTTCAAGACTCTAGGAAGCGCCGGAGACGTTCATTGGTGTATCAAAAGAAAAGAAGGAGACTGTTGCCATTTATTCCATCAGCAGATCCCACCCAAAGGCTGAAACAAATGGGCACCCTTGCTTCTGCGTTAACGGCATTGCACATGGAATTTAGTGATGATTTAACCTACTTGCCTGGCATGGCTCCTCAATCAGCCAATCAGGCCAAGTTTGAGCAGGGTGGCATGCAGGTCTGAATTTAAAATTTTCTTTTTTATCCTTATTTTTTCTCCAGACCTTTTATTGTCTTGTATTGCATGTTGGTTGCTTTATCTGGTACTTCTATTAGGTTCTTTCCAAGGAGGACATAGAGACATTGGAACAGTGCAGAGCTATGTGCAAAAGGGGCGAATGCCCTCCTCTTTTAGTTGTTTTTGATTCATGTGAAGGGTACTTGCATCTTGAACAGATTTATTGAGGTAGCAACTATATTTTGGTTACTGCATATTTGAGTAGGTTCAACTCTATTCCTCTATGCAGATATACAGTTGAGGCAGATGACCAGATAAAGGATTTGACCATCATAGCAGAATACTCAGGTGATGTGGATTACATCAAAAACCGAGAACATGATGATTGTGATAGCATGATGACCCTTCTTTTGGCAAGAGACCCATCCAAAAGCCTTGTCATCTGCCCTGATAAACGTGGAAATATTGCTCGCTTTATCAATGGCATTAACAATCATACCCCGTAAGCCCGCTTAACCCATTGCTTCTCCTATTATGATATATATTGAAGCAAAATATGACCAGTTTATTCTTAAACCTTTTTATTGCTATGTCTTCTGCTCTATACGACACATGTTGCCCTTCCACATATCCTATGTGACTTCACATATAAAATTCTACTTTTTCTGTGAAAATTGTATCCGAATTAGAAATTATCAGCCCATCCTCTGTTAAGCTTAAAGTTATATCCAATTCTGTGCAGGGATGGTAAGAAGAAGCAGAATTGTAAATGTGTGAGATACAGTGTAAATGGGGAATGCCGGGTCATTTTGGTTGCTACTCGTGATATTGCTAAAGGGGAGAAGCTATACTATGATTATAATGGATATGAGCATGAATACCCCACTCAACATTTTGTTTGAGAAAACTTATAGATATCTAACAATCCTACGGAACTGGGATGCAATTTTGGATCCAGCTAGATCCTTTCTCATCCGGCGTTTTATTTCAGCGTTTACTCATTGCTATTGCAGAGTCAAAAAGCATTTCTTCTAATGTATCCATGGGCTATTTAGTAATTTATGATGTAGAGCTGGCCTTTTCTGAGACCATGACATAAATAGCAGGAGAGAAACTTTCCTTAGAATTTAGCCTAGGAATATTTTGAAGGAAAATTTTTTGTAATACAGATTTCAATGGAATATTGTAATTCTCATTCCTTGGCATCCTCTGCGTTAATAATCTGTTGGTCTTTTACAAAGTATTTCCATTTAAAAATATCCATTCGAGCTTTTTTTTAATTGTTTCCCCCTCTACATTTCACTAACTAAATTTTTTAAAATGCAATTTTGTATTTTCACCTTTGTTATGATTTGCTGGTTCATAATTTGTAGGGAAGCAAGTATTGCTATCAGTTGCTTTACATATTGATGCTATATTTTCTGTCAGCCCCATTTGTGATTCAATTTGATCCATCATGTTGGACTAGAACACTGGAATGAATGCTTTATTGCAGGCTTTCATGGTGTATCTAATCAACTCTGGTTCAATATATGCTGCAGCTTGTCATGAAATTTCACTGACATATCTTTCTGTATTCTCTTCAGTTTTTACATTCTGACTTCTCAATTGTGAATTTTGAGATATTCCATTTATCCATGGATAATTCAAAGGGATTCTTCAAAGCTGCTGATAAGAGTTAACTGGGACATGAGATGTGCTGTGCTTCTTTGGATGCTTGTTGCTGGTTGTCTCATGTTGGCCTCCTATTCCTATGCATACAAAATTTATGTTTATTTTGAAAGATCAATTAAGCTGCTGGGTCCAGTGCCTATACACCAAGGCTGTTCAAGATCTTGATGTGAATGCCCTCGATTGTTGCTTAATGCATGCATTATAGAGGCTGTTTCTTGGAATCACAAGGCTTGAGATTCAAGTCTCGAGAGCAGCCAATTCATTTGGCATAACTGAAAGGGTTGTACAATCTCCAAATTCTCATTCAAATTCACTTATGTGGATTCGTGGAAATTTTGGTTTCACTTATATTTATACTTACTCATCACAATGCACGTGTGATGCATTATTTTCAGGTTTGACAAGATGGTTTGCTTCTTTCAAGTTGCTGTTGTTGATGTTTCATCTAAACAGACAGTGAGAATCCTTATGGACAGCATCACCACTCTAGTTGCTTCCCTTTGTTTTAGGAGGTATGAATTTTGTCAGCTGGAAATTTCATCAGATGAAAAAATCTTCACAAATTTTGAAATCTTCAAGCCGAGGTGCTCCCCTTCACTTTTGTAAAATATATTTGTGAATTTGAAAAAATACAGAAGAAAAAGATAAATAAATCTCCCATCAAATTTATAGTAGAAATTCTGAAATTTGTTTTGAAAATCCATACCGAGTTTTTCCAACTTGGAATATGTAAACTGATAAGCAAATACCTTGGCCATGTTATTCTCCCCTGATGATGCTTTATTCTTTGACATAAAGAGTTCCCATTTCATTAAATTTTGAATTAGATGGCATCTTTCTTTTCAGGGTTCTACATGCTTGAGAGTCAGGTTCAAGTTGTGCATCTAAAGCTGTGTTTCAATTATTTGATTTGCAGCTCAGCATTGAATAGAAAGATCATTTCCAGCTGCTGATCTTAGGTATCTGGCAATTACAGGTGACTGAAACTAGATATGGAATGACTAAAACAGTTTCGATGCAGGTGAAATATAGTAAGTTCATCTGTTAAGCTTTCAAACTGTGCATATCACGGTCTGTACAGAATGTCAAGCTTGTGTAACGTTTCTTTTACCTGAATTCTTGTTCGCCTAACTGATTAAATGAACTTTATGTTCAATGATTTGTCAGATACTTCGCACTCTGTTAAAAGTTTATGCAATGAAATTAAATAATGTAATCCTCTTCCCCTACCAATAGTGAGTACTAAATACTGCACCTGCGTTGTGTTCTTTTGTTGGGACTTACAGGTTGAATTTTGCATGGTACAAGCAGATTACAAAGACCAATTGCTAAAAGTTTCTCAGTATCGCATTTTATGGACCTGGGTTCACTTTCCTGAGTAGGTGAGGGCACCTGAATCTAACTTTTGGCTTGTGTGGTGAACTCTAACCAATTCAATGGTCTATTAATTTCGACATGGTAATAGAAGCTCGAAATGCCAAATTCATGATATTACATACAGAGGTGGTCACCGTTATTCATTCAGTCCCAGTTAGTCCCAGTTAGTCCCAGTCCCACACAAGATATCCTGGTGCATCAATTTCTTCAGCTATCATATCTTGTTTTTGCAGGGGATTTAGCACTTATTGATTTTAATTAAAGTCTCCAAAATCCAATATAACAATCAAAGGTGGAAGTGTCCCCCATTATTGCTTGCCTTCTCACAGGACAAAATCTTGGTCATGCGATTTGCGTACACCACCAAAACCCATGTCCTAACCTTCAATATAACACAGTTTCATTCTGATAGGACCCGTTGTAAAAATCTGAGAACAAGAGCTTTTTTTGCAAGACTCCTGTAACTTCTACTCTTCTTTAACAGCCTAATTAACCAAAACTCTAAACAGTGAGGATTTTTATCAGTGTGAATTGCTACAGTAAAATCATTCTTTTGCCCCTAAGTTGAAAAAAAAAAGTGTAATGGTATTGAGGGTGTTTTGGTCTTTATAATTAGTTCACTAGTCATTAAAAAGTTGTTTAGAAATATCTTAGTATTTTTTTTTTTACACGGTAAAATTATGGTTTTATCTCTAGACTAAAAAACCTTTTTTTTTAGTCTTTTCAAAAACATTGAAATAGTTAAAATATTTATTTTACCTCTTAAGTAAAAAAAAATGAGTTGTTGATCAAAGGTTTCTTTGGTTTTTTGTGCTTTGAAGTACAGTAGAAATACAATTATACTCTTAGAAAAGATAAAAATCAAGAAATGTGTCTAAGGGTATTTGTGTAATTTCACTATATATTTTTTTTATGATTCTCAGGTTCATGAAGGGCATACTGGTATTTTTATATTGAAAAATAATTATTTTATTTGAAAAAGGTGCTGGTGTATTACGTTCATGCGCCAACGAATAGGTGTCATACCGACGTGTTATGGTTGGTTTCTTGCCGACGGTCGTTTCTTTCTTTCTTTTTTCCTTTCTTTTCTCTCTCTTCCAGAGAAAGTGCACATTTGTTCTTTTTTCTTTAGATTTGTCAATTTCAGTTTTTTTATTTTATATTGTTTATTGTTGTCCTTGGTCTTATTATAAAAGTTTTAGTTATTTTCAATTTAGTCCTTGAATTACAATGTCACCTTATTATCGTCTTTTGTTAAAAAGTTTTAAAAACTTTTTTTAAAATGATTTTTTTTAATTTAATTTTTGAATAATTCTTTTTATTTTATAAAGGTGAGCTTTATTTTATAAAAAATATTTATTCTTAAATAATATTTCTTATATGTTTGGTCTTGCATAATGTTTTCAGTTCCGTATTTGTTTTTGTTTGTATCATCTTTTATTGATTTTAATAAGTAAATCCAGTAGACATAAACAGGTAAATATCTCATTTTGCAGGATCAAATATCTTGGTCAACATCTATCTCTTGATTTTTCTAGTTTATCTTTTGGTTATTGTTAACATTTTTTTTTTACATAAATGATTATTGGTTTATTTTATTAGACATGAGCTTCTTGATTTATATTTTGATTTTTTTAGAAAATAGCCTGCATACCTAGGGTTTGTTTTTTAAAAATATATATATATAGTGCGCGAGTTAAATAACTAGTATAAAATCAAAACGTGTGGGGAAAACACTGTTTCCCCACACCCATTAGCATTATGAATTACTATTGTAATCCATAATGGTTTTTTTTTTTTTTTCATTTTGACCTTTTTTTCTTTTGGTTATTGATTTCTTTTTTAATTTAGTCCTTGTATAATATGTTTATAGGGATTTAAAGTTGATAATTTATTTTAATTTGTATTTTTTATGGTTATCGTGGTATAAAAAAATATCTCGTCATCGTGATATAGTCTATTTTTTAAGAGTTTAGTTAAATAAAAAATGATTTTGAAAAAAAACTAAGTTATTAAATTTTGTGGAGTCAATGACCTGATTTGCGAGTTTGGCGAGGCAACCCTGGTTATCTTGGTTCATGGGTTTAGCGATGGTTTTTATTTTTACTAATTATACTTGATTATGTAATCGTTTATTATTCTTTTTATTACATAGTTAAAAAATATAGTTTTTTAAAAAAAAACAAATGTTATTAAATTTTAAGAAGTCCATGGACATGTTGACGGGTTTAGCGAGTTTAACTTAAAATTTTTTTTTTTTTATTTCATCCTTCGATATTGGACTGATTGAGAATTAAGTTTTATAATTGGTTTCGTTTTGCTTTCTATGAGATTATCATAGTCTTAAAAAAAGTTTTAACACTCGATTTTGCAATCATCTATTTTTGTTATCATATAATTAAATAAAAAATAGTTTAGAACATAAACAAGTTATTAATCCCAATTAAGTCAATTATCCGGTTTGCAGGTTTGACATGTTAATTCGAGTTACCTGATTCATGGGTAACGAGTTTATCCATCAAACTTGATATGCTTAATTTTTAGTTTTTGGTTCTTTAATTTTTCTAATTGTTTTTTTTTTAATTTCATTCTTCTTCAATATTGGATTGGTTGGGAAATAAAATTCATGGTTTATTTATTTTATTTTTTTACTTTCTATAAGGTTATCACGATCTCAAATAAATATATTTTTTAGTATTGATGCTTGATTTTGTAAGCATATAATTTATCATAATATTAAATAAAAATAAATTAAAAAAACAATAAAGTTATTAAACTTAGTGAAGTCCATGATCCAAGTCTCCAAGTAATCGAGGTCGATCCATTTTGGTATCATCTCAATATTAAAAAAACATTATTGCCTTAAAGTTTTGTTAAAATATATGTCATATGTTTACAGGTCATTCGGTTGTCTTTTTTGACCCAATAAATTAAATGATTCACTTTGAATCAGCTCTCACGCGGTTTAATTCAAAACTCGAGCTAAACAAAGAGTCAGGTTGACAGATTTCAAGATCGAATCGCTTGATTGGATTTAATGATACTACCAAAAAAATATTTGTACTCTTTAACATTTTCTTTTAAGTTTAGAAAAAGAATAGTCCAATTCACAGTGGAGCGCAAACGAATGTACTAGTATAAAGTTAAAAGGTGTGAGGAAAACATTGTTTCCTCACACCTATTAGCACTGTAATTGTAATCCACATTTTTTTTTTTGTGTTTTGACCTTTTTTTTATCCATTGGTTATTGATTTTTTAATTTATTCATTATATGATGTGTTTATGGGGATTTAGAGTTGATAATTTATTTTAATTTGTATTTTATATGGTTATCGCGATATCAAAAAAATATCCTAGCATCGGGTTGGTATCAAGAAAATATCTCAGCATCGCAGTATAATATATTTTTGAAAAACAAATAGTTAAATAAAAATTGATTTAAAAAAAAAACTAGGTTATTAAACTTTGTGGAGTCAATGACCCAATTTGTGATTCTAGCGAGGTAATCTTGGTTGCTCCTGTTTGCAGGTTTGGTAGTGGTTTTTCTTTTTACTTATTGATCATGATTACATGATCGCTTTTTTTTTTATCATATAATAAAAAAATAGTTTTGAAAAAAAATTCTTATTAAATTTTAGAAAGTTCATGAGCCTATTGACGAGTTTAACTTTTCAAAAAAAAATTATTTTTTTCAATTTCATTCTTCGATATTATGTTGATTGAGAATTGAGTTTCATAATTTGTTTCATTCTATTTTATATGAGGTTATCATAGTCTTAAAAAAAAATCTCAGTATTTGTTTGGCATTTGATTTTATGATTGTCTATTTTTGCTATTATACAGTTAAATAAACAAGTTTAAAAAAAAATTTATTAATTCCAATAGAGTTCATTACCCTGTTTACATGTTTGACGTGTTGACTCGGGTTACCTGATTTATGAGTTTAACAGGTTTACCCATCAAACTTGATATGTTTTTTTTTTAAAAAAAAATTGGTCCTTTAATTTTTTCTATTTTTTTATCTCACTCTTTTTTAATATTAGATTGGTTGAGAAATAGAATTCATGATTTATTTATTTTTACTTTTTATAGAGTTATCATGATTTCAAATAAACGTTTTTTTAGAGTTGATGTTCGATTTTGCAAACATCTAATTTTATCATAAAATTAAATAAAAATAATTTACAAAAACAACAAAGTTAGTAAACTCATTGAAGTCCATGATTTAGGTCCCCAGGTGATCGAGATCGATTCAATCTGGCATCGTCTTAATATTAAAATAAATATCATCTTAAAGTTTTTACTGGTTATTCTAGTTGTCTTTGGGTCCATTTAATTTGAAACTCAAGTTAAATAAAAAGTTAAGTTGGTAGTTTTTAAGATTGAACTGTTTGATTAAATTTATTGATATTGCTAAAATATCTCTATATTTTTAAAAAATTCTAACTCTTAGTGGAGTGCGAGAGAATATACTAGTATTATATATAACAAGATCTATTAATTTCCAGATGGTTAATACTTCATACCGTCAAATTATCCAAACCAAGTCCCAGGTTACTAATACTCACCATAGTTATTAAACTCGGTCTGACCCGGTGGCGAGACCGGTTCGGGTAAGGTGAAAGACCAACAAAAGCAAAAAAAAGGTCAAATCCGGTCGACCCGTGACCCGGGCGACTTGGCAAAACCCGGTAGAGACCATTTTTTTTTCAAATGCGTTTTTTCTCATAGCGAGAAACCTTATTTTTTATATATATTTTTTAATTGGTTATTAACTATTTTCAAAGTTTACTATATAAATACTAGAAGAATATTTTATTTTTTCAATGTGGGATTTGAAACTCTTTAGTATATATATTCTATGTTTACAAGAAAAAATTATATTTTTTCAATGTAGGATAAAAAAATCTATTTGATTTAAATACTTAAACTTAAAAAGATAATATAATATCTTTTTAATGTGTGAGAAAAAACATTTTGAAATAATCTTTTAAATTTTATTATTTACAACATCTATAGTCTATATTTACATGGATTGTTTCTTAATTTTTTCATATGAAATATTAAAATTTCAAATATATTTTTTAATTTTTTTAGATTAATTTAAATATAAAATATAATTTTTTAACCAAATTAACTCGGATCAGGTTTATAATAATACCGCCAAATATCTGGTGCATGGCAGAATCCAAAACTATAAAAAAGCAAAATCTTTGGAGATGGACATGCCTCAATGCACGTGAAGGCCTTGTGAACTTTTGTCCTGGCCATAAGGTTCAACCCATGAGTATCTGATCGGTACTGCTGCCTCCATCAGGCCGTATTAAAGACCACAAATTGCCTGTGAGAGAGATGCCCTCAACCACTTTATAGTGTTGTACTACTGTATAGGATTAGTCCTAACAAACACGTTCTGAAATCTAGATCATTATAATTAACCTTCTATAAATTATTATAATTAAAGCACAGGATGTTTTGATTCATGTTTTATATATATATATATATATATATATATATATATATATAAGTTGCATATAGTTCTTTTTAAAATATCAAGATACTATAAAAAATATTGGTCAAAAGACTTGAAACACATTAACTTCCACGGTTTTTATTAATAAAACATTAATTTAAGATGTGATAAGATTATGGTCAAAAAATCAAATTTCAATAGGTTTGATAAATTTCTAGTAATTTTTTTTAAAAAATTAAAATGGCTTATAGTTCAAATGTTGAAATAAAAAGAAAATCCAATAAGTGCTATGGGTTTGTAGTTAAAAAGAGATAAATGAGGACTTGAAGTGTTCAGTGCATAGAAAACTGCATCTGAGATCAGGACAACTGGAATAGGACAATATCTCACTATCACTTTCATGGTCTTTTTAAATCTATCAAAGATAAGGATAATCCTCTTCTATTATTCTCTTCCTATTTATAGTTTCCCAGCAATATTTACCATGTAATGCCACCCCCGGTTGTGACCTCATCTGTCATCGTTGTAAGGCTGTAAACTCCACCGCCTGCTATAAAAGCAAGACTTTCAAGAACACAATAGCCTGTACAAAGAGGAAGAAAAACCAAGATAAAATCTTCATCAAGTTCTTAGTTCAAAAGGGATGGTTAGCTTAGAAGAAGAAAGGCTGGTTCAAATGGTACATGACTTCATAGAATCAGAATCATCAACACCACCCATATTTCCTGCTTCCTCAAACTGCCTTTCAATCAACCAAGCCAGGTGTTTTACTTTACAGGTAACTTTTTCTTTAATATTGTTGTGTCTTGAAATATTCCTTCTTGTTCTTTGTCTGGCTTTGCCTTTATCCATGTGTGTCTCCTAATATCATGGGCTCATTTTGATCTTATGTTTTGTTAGGAGATACTTGGGAGAGTAACGGAAGCTGAGACTAAAGTTCTTGAGACTCTATTGAAGCATATGAGAAGCAAAAATGATGCAGAGAAAACAACCAGTTTGAAGATGTGGCTCCTGAAGAGGCTGAAAATGGATGGTTTTAATGCTTCCATTTGTCGAACTTCTTGGGCCACTTCCTTAGGATGCCCTGCTGGTGAGTCTCTCTCCCCTCTCTCTATTCACACACCTCCACACATACTCAAGCCTATAACTTCTCTCATTTTCTCTGTTACGTATCTCTGTAAATATCTGTTTGGAGTACTTGATCTTGATTGAAATGTCTAGGCTAGCTAGTTTGGCCTTTTCCCTTACAAATTAGTTTTCAAAAAGCTGTTTTACAAGTCTGTCTCACAAAATTTTCACAAAGTAGATACAAACATTTTTTTTGTGTGTGTATGTGGGGTAGTGCCAGAAATCTTCAGCATAAAAATAAAATAAAATTCAATCCCTTCTTAATCAGAAAAAAGTCAGACATGCCATGTAATTACACTCTGAACAGGGTGCTTCTTTTTGACAGCACCCTTATCTTTGGAGATCTTGGATGCAAAGCTCTGGATTTTTTCTTTTTCTTTTTCTTTTTTGAACTTCAAGCTCTGGCTCCTAGGGAAATGGTGTAGTGTCCAAGGGAAGTAATTTTAATTTTCTGAAGCTCATTTATGTGTTTGTTTTTTGTGGGAGTTAACTCTCTTCTTTAATGCTGTTTTACAGGTGCTTACGAGTACATTGACATCACATTGAAAGGTGAAAATGGTGACACAGTGAGGCTCATAGTGGACATAGACTTCAGGTCCCAGTTTGAACTGGCAAGACCAACACCATTCTACAAAGAACTAACAGACACACTCCCATCTTTTTTTGTTGGCAGTGAAGACAAGCTCAGCAAAATCATCTCCCTGCTCTGCTCAGCTGCCAAACAGTCTCTTAGAGAGAGAGGGCTCCATGTGCCCCCATGGAGGACTAGCTCATACATGCAGTCCAAATGGCTATCCAGGTGTTGCAAAGTCACTAATGACAGTAACATTGGTTACAGCAGCAGAGAAAATGGTGAGGCTAAAAATGGCTCACGTCATGGGTATAGCAGTCTGTGGACACCTCCAATGGTTAAGCCCAAGATAAGGGGTCTAGCTTGTCTAGTCAGCTCTCCAGCGTGGGCATAAATTGTTGCTGACCATGTTTTTGCTGCAACCCAGTTTCTAAATTTGACAGACTGGTAGATTATTGATCATAACAGCTTGAGTTTTCTTAGGAACTTCTTGTAATGTAACAGAGATATTTGCAAGAATAATACATTGTGCTACTGTTAATTCCCAAGCACACAAGTCTTTAGTGCAGAATAGCCCCTCTCTTTTCCCTTCTTCAATTATCAAAGCAAGTTGCGCTCCAATTCATTTGATAAAGTCTTTTTACATTATTTATTTTATTATAGCTGTTGCTAAAAAGTTTTTGGTAATATTTATTGTACAAAAAAATAAAGTAATCAACAAAAATATAATAAAACAATGATAATGACAAGAAGGAAAAAGAGAGAGTGAAACAGCACATTGGATACCCGCAATTCCACATCGCTCATGGGTAGGTGGCCTATATTTTCAGTGATTTGTCACTTTGGCCCTTATAGTTTGGAATTTCTTAATATCATACCTAATGTTTCCAGAATTTTACTATGCAGCCCCTAAATGTTAAACACCTAACTGCAAGAGCGAATTTCGAATAACTTCCTTGAATTAATTTGTTTCAAGCTTATAAGCATATCTTTGGTATTATCACATGAACGATGATGTGCGTGTGCGCGTGCGCGAGAGAGAGAGAGAGCACGAAAAAAGAAAAAGAAAGAAGATGATGGAAAAAGTGGATGAGTCATTAAGATCCATCATGTCAGTCAGGGATTACATTGAAACATTCTAAAAACATTAGGGTTGATGTTGATAAATTTTAAATTGTAACTGCCGAAAGTGGGACGAACTCCTCCGTTGTCCAGTTTTCGTGTTTTTGATTTATGACTTATTTTCAAAGCATATTTTTATTCTTCTTTTATTTCTAATTATATATAGTTATTAAACTTGGTTTAGTTACAAATAAATATAATAATTTATTAAACTAAAATCTGATTTAAATTGAGTTTTTTTTTTAATAATAAAAAAAAGATGTAGTTTTATTTTTTTTTTAAAAAAAATTATGTTAAAAAATCTTCACAACCCAATAGTTTAAATTATTAAGTAAGGTCTCAATATATAATTTATGTTATTATCTAACATATTTTTCAAGTGAAAACTTTTTATACTTAAAACTTGCACATGTTCATATTACTTTATACTTTATTTTTTATCAAATAAATAAAGATGATAAAATTCGAACTCGTGACCGCTTAATTATTAAAGCTTTGATAGCATATCATAGAATCATCTCAATCCAATAACTTAAATTATTAGATAAAATTTCAAGTTATAATTTATATTATTTTAAAATTTCATTATTTTATTAAAAAAACTCAATAAATTTTGGTTAATTCACCCATCAAAAAGTTGATCACCCCAGCTCATAAATCATGGATAGAACTAGATCATCAGGATTAAAGATTCCTAGCACAAGATTTAAACTAATCAAATCAATAAATCGATCAAGCTTTCTGCACCATCGAAACAGTCTCTCTGATCATATCCAGCAATATTTTTTCATGACATATAGAGTGCAATAATTATCAAGCATATCCAAGAGTGACGTAGGGGCCGCAAGCTAACAGGTGAGAAATACAAGACAATGACAGAGTCTTGAAAGGCAAAAACCAGTGGCTCTTCTAAAAACAGGTGGCAAAAAACAGGGGGGAGGGCAGGCTTTCTTTCTCCTCTCGCAGAAAGAAAGGGAGAGTATATGTTAATGCTTTTGGTTTTTGTTTTTGTTTTTGTCAGGCTTTATTGTATTTTGTCTATATTTGGTGTATATACTACAGGAACGTAAGTATTGACAGCAGAAGCAAGAAGACAGATGCCCATGGTGATCAATCATGGAGTTATTAGATATTTAGATCTCCCAGAAGCTTGCTAACGTTCACCTTTCGGTCCATGATTCTATGATTTTCTTAAGTTAGTCGACTCCATGATTATCTTATCTCTGATCCTTGATCCTTATCTTCAAATAATTATCGCAGCTTCTGAGTAGAGAATGGGGTGTTCATATTCATTAGTTTGATTTTTCTTGAGGATATATTTTAGGTTTGCAGATTGGCCGGTGAATCAAAGTCTTGTTCGTTTCAATTGGAGTGCTTTATTTTGATTCCTCACCTATAAGAATTATTGATAAGAGTAAGGGCCGGGGTTGCTATTCTTTGTCTTTGTGCTTTCTAGTCTCTCTTTTTTCTTTGAACATTTAGCCCTTTTATTTAACAAAAAAAAATAAAAAAATTATTAAATAGAAACTACTCATACGAACAAAGACTTAAGAAATTTGCGATTGATTATCTCTTTGAAAGCAAGAACATCTACGATTAATCATCTCCTTGTTAAAAAAAAAAAAAACCAGCATAAAGTTAATATGTAGTGAGCATGCATGACTTTCATGCCCATTGAAGAAAATATATTAAAGTTAACATAAAAATATTTTCAAAATCTCATCTTAAACTTTTAAATTATAAAATTTCTTTTCAATTCTTTTTATTTCTTGTAAATATGCTACACCCACATATACTAATTTATTTGTCTGCGCTTCGTCACAGGACAACTTATTTTTTAAAAATATAAAAAAAACATTAAAAGTGCATAGATTTTGTTGTAATGCTATTAAACCCGTGTAAAAAAATAAATCTTTAAATTTCTTAACTTGAATTTTTGTCTAGCATGAGTTTTTAATTAAATCATATAAAAGTTAATTTGATGTGAGTTGGTTTATTTAATTGGTTCAAACGAAATATGGATGACCGTTTTTTATTTTAAAAAATCAACATTGAACGATAAAGTCGACAAAAAAATAATAAAATAATAAATAAAAGAGAACGTTGAGCCAAGTAAACATTTTAAACCTGTAATGCAGGTTATTAGATCAGAAATATCATATATGAAAAAGCAATAAAACTCAATTTTCAACAAATTTAATATTGAATTATCACTAACTATTACTATTCTCATCATCATTATTATTATCATTGATATTACTATCACTATTATTACACTTATTATTATTTTTTTATTATTGTTATCATCGTGATTCCTATCAGTATCATCATCATTATAATTGTTATTATTATTACTATTAATAATATTAATATTAATGTTATTATTACTACTACCACTACTAATATTATTTTTATTCTTATTCTTATCACTATTATTATTATCATTATTATTATTATTATAATCATCACCACTATTATTATAGCAAATTATTATTACTATCATTATTACAATTACTATTATTGTTGTTGTTATTATTATTATTATTATTATTATTATTATAGTTATTGTTACAATTATTAGCAACACTATTATTAATTTATTATTATTATTATTATACATCAACGGTTCATATGCAAATATTCTTCTCTTTGCTCTTAAAAAAAAAAACAAGATTTTCGAGGGTTAAAGTCACGGTACATGGAACAGACAAGATGAATTGCAAGTAAATCCATGAATATGCTTCAGGGTAATTAATGGAATGAGAACAGGAAAACTTCCATGATAAGAATATTAATCTTTAATCAAATATTCATTAGTTCAAATTAACTAATAGTGAAAAATAAGTTTTGTTTGTCAAAAAAATAAAAATGATAAGTTAATTAAGGTACTATAAAAGTCGGCAATAATAAGAAATTAGATACATAAGTTGCGTCAGCATGAAATCCTATCAAGTTTCCTGATTAACTGCAGAAAAACTAATTAAGTATATAATTACATTTTATTCTATTTATTTACCATTTCTTAATCTCATATTTTCTTTCCCAGCAATATTAATTAACTACCATTTCTATATAAACTTGTATGTTATGGATTGGATGTATATATATAAAAACCAAGTTGTTTCAAATTTAACTCAAATGATATTGTTTTAGTTTTTTTAGACTTATTTAATCAAGTTTCATTAGGGTTTGATTAAATTAATTAGATTATAAATTAACTTGTCAGGTTATTTGAATTTGACCACATTAATTTTTAAAACAATTAAAATAAAACCTAACTTATCCTAGGTTTAACGTCTCTAATTAAAGTGATCGGCCAGCCAAATCATGTTGGATAACTATGAAAAAAAAAAAAGATCCCCAATTTTTTTTTCCTTTTGAGGTGATATAAATCTCATTTGTCGTATACCTATGGATGTTTAGCTTAATAGCTATGATATTCTCCAGTTTTACCAAGAAATTAATATCCCAAATCATAATTATTTACTGCTAATTGTGTGATTAGTCCTGCTGATTGTCAATCTAATACAGGTAATTGTAAGATGATGCCATGTCAAATCCTACACTTCTCCTCTGTCTAGCAAATAAAAACTAACACAGAAACATCCATGAATTTCACCACTAATACTAGCGTGACTTTCGCACAGTTGAATTACTAATATCTGAATTAAATAAATATCTCAAATCTCATTAGAAAAGGAGTCCAAAAATAATAAAGAAAATTTCAAAACAGCTGCCTCGAGATATTATAATTTGTGCATGAAAATAACTTTTAACTGGTTATAATGAGATGATTTCCATGTTTTATATCAAAACTTAAAAAATTTATACAATTTCATATTATCTTGTACTTAATTTTTATCAAATAAATAAATGGTAAAATTCGAACTCGTGACCGTTTAGTCTTTAAAACTCTAATATTATATCAAAAAATCTTCTCAACTTAATAACTTAAGTTTTTAAATAAGTTTCCAAAATATAATATATATTATTCTATAATATTTCATACATCTATCAAATATTTTTGCTCCAACACAAAGCTTAACCAAAAAAAAAAATTATGACATAAATTTAGTTTTATATATATATAATGATTGCTTTCAAGCAACTACTTAAAGCAATTTAGCATACGGTTCACCTGATTTGTTTTGTTCGTTTCTAATAACAATGCTCAAATATTAATTATATATCTACCCATTTGCTTAACAAATCTTCTCTCTGCTCCTCATACATTAAAAAATAAATTATATTCTCTTTTTTTCTTTTTGTTTCTAGAAAAAAACAAAATTTTCACGTAGCTACTACAGTCATAGTACAATGAAGTGATCCAAGAAGTGCCAGGCAATCCCATATATTACTCCAGGCAATGGAACTTCAACTTTTTTTCAAATTCATTTGGCCAAACTGATAAATCAATGTAGAAAAGTAAGCAAAAAAATTATATATTAATGCCATTTCACGAAATTCTGAAGTTTCCTTATTTAGCAAATAATAATAGAGAAAAAAACACTCTATGATGATATTTTATGCTATTTAATCTTATTTTCTTGCTCACCAATAATTCTTTTTTCAAATATATCCAAAGTCATTAAACCAAATTTTAAGATAAGAATTACGAGTTGCGTGCATCAATTCATATTAACAGTGTTAATTTAAAAGGATATTGTTTCAAGATTTAAAATTAAAATAATATTATTTTAATTATTTTTTTAAAAATCAAATCAAGTCAACCAGGTAGTAGGTTGACAGTCAAATCGATCAAGCTACACCAAATTAATTCTCACTTGGTTTTATTTAAAACCTAACATATATCAAAGACAAATCAATAAATCATCAAATTAACCTCCTCGATCAAGTTTAATAATACCGATTACATATATTACAGATTCTATCCTAGAGAAGAAGATTTTCAGATGATACAAAACAAAAAAGCCATAAATAAGAGTATCTTTGCTGAGTTTACCAATGGAAGCTATAATACCCCCCACTATTAATTATATATACGCTGCTAGTTATTGTTACAGGGCAATATTTGTAAGATCATGCAATGCCATATCCTTGACTAGTGCTGATCTTCTGTCTAGCAAAGAATATATCTATTCAAGCCAAACCAGAAACATGAATGGAGTTCACCACTCGCTCACAGGAATCTCTAATTTCTTTCTTTCTTTCTTTCATGCATGCATATATTAATTCATAAGTTGAAACCACCACATAAAATGAAATCATAGTTTTTGGAAAATTAGCAGAATTTGAATAAAAATATCATTTGGTACATTTCCTTCGTACGATTTGTTGGCCACCAATTTGATACTTTTCTTCTGATTTGGTGTTGCATTAATATCAAAGAAGATAATGATTGGAATCTGGCTAATTTTTGACTATGTACATTAGTGGATTAATTTATTAATTTGAATTAATTTACGTGTTGGTGAGGAAAGAATATTATTAGATGGCTAATCCTGACTTTAACAACACCAAACACTGGCTGTTCATGATCCTTCAAATTCATGTTAGGTCTGCTATAACACTTTTTTATAAAAAAAATAAAAAATAAAAAATAAAAAATAGCCATATAATGTTTTCCTCCCAATACCCAACTCCATCCCTTTAAGTAACCACTAGCTTTGGTGTCCGAGCTTCTCCGGAGATATTTTTGTGCAAAAAATAATATTCAAGTGTGTTTTCAAATAGACCGAGTTATAGGTGCGATGTTTGTATATTGTGCATGTCTTTGTCTTTCTAGTTTTTAAATTTTATATTTGGATCATGGAATTGTATTTATGTCGTATTTTTTAATTCCTAACAAGAGGTGCTGAAAAAGGACACAAGAAAGAAAACATAATTAGGTTGTTCGACAATAAAAAAAATATTTGTTTTTTAGTTTAACATAGGTGTCCGGACCAGCTTGCGCGCACCTCGATTAATCTCACGGGCCTTGAAGTTAACGACCATGTAAACTTCTAGTGACCATCATATGAGCAGCCACAGGACTCGAATCTGAGACCACAGAATGAGCAAATTTCTTGGTCCAAAACTTTTACCACTGGACCACCACCTAGATGGTTAACAATAAAAAAAAAATATTGATTTGATACAAGTAGGCTTTTTTTAAATAATATAGTTTAATGGAGGTGATTCAAGCTTTAAATCATACCTAAAAAAATATAAAAATCTGTACAATGTATTTTGATTTGATTTTGAACTTTTAGATTAATAAAAATATGTTATAGGGGTGAAAATAAAGTTAATTATAATGGTTTATATGATGTGATTTTTTATATTATTTTTAGATGCAAACATGTTAAAAATTGAGTTGTGAAGATAAACAAACTCGGAAGTTGATTTTTCAAACAATGGAAGTGGCCGAGAATTGTTGCAAGAGATTACATGTCATTAGGTATTTTTTTTTTTTTTAAGTCTAGGCACAACTAGGCTTGGTTTTCTTGACCCTTCCCCAATTTTATTTTTTATTTAATTATTTATATTCTAAAATAAAAATATCTTCAAATACAATAATCACAATGATAATTTTTAAAAATATTATAATTTTATGGTAAGATTCATCATAAATATTGTTTTTTGGTCAAATTCCCCAGTTTTATTTCTTTATATTCTAAAATAATTTTTTTTTCAAATAAAATTTATAATACAATTATATCATACCTTTTAAATAAAAGTATAACTTTTTTATGGTGATGTTAGCAATTATTTTATAAATAATTGTATATGAACATAGCATGCGTAATGTTTTTTAAAATCTTCTCATGATTATTTAATGAGAATAATATATCCATTTTTAATTTTTTAATTTGTGATTTTTATACAATTCTCTCAAAATAATTATTATTTTATTTTCTATGCAATCACATAAAAATTATCAAGATATAATGTTTTTTTTATTTATTAAAATTTGCTTTTTAAATCATGGTAAGTTGTTATTAATAAAAACCATGATACGATAAAATAAAAAAAGATTTTTTTCATGTCAAAGACGCATTATTCCTTACTTTATCATTAAAAAAAATTGATTTTCATGTACTGTTATGAAATTTCTATGTAAATAAAGTAAAGCAGACTATGCATATTAAACAAATTTTCGATCTTGGATAAAAAATATAAAGAATAAAAAAAAACACAATTAATTTATTTTCTTCTACTCCTACAAAGTATTCATAGATTAAAATAACAATCCGTAGCATAGCATGGTTAATCAGACTAGTTAGATACTAATTTTGTAATGGCGAGATTCACTATTCATTATTGGTGGAGATATATACTTAGCTAATTCATCGAGACTCTAATTTGAAATTCATAATGAAACTAATCCACAGAGAGGTAAATGGGCTAAAGTGATCTTCTTATTCGAGCACTTAGACTGATCAGAGGCCTAGCAGCTACTAAATTTGATTACTAGGCTGATCCAGCAATACAAAGCCATTGAAGGTCATCACAGCTGAAACTTGGGTTGATAGAATAAAAAAAATCCAGTGGCATTAAATTACAGCTTGTTTTGTTTCTATACATGATAGGAAACATTAAATCCTTAACAGCAACATACATTTTAAAGGAATATATTTATATTTATATTAAAAATTAAAACATCTCGTGAATGCATTTAATTCGAACATGAATATCTTATTTTTTGAAGAAATAATTATATTAATGCATGTATAGTAAGTGGGATAAAAAGAAAAGACTTGGATCTGTGTTTTTTTTTGTTTTTTACACACGAACACGTAACATATTCTGTACTTACTAGCACGGACGTGCCTTTCAGCAATGGAAATGAAGAGAAGATCAATGAAATCAAAATTGAGCTGAGAAACGAGGCTGTTTTTAGCTATTTTATGTTTTTTTAAAAAAAAAAAATTGGTTGCTAGTTGATTCTCTTTGCAGTGGATATGACTTCCGATGATATCTCCAACTTATACCAAAATACACCTAACCCAACTCAGTTGATTTAAAAAATTTGAGATTTGAAGTTTTGATTCGATATAGGTTTTTAGTTGATTTAAATAATATATTAATTTGGTAAAACTTGGTTAATGATTACGTCAAACTTGTAAAACTTAAATTTTTGAGTATTTAGATGATGATTTACTGTAATTAGATGGAGATCTGCTCTAAAAAGATTATATATATGGATGATTTATTTTTATTAATCAATATGATAAATTTAGGCTCAAGAAAAGATTTAATCGAATCTTCACATAAAATAATATCAATTATCCTTCTAAACCTTTAAGATAATTTTATTATTTTGAAATATATTTATTTTAAAATTTCTACCTTTATTTATTTATCAGGTATTATTATCGTTTCAAAGTAACGTCACTGATTTTTAATTGATGCTTGCACCTTGATCTGCCGTTTTCATTGAATTATCCTTTATTATAATGTGTTCTTTATTACCTCACTTATTTCTTAGAAATATTTTGTCATTTTTCTAATTATTTTATCCATCAAAACACATCACCAGTTTTTCTGTATTTATGAATTCTAAAACAAAATTCATTTTATGAAGGTCATCCCCTCCATTATATATCACTTTCAATCTTATGTTTACATGGCAGGTTATATATCTGCATATTTAAATTATAAATTTTATAGGGTTTCACAATCCCGCTAAACTAGAATAGTGGCTTAAAATAGCGTCAATAAAAAATCTAATCATTGGATCGAGTTCAAATATTTTCAGGTGAATTTACAAGTATTTTTCCTTCACAAATTTATTTTGTTGTTAATCGAACCGTTAAATCTCACAAAACTTTTGATTACAAAGTTTATTATTATCACAAAAATAGATTTGTTCAAAGGTTATATAAATACAATACATGTTGAAAAAACAAGTTTTATATTTGGAATTCAATACTTTAGAATCCAGTGGATTCTTAATATTAAAAGATTGAAATTGATACATAAAATTGTTATACACTTGAAGTAAAGAAATTAAAGAAGTTGGAGAGTCTTGATTGAACATCCATAAGATTCGAGCAATAATAATTCAAACTCAATGATGAGTTTCTTGCAACTTGGAGAGAGAGATGCAACATGAATTTTAGGAGAATTTTTAGTTGTTTATATTTCTATTTTAGTTTAGAAAAATATTTTTTATATAGTGTTTTTATTTTTTCTATTTAGTTTAGGAATTTTATTTATTTTTATTTAGTTTAGGCCTAAGACTAATATAAATATGGTTGTTCGGTTTGTATTTCTGAAGATCATTTAAAAATAAATAATCAATAATAAAATTTTAAAATTAAAGTTTTTATACAGTGATGTTATTAAGCAGAATCTTTGTGTTGCTTATTATTTTTGTTTTTATTATGTTGTGGCTCTCATTTTTTTTTTTTAATTTGGGCCACCTATTAATCATATTTTTAAAACAAATTTTCTAACAAGGCAATCCAAGGTATTTGAAGGGGAGAGTATCTTTCCTACACCTTAGTAAACCAGCCATACCTTCCCTGAAACTATCATCCACGTTGATATCCATAATGGAACTTCTGTGCAAATTAATCTTCATGCCTAAACGAAGCTCAAAATCCTCTTTATATTAAGCAAGCTGTCATGATCATCCTTGCTGAAAATCACTATATCATTAGCATATTGGAGATCGGTAACTGTTAGACCATGTCCCGAGGAGATACCAGTAAAGAATCCGCCATCCTCAGCTCTCTCAATAAGAACAGACAAGCCTTCTGAATTCACTAAAGCTAATTTGTCTGAATTCCGAAAAAGTAACAGCATCCTTCTCCTTTGAAATCAAACTAATATAGGCATCATTGATTCTTCTTGGCAAAATTCTCTTTCTGGAAAATCTCGAAGCCAAGTGAAAAAAGTCTCCACTGAAAAAATTCCAAGCCCGTTTGTGGAATATGAAGTTAAAACCATAAGGTCCTGGAGCTTTCGAACAATCACAGATCCGTACAGCTAGCTTCATTTCATATAAAGACACTTTCCTCTCCAAGAAACCATCCGAGAGACTGCTGAGCTTTCTGAATTCGTGTCCTCCAATATTCAGTCTTTGACCAATTTTCGGTTGAAGACAGACCTGAGAAGAAATTAACTGCTTCGGCCTTGAGTTCTGTAGGGTCAGTTATCAAACCGCCATTGGATGAAATCCTTCCTACAAAATTTCTTCTTCCCCGATTAGTTGCTGGTAGCTGGAAAAATCTAGTATTATGATCACCCAACTTTACACCAATAGCTCTAGACTTCTGACGCCACAAAGATTCCAACCTTTTACTAATGCTGCACATCTTCGCGGTCAACTATCTGTACGTGTTCTTCTCCTTTTTGGATAATCCTTGTCCTTATTTGATGATATCTAGGCCATGGATTTGTCCTTCCTCCATTAGCTGATGTTCCAAATTATCAAATGAAGAGGCATTCCATTGCCACAGCAATACTCTCAGTTTGCTCAGTTTTCTGACCACTTTATATTGATTCGGCTCTGTCAACCACACCTCTTCCCACCCACACTTAGAAATTCCTAATGAATTTGGGTAATCCCACCAATAGTCTAAAAATCTTAAAGGTCGTAATCCCCAGCTGACTAAGTTTCTTCTCATCAGAATAGGACAATGGTCAGAAAGCCCTCTCTTAGGACATGTTACACAAAGGAAGATAACTGAAGAAGCCATTCTAACTTGCAAAAGTCCTGTCAATCCTGCTCATAGAGTCACCGTCTCCTAGTCAAAGGCAACTCTTTCAAGTTGCAGACATTAAAAAATCTCTCTATGAACTCGAGCCAGAACTGTGCAGCAAACCACCACTTCTGTCTTCGGGCTGCAAGGTTTCATTAAAATCTCCTATCAATACCCAAGGAACACCTAAGGCACACCTTAATTAACATGGTTAGTGCATCCCAAAGATCAAATCTATTAGGACTGAAGGAGTAGCCTTGACAGAATTGCGTATTGATTCTTATTACTTTTTTCTTGTGTGAATTTTTTCGTTTCACAACACAATGCTATTGTGGTTTAAATCACATTTTGCATTCTATTTGATGCATTGTGCTTTGATCTTTGCAATTTTGCTCGTTGAAGTTATGCATCTTTGGGGATAAGTAAGCCCAAAAATACAATCTTTGTAAACTGTGTTTACAGTATGTCAAAATGTAAAGAATATTACAGAAAACAAGTTTAATTTCAACACAATTTTCATTATTTTTATTTTTCTCCAAATAAAAACCAATATAATACGATCATATTTTCTAGTTTTCTAAGTTGGAAAAATATTCTAAAACTTTTAAAAAATGAACATATTATTTTTATTTTTTATTGGAATAAAAAAACTGGAAAAGGGAAAGGAAAATGTTCTCTGCTACTGAGAAAAGGGTTTTTTAATTGGAAACTGGAAAAGGGAAAGGAAAATTAACTAGATTGAATATATTTTAAGTTATCACCAAACATTCTCTTCCTTTATTCATCTATGTAGGAAATATCAACATGAATCACGTAGAGAGCACGTATTTAACAACTAAATTTATAAAATGAATGGATTTTTCTTAATATAAATAGGGGCTGGATGATCATTAGAATGAGCATGACTTCTCATCACTCCAAGAACATCTCGATCAATTTTAATTTAGGTGCAGGTACCGTAGTATTTCGATCCTTACTTTTGTTTTTTTGACTTACCACTCTTGTTTCTAACAATAAATTAGTTTGTACATAATAATAATAATAATTTCTTCTCGATACCTTTTAATTGTTTCATGGTAATGTTGAATGATGTAGAATTCATATTAATTAACAAATCTTGAGTAAGTATTTGAAAAAAAAATTTAAATTTCTTTAAATATACTAGGTTAATATGGAAATGTACCCTTAAAATATTTTTTTAAAAAATAATCTCAATTTTTATTGGAGTTATTATTTTCAAATAAAATGGAGTAATTAATAGTATTTTATTAGTTATTTTCTGAATTTATTTTTAAGAAAGATATAGACAAATAAAAGAGAGAAAAAAATCAAATTTATGATTCACAAAAAATAATAATAATATCTCGTATTTTTTCTCTTATTTGTTTTCAACTCTTTTTTTAAATAATAACTAATAAAAATACTATTTTTTTGTGCACCATAAAATTACTAGTTTGATTGATATTCAATTTATCCCCAAGATTTTTTAGTCCAACAAGAGGTTACAAGAACAAATGTTTATATATATATATATATATATATATATATATATATATATATATATATATATATATATATATATATATATATATATATATATAGAGAGAGAGAGAGAGATTCTCTGTTAAGGAGGTGTTGTTGAGCTATCATGATTGAATCATAGTTCTTTTTAAATAACTTTTTAACTGTTTGCTAATCGAAAGAAATTCAAAAAATAAAATAGGTATTTTTTAAGAAATAACAATGACAGGTCCTTATTTATTTTATATGAAATAAAATCAATTATCATCCAAAAATTTATTATATAAAAAAAAGATATTTTTGGAAAAACCAACCGTATATATGGAAAGAGAATCTATTACTATAATTTCTCTTTAATAGATTCTCCTTCCATATATACATTGGATCTTCCAAAAACACCTTTCTTTATATAATTAATTCTCAGACGATAATTGATTTTATTTCATATAAAATAAATAATCACCTGTCATTGTTATTTCTTATAAAATATCTATTTTATCTTTTGAATTAGCAAACAATTAAAAATTTATTTAAAAAGAACTATGATTTATGATAGCTCAATATATATATATATATATATATATATATATATATATATATTAAGAGACTAACTAATTATTTCCCTATTATTTAATCCTTAGTCTATATTTGAGATTGCCGTCAAAACAAAGATGAGTTAAAATTTATTATTTTACTTAAAATTAATTATTTTTATATTTATAAATTATTTTAATATAATTCTAAAAAAAAAAAAAAAACCTAGAAGGCAAACCATCTCAATCCACGAAGGCCAAAACATCGGCCTCGTCCAATGGGTCCCAGTCAATCTCCAAACCCAAAATTATCGATCACAATTAAAATTCCGTTAAAAACAAAATTAAGTTATTACAAGGTCAAATAGACAGCGAAAGAAAGGAAACAAAACAAACAGAGAAAATCGGACGACCCCTTCAAAACGGCCTCCTTCCATCCCGAAAACGGCGCACCTCCACTCCCCTTTTCATCTCTCTTACCACCCTCCCTCTCATTCCCCGCCACGTGTCCACCTATGTACGGACAAACAACGCGCGCGTATTTTTATGTTTCCTCGTCCATTTAATCTCTCAGTAGACTCTCTTTCCCTATTTGCCTCTCCTCCCGCCTCTTTTCTGCAAAAGGTTACTAAATTCCAAAAAAAAATCTGTATCTCTCTCTAACATTTTTCTTTCTCTCTAGAAATTTCCGGGTTTCTATCATAAACTTGATTTTGTTTTTGTTTCTTTATAGGCGAAGTATGTGATTAAAATACTCCTCTATCCATCTCTCCTTGTAAAACGTGTAAGCTTCATGTTTCTGGAATCTCCTCCTCCTTCTTTGTGTTGTGGTTTCTGTTTGGTTGCTGAGAAAAGAAAAGAAATAATGAATGCGAGATTTAGTTTTTATTTCGTACATTTTCTGCATGTCCTTACGTATAGTTTCTTGTTACTAGACGGAGTTGGCTGGAAGTTCGAGTTTAATTATAACGTGCGTTTTTGTTTTATTTGTTTTTCTCTGTTTGGTTTCCGAGAAACGAAAAAGAATTCTGAAATATTTGTTTGTTTGTTTATTTATCTCTCTGTTTGTTTGCTAAGAAGGAAAGGAAAAATAGTTTAGAAGTTATAATTGCTAATATATTGTTTCTCTTTGTGCTGTTTGGTTTATGAGAATCATTGGAAAAGAAAGGAGGGAACGTATGTGCACTGTTGTTTTCTGCTTGGTTGCTGAGAAAAATAAAAAGAAAAAGAAAAACGAGAATCTGAGAGTAGAAGTAAATGAGATCTCATACATATTTATTTGTTTTTTATCTGTTTGGTTGCCGATAAATAACAGGAAAATCAAACGAGAAATGTAACTGCACCATTAATAAGGAATAAGCCGAGTTTAATTCAATTAGATGCTAAATGAATGAATTTCACGAGAGTTTTTGCTTTAATTTATCCTTTCCAATTTAAGCGATAATTAAGCTGAAAATGTAGCTGTAGCGCAAAAGCAATGTTCAGATAATTAACTTGTTTCTTACGTTTTTTCTTCTCTTTCCTACATATTTTCTCATTTCCCAACCAGACTTGAAAACAGAAGAAGATAAATTCTTAATTACTGATTTTCATTAATTTACTCTCTAGCAGGTGGTTAAAATTAGCGAAATAAGACACTGTTAGGAGCAAAAGGTGGCTAGCTCACGAGCTAGCATTTGATTGAACAACAATGTCGAACCTGGAACCATCTGGGTCACAGATGCTGAGCCGGAGACCGTCTCGCAGCGCTGCCACCACTACATTCTCTCTTGAGGTTTTTGATAATGAGGTCGTCCCTTCCTCACTCGGTTCCATCGCCCCTGTTCTCCGCATTGCAGCTGAAATCGAACATGAACGCCCTCGCGTTGCCTATCTCTGTACGTAATAATGTTGCATCAATTTTAGCGACTATGTTGTAACACGGAAATCACTATTCTTTTAATCATTGTTTATTATTTATTTTCTTTTTCTTTCTTTCTTTTTTTGATTTGGGGGAATATAGGTAGGTTTTATGCGTTTGAGAAAGCCCATAGACTGGATCCAAATTCAAGTGGTCGTGGTGTGAGGCAGTTCAAGACGTCTTTGCTGCAGAGATTGGAGAGGGTAAATTTTACTTTCGTTAAATTCTGTTTCTAAATCATCAATGGTTTTGATCACATTCTTTCTTGTGTTGTTTTTCTTATCTGATTTGAGTGAGCATAATGGGGGTAATGGAACAGTAATTATATCTATTAAGAATTATGACAAACGAAAGATCCTCTCTACCTGGTGGAAACATATTCAACGGCGGTGTTTTTGGAAAAATAAAAAAATGTTGTGAAAGAGGGGTGGTGATCAAATGTGCTCAAGTTCATAAGAACTTGTTTGCACTTTAGTACTTTTAATGGGGTCTCAATGGTCATTTTGCAATCTTAAATGCCTGGAGCTGGCGGAGGGAATTTGTGGTCTCATTTGGAAGTGGGAGAGAGAAACTAATTAATTAAATTGCATTGCATTTGTCATTTGTGGAATAAGGAGAATTTCTGAATAGCGGGAATGCGATAATCTCCAAAAGTAGGTGGTTGTCGCGATAATTTATTTCTTCCCTTTGCTAGTCTCATGATGAATGCATTCTTGGCGTGTTCATTCACATAGATAGCTATTGCACTCAATTTGTTTGTAGGAATGCTTCCTTTTTGCATTTTCTAAAACCAAATCCAATTATCGGGCCCTTTAATAATAATCCAAAAGAACTTCACATAGTTTTGCCATGGATTGTTTTGAAGCATCAGAAGAAGTTATGTGAAAACTCTTTTATTTATCTCAGGACAATAATTCCAGTCTTGCCTCTCGGGTTAAAAAGACCGATGCGCGGGAAATCGAGAGCTTTTATCAGCAGTACTATGAACACTACGTTAGAGCACTTGACCAGGGAGAGCAAGCAGACCGGTAATAGCATAAATGCTATTTCACTCTCTCCCGTGTTTTATTTACTTCTTTTTCTTTAGAGCATAAATGCTGTTGTGATGACGAAACTTTAATATCTTTGCAGAGCTCAACTTGGAAAAGCCTATCAGACAGCTGGTGTTCTTTTTGAAGTGCTTTGTGCTGTTAACAAAACAGAGAAAGTAGAAGAAGTTGCTCCTGAGGTTAGTCCCTGTTATAGTCTGTCGTTTACTATTTCTTATGCAGTTGGCCATTCTACGGCATGAATCCTTTTCAGGGTAGTAGTATTTTTTAATGACTTTACTCTGAGCAGATTATTGCAGCAGCCAGAGATGTCCAGGAAAAGAAAGAAATATATGCCCCTTTCAACATCCTTCCTCTGGATTCTGCCGGGGCTTCACAGTCCATAATGCAGCTTGAGGAGGTTATACATATTCTTCATAGTTATCTTGCTGCTGTTGTGATCACTCCTTTTCTCTCGATGAATAGTTTAATATGCTGCTTGAGAATTTACTGTCCATATGTACCAGGTCAAAGCTGCTGTTGCTGCACTGTGGAACACTCGTGGTTTGAACTGGCCCACTGCATTTGATCCACAAAGGCAGAAAGCTGGTGATTTAGACATTCTTGATTGGCTGAGGGCCATGTTTGGCTTTCAGGCATGTTCTTGACCCAAGAAAACTTTTTTTAAAAAGAAAATAATAGAGAATTCAATTGCTGAGAGTTACACTAGAATCTTCAGTAACTAAAAATTTGGTTCTTAAATTTGATGACCGCAGAGAGACAATGTCAGGAACCAGAGGGAGCATTTGATTTTACTACTTGCCAACAAACATATAAGGCTTAATCCCAAGCCTGAACCTATTAGCAAGGTATGCTCTAATCCTTAATCCTTCTTTTTTTTTTTTCCTGTTGTATATTAGATGTTGCTACAGCTCTAGCATTATCCTACCTTTTGATAGCTATAGCATCCAGGATATGGGTAATTGTGATGTTTGTGGTGTTGATTCAGGGTTTGGAGCTGAAGTGAATGTGTATATGTGCATGTGCATTTAATCGCAAATTATTTGAATAACTTTTGAACCTTTCTAGTTAATCCCTTTTCTAATTCACCAAGTATCCTTGATTACTATTACTTCCATACTTAATTAATGGCTGTGCTATGCTTAGACTCTCATCTCCTATGCAGCTTGATGATCGAGCTGTTGATGAAGTTATGAACAAGCTTTTTAAGAATTATAAAACATGGTGCAAGTTTTTAGGGCGGAAACATAGTTTAAGGTACGTAGGTGGACTCTTTTTTATTCATTCAAAACTTAAAGCAAGCTACAAATGAATGATCATTAATTTGCTATGTTAACATCTACATGTGTGGTTCTTGCAGGCTCCCTCAAGGCCAGCCAGAAATCCAGCAGAGAAAGATACTGTACATGGGCCTTTTTCTTCTCATCTGGGGCGAGGCAGCAAATGTTCGCTTCATGCCTGAATGTCTATGCTATATTTTTCATAATGTAAGTACTGATCATAACATTAACGGACTCCTTAGTTAGTTCAGGACTGAAAATGGGTGATTCTAAGACCAGAATTTGGGATGGAAGGCTGGTGTGCGTTGGATGCTCTTTCCTTTATTTATCCTTTTTAAAAGTAATTAGCACATTTTCTGTTATATAAAAGCTTCATAAGGTTGACCTCTCATTTGTTCAGATGGCATATGAACTCCATGGCCTGTTGGCTGGAAACGTCAGCATCGTTACTGGAGAAAATATTAAGCCTTCTTATGGTGGAGACGACGAGGCTTTCTTGAGGAAGGTTATAACACCAATTTACCATGTAATTGAAAAGGTATGTCATTGTGCAAGGATTCATTTCGTCATCAAATTTCTGGTCCTTTTGTTCTCAATATGAAAATTGTGTTCCAATTATTGCAGGAAGCCAATAAAAGCAAAAATGGTAAAGCTTCACACTCACAGTGGTGCAATTATGATGATCTAAATGAATACTTCTGGTTAGTTTGGATATAATATTAGAATTCTGATGAAGAACAGATCTTTTTGAGTTTTTTGTATCACTTCGTTCTGGTTAACACTTGGCTTTGCTTATATCTTTCAGGTCATCGGACTGCTTTTCTCTTGGTTGGCCTATGCGTGATGATGGAAGTTTTTTTACATCTACAAGAGATGTGGTACAGTGCGCTTATGTTGCCAGTAATACACTACCTTTTGAAATGATTTACCACTATCTGCATAACATGATTTCTTTGTCAGGGGAAAAAGGGTTCTTCAGAAAAACCCAGAAGCACAGGCAAAGCATATTTTGTAGAGACACGAACCTTTTGGCACATTTTTCGAAGTTTTGACAGATTGTGGACCTTTTATATTCTTGCTCTTCAGGCATTCAACTTTATTAACCTTTTGGCGCATCTTTCTAGTTTTTATCTTTTAATATAATCTTTTCCAGTAAGACATGGGTTTATTGTTGCAGGCAATGATCATCATTGCTTGGAGTGGGGTCTCGATTTTAAACATTGTTCAAAAGGATGTATTATATCAGCTATCCAGCATTTTCATCACAGCAGCCTGTCTTCGCTTGCTCCAAAGTATGATGCTCTTAGCCTCATGCTCCCTCTATCCATCTTATTATTTCCTCTCTTAAATCCCAATATTGACGGGAAAATATTGTTATCTATAACCTTCTTCTTTCATTATCCTTTATAATCAAGGTAACATGGTAAAGTTATTGAATCTTTTTTATAGAAAACCTGGAAAGAGTATAATTCATCACATAAAAAAATATAAGCCTCAAATTTCCAATTGTTTCTTTAGCATTCTTATTGCATTTCTTTGCTTCTTTAACAATTTTCGGACTTTTTTATGACTCTTTTACTATGCAATCACTGCCTAATTTTGTTAACATTATTTCACATGTATTTTGCATTTTCCGTGACCAACTCCTCCTTTGATGATTTGGTGAAGCTTGTAAGGTGACATGAGAGTTAAAATATTAATCAGCATTGGTGATAAAACCTGATAATTTTCTGTTTTTGTTTTAATATTTTATTTTATGTTGATATTACCTTCAACTTGAGCCCTCAATGCTCTCGTCATTAACCCAGGACCTGATTTGCTGTCTCTGAAATAGCTTTTGTTTCAATGACTGTTTTGTCTCATCATTCTTCCTTTTAGGTATTCTGGACCTTGTTCTGAACTTCCCAGGGTTCCACAAGTGGAAATTCACTGATGTCCTGAGAAATGTTCTCAAGATTATTGTTAGTCTTGCATGGGCAATCATTCTTCCACTATGTTATGTGCATTCCTTCAAAGTGGCCCCTGATAAAATCAAAGATTTGCTTTCATTCTTTAAAGAAGTGAAGGACATACCTGCACTATACCTTTTGGCAGTGGCTGTATACATGCTTCCAAATATATTGGCAGCTGCTTTGTTTATCTTTCCCATGCTCCGAAGATGGATTGAAAACTCAGACTGGCTGATTATCAGATTTCTCTTATGGTGGTCACAGGTATGCTCGCTGGCCTGATTCTCCCACAAGTTATTTGTTTCTCCTAGATACCATTATCTCAGTATCATTTTCATGATTTTTTATGTCATCCAGCTATAGAAAATTTATCTCTTCTCCTGATTAACTGAGTAAAAAATTTATCTCTTCTCCTGATTAACTGAGTAAATCTATATTTATGCAGCCAAGAATTTATGTTGGCAGGGGAATGCATGAGAGTCAATTTGTACTCATAAAGTGAGTCTGATGAGAGTTTATATTTATGCAGTCACCAACATATTTGGTTCAAGTTCACTTTGTTACTAGGTTTTTCTTTTTGTTTCAGGTATACTGTTTTCTGGCTGTTACTTTTATGTTCAAAAATAGCATTCAGCTATTTTGTCCAGGTTGGCTATTTTTAGTTGGCTTTTGTTATCAGCATCATTGTCATTGTTATTATGGTCATTCATTTGGTATTCCTTTAACCCTTTTACATGTCCTTTGCCCAGATAAAACCTCTGGTGAAGCCAACGAAAGCTATAATGAACATTCGGAATGTAGATTATGAGTGGCACGAATTTTTTCCAAATGGTGTTCATCACTCTTTCACTTTATTTATATTTTGCTTTTCAACTGAAGTTTTATATTCACATAAGTAGTTACCCTTTGTATACAGCTAAAAACAATTATGGAGCTGTTTTGTCACTCTGGTTACCAGTAATCTTGGTTTGTCTGCTGCTATCTCTTTCCTATTTTTCTTTTTTCATATCTTTTATTTGGTGAAATTTATATTTATTCTATGATTGATGTCTCCGGACATGTTACAATATAATCCAGGTCTATTTTATGGATACTCAAATTTGGTATTCTATTTTCTCAACCATATATGGTGGCTTTGCCGGGGCCTTTGATCG
Organism: Populus x sibirica; assembly: GCA_019202695.1. Lineage (NCBI taxonomy): Eukaryota > Viridiplantae > Streptophyta > Magnoliopsida > Malpighiales > Salicaceae > Populus > Populus x sibirica. The sequence continues at coordinate 828,145 of JAGMVL010001918.1, forward strand.
CCTAGGAGAGGTAATTATCTCAATTATTTTTGTGTTTCTTGCTTTGGATGGTCATTTTCTGTGTTCATTTGAAATGAGGCATTTGGATGCTTTTACATAAACCATATACAGTCACAAACCTTTATATATCATTTGAAATGAGGCATTTGGATGCGTTTCTTGCTTCCATGTTACATATTCTAGTGAGATAATTGGCCTGTTTTATGTAAACTTGGCTGGGACATTGTATTTTCTGTTCTATTGAGAGATGGAACTTAGTGCATACTTTGGAGATGTGCAATAGCCGTCCTTTTCAGTGAATACCATTTTACCTCCAATGGCTAGTTTCTGTGTTCCACATTGTTTACTTGATTTTTTGAAGTTCACCAATATTTTCTATCACTCTCCTTTTCTTGTAATTTATGTAAGATATCAAACACCTTTTGAGAATATAACTCTTATTTAATTTTCACTCTCCTTTTAGTGATTTTTCAAATGTCATTAAATCTTTGGGTGAGTTATGTCATTGAGCTTAGGTTGCAGGATTTTTTGTAACTTAAGGCTGTGGCCTATTAATTTCCTCCTTCTCTTCTTACAGATTCGAACTCTGGGCATGCTGAGGTCACGGTTCCAGTCCTTACCCGGTGCATTTAACACATATTTGGTTCCTTCAGATAAGAAACGGAAGAAGGGCTTCTCTTTTTCAAAGAGATTTTCTGAGGTTGGATTGATGTTTCAAATTCTCTATATCATTATCATTGCTTTGCAGTTTCATGCATCTCACTCAGTTATTACAATGTCATTCCTGTTAGGTTACTGCAAGCAAGAGAAGTGAAGCTGCCAAATTTGCTCAGTTATGGAATGAAGTGATATGTAGTTTCCGTGAAGAAGATCTCATTAGTGACAGGAAAGGCCTCATAAGCTAGATAAAATTTCATTTCTATCTGTTCCTTCCCCTGTTAAGACTAAATCTTTGGTTTCTTTTAATTCAGGGAGATGGATCTGTTGCTGGTACCATATACATCAGATCCTAGCCTCAAATTAATTCAGTGGCCACCGATTATGCTTGCAAGCAAGGTCAGCATGTATTTTCTTTCTGCAGATTGAGTGAATGGAACTTGTTTTTAACTGTTGAATATATTCTACATTTACAGATCCCGATAGCTTTGGATATGGCAGTGCAATTCCGATCAAGGGATGCGGACCTCTGGAAACGCATATGTGCAGATGAATACATGAAATGTGCAGTCATTGAATGCTACGAATCCTTTAAACATGTCCTGAATATTTTGGTAGTTGGAGAAATTGAGAAAAGGTTGATGGCGGTGTTCTTTTCCTTACCCATGATAATAACAACTAATCCCCCCCCCAAAAAAAAAAAAAAAGAAAAAAAGAAGAAGAAAGAACCATAGAAAGATGACTTGTCCTGTGGATTTAAATCTTTTAAATGTTACAGATACCTCCTTTGGAGACCAGGTTCTTAGCTGATAATTTCATTGTTCCCAATCAAAGCTTAAGTTTGCAAGAGTCCAATCTATGTTATAGTATTTCCGCTTCAGCATTTTTATTCCTTCTATAACATTTTGAGTTCCGGTCCGGTATTTAGTGCTCTACTAATATCTATATGCGTTTAACAAAGTTAATTGTTTTGGCTGTTAATCTATCTGCTGCAGAGCTTTATCTGGCATTTGAATGAAATTAGGATGATGGTTCAGTGTAGTGTGTAACTGTGGTTGTGATGTAACAGGATACTTAGCATCATCTTTAAAGAAGTTGAGAGTAATATTTCAAAGAACACACTTCTTACAAATTTCAGAATGGGTCCCTTACCAGCATTATGTAACAAATTTGTGGAGCTCGTGATATTATTGGTGAGTCATTTATGAAACTTGGCTAATGGTATATTCAGCTTGCTTTTGTAAATCTGAAATTCTCTTTGCAGCCGTGCATTGGAAACTGACTGCTTCCTTTTTCCTTCCACCTTGCAGAAAGATGCTGATCCCTCCAAGCAAAATACCGTGGTGTTGATACTGCAGGACATGTTAGAAGTATTTACTAATGATATGATGGTGAATGAGAATCGGTTGGTGAATCTTGCATCTTCTACTTGGATTTAGTGGCACACTCCTGTCCTTCATATGAGTGCTAACAGTCCAACCTGTTTTTGTGTGATGATTTTCAGTGAATTGGTAGACCTTGGGCAAAGTGGCAAGGATTCTGGAAGACAAGTGTTTTCTGGTACTGACACAAAACCTGCTATAATGTTCCCTCCTGTAGTTACAGCACAATGGGAAGAACAGGTACCCTAGCACTTGCTGAGCTTTAATGATTATTTTAAGTACTAACCATTCTAGTGTGTGTAAGGATTGATGAAAGCTTTGATTAATGATCTCTTAGATAAGACGCATTCATCTCCTTTTGACGGTGAACGAATTTGCCAATGATGTCCCAACAAACCTTGAAGCACGTAGGAGGATTTCATTCTTTACAAATTCGTTGTTTATGGACATGCCACGTCCTCCTCGAGTCCGTAAAATGCTCTCATTCAGGTCTGATTCATTTTTAATAAAAAACGATAGCAAAATGAATATTGCAGTGACTTTGCCAAGTTGCAAAGAACTGCCTTCACATTTTGTTGAACTCAACTGATTGATAACTTACAGTTGGTCTAATGATTGTCTGCCACTTTCATGTCATTCAATGGACAAGTGGCCTGAATTTGACCAAATATTGGTCATTGATAGCCACATTGGGTTACACCTGACCAGACATTGTACAACATATGTTCAGAGGATATGATCAAGTTGAGTCTACTTTTGGCTAACAGTCAGTCAGAAGAAAGGCAGTGCCTTTTCTCAAATTCTTTGTGATAATATTGCTTGTTCAAATATCATCCTACATGCTTCTATGGAGACTCTTTGCTCTCCCAAAGTTAGTGTCTGATTTATTATAGTTTTTGTGAAAGTACATTTGTGGATTCTAGATAGACTTGTCCTGGATAAATTACACAGTTTTTCAAGGTCTTGAGAAATTTGATGAGTTTCTTTGAGGAAATTAAGGTATTTTTAACAACATCAACTTTTATGTAATAAGACTACTCTTCTACCATGCACAGTGTCTTAACCCCCTACTATAGTGAAGAGACAGTTTATTCCAAATCTGATCTTGAAATGGAGAATGAAGATGGTGTATCAATCATCTACTACTTGCAAAAGATTTACCCAGGTAGGGTTGTTTTATGAACTCCCATAGTACAATACCATGTATGATTTGCATTTGTTTTGAATAAATGAATGAATGATGTAATTAATTCAGTAGCCATTTGCATTGTTATCAGATGAATGGAATAACTTCATGGAAAGAATAAATTGCAAAAAAGAGAGTGAGGTTTGGGAAAATGAAGAAAATATTTTGCAACTTCGTCATTGGGGCTCCTTGAGAGGTCAAACTCTCTGTCGCACAGGTAGTTGATCCCTTTACATTTTCTCATCTAAATGCATTAATTTTTTTTTTTTTTGATACAAATGATCATAAATGTTGCAGTTAGAGGGATGATGTACTATAGACGAGCTTTAAGACTTCAAGCTTTCCTTGATATGGCTAAAGAAAGTGGTGAGAGCCTAAATGCTTTACTTCATTTTGTTTGAAAATGACTTTCAAATGTGGAATTGCATTTGGTCTTCATTTCCTGAAAGTAGCCCTCCTAAGCAAATTAAATAATGAGTTCTAGAAATATGAATCCATGTTCCATTCTTGGAGTATCAGAATCTTCTAAAGAAGATATGATTTCTTACTCTTTGATATAAGCTTTCTTCTGTCAGTCACATCTGACCTTTTTTTATAGGATTAAAAATGATAAAATCACGTAGTCATAAATTTCAAGAAGGAATGATGGCTTAAATAAATGGCATTAACAGTATTTTTTTCCAAAACTTGGAATATGACAAGTAATCTGAAGGAGAAAGAAAAAAAAAATGATTTTTGAAAAAATCTAAAGTTCAAACTTCATTTTCAAGAAAGAATGCGCTGGGAGCTACTCTAGTTTAGTTCTCAAGAATAAAATAATTTCCTGACTCCCTTGCGGTTTAATTAATTCACTGTCGATGTCTTAGACTTGCGTCAGGCTTCTTTCATTCGTTTTCCTTGCCATGTAGTAGCATGTATTTGCGAGAATACAAATCCAATTGATGTTATAAAGTAGTTATTCATTGAATCTGATTCATTTACTGCTAAAATTGAGCTCAATGCCTCTGACCTTAGTTGTACTTTTCCTGGGGATGCATACCATTTTCTTATGGTTTTGTTTTCAATATACCTGTCAATTCTTTCAGTACAAATGATGAGTGCCCAGTGAAGCAGTTTCATTTTGGAGTAATATGCCAATGTCTGACATATTCTCATAAATGCAGAGATACTAGAAGGTTACAAAGCCATCACAGATCCAACTGAGGAAGATAAGAAAAGTCAAAGATCTGTGAGTGCTCAAATAGAGGCAGTAGCGGACATGAAATTCACTTATGTTGCTACCTGTCAGAACTATGGAAATCAGAAGAGGAGTGGAGATCGTCGTGCAACAGACATTCTCAATTTAATGGTCAAGTATGCTCTCTGTCTAATTATAGCATCTCACTGTTGAATATCCCAAGCAGTTTGCTGAGCACATTTTGTTCAAGACTTTGAACCTGCTACATCTTCTACAGTAATCCCTCTCTCCGTGTTGCATATATTGACGAAGTTGAAGAAAGAGAAAGGGAAGGTGGCAAGGTACAGAAGGTTTATTATTCTGTATTGGTAAAAGCTGTTGATAATCTTGATCAGGTAATTTTTATGATATTCCCATTTAATTACATTTGAGCAACTTTTTCCATAAAGCTAATTGTTTTCTATCTTCTCCAAAAGGAAATATATCGCATAAGATTGCCAGGTGCAGCTAAATTAGGAGAAGGAAAGCCTGAGAATCAGAATCATGCCATTATATTTACTCGAGGGGAAGCTCTGCAAGCCATTGACATGAATCAGGTAAAACATGGAAAAACTGAATGTACTGTTGCTTCATTATGATTTTTATACCTATTCTGATGATTTTTCATATCAATTTCTTATAGGATAATTACTTAGAAGAAGCACTTAAAATGCGTAACCTTCTTGAAGAATTTAATGAGGATCATGGAGTGCTTCCACCTACAATTTTGGGTGTTCGGGAGCATATCTTTACTGGAAGGTCTGATGGATGTTTATCTTTTCTAGTTCTCTGATGCTCTATTACCATCAAATATCATACCTTGTCATTGTTCTAATGTGTTTTTACATCTATGCTGCAGTGTCTCTTCTTTGGCTTGGTTCATGTCAAACCAAGAAACGAGTTTTGTCACCATTGGTCAAAGGGTTCTAGCAAGACCATTGAAGTAAACCTTCTCTTTTTCTTCCTTTCTATGTTTAGATAACAGTGTAGTACAACCCTTGGTATGCAAAATACCAGCCGTTTTTTAAGAAACATTATTGAGATAAAGGTTTTTAAGGAATAAATAGTACCACTCCTTTAAAAAAAAAGGTGATTTTGCTGATCTTAACAGAAATATATTTTTAATATGTACCAGTGCTAAAAAAAAAGAGCTTTGAGAATCACTAGCATATATACGATAATCCACTCCTCTCTTGCACGCATGTGTGTCCATGTGGTCCCCTATGCATATATGTTCATTTGCTTCTTGGAAATTGGGTCATGCCAAATTAGGTCATCCACTTTATTTAGCGTGAAGAACATAAGATGTCTTTGCTTTTGTTAAATAAAACCATTTAGGTGGCCTTTTTTGCTGATCTTATTAATGTTGACATTTTATCTTGAAATTTGTATTGGTATTTATAGGGTCCGGTTCCATTATGGGCATCCAGATGTGTTTGATAGAATCTTTCACGTAACACGTGGTGGCATCAGCAAGGCTTCTCATGGCATCAATTTGAGTGAGGACATATTTGCTGGTACTATTCTCAAGGAACCTGTTCTCGTCACCTAGAAAAGTAGTTGAAGAGTAACCAACAAAATGTTTGGGAATTTATTTTATCTCCGGTAACACAATTTCATCAGCTTCTCTATGCTTGTTCTACAATGTAGGTTTCAACTCAACACTGAGACGAGGGAATGTCACTCATCATGAGTATATTCAAGTTGGGAAAGGTCGAGATGTCGGGCTCAACCAAATCTCTCTGTTTGAAGCAAAGGTAGCATGTGGTAATGGGGAGCAGACACTCAGCAGGGATATCTATCGACTAGGCCATCGTTTTGATTTCTTCCGCATGCTGTCCTGTTATTATACAACGATCGGATTTTACGTCAGTTCAATGGTAATTCTTTTTGAATGTGTAATTCATGTTGAAAAGCAATTGGACAAGCAGTGTGGACAAGGCTAATTGAAAAATCTAATTGTTACCTTGTTGTTTTCCAGAGAACTCAATCTAAGCATGAAAAAAGGCAACCAAAATAGTTGCTATCAAGGCCATAATATACCTAGAAAATTACGTACATTATGGGAAAAAGAACAGCTTAGAGATTGAAATATTTGGCCATGATATTTCATTAGGGAATAAATGTGTTGGTCTGCTTATGTATGCATTTGTTTGTTTTCACGTGCGGGTCAGTGCATTGTTTATAAGATGCATTTTTTGCAGTGCTCAGTTTGGTTCAAAGTCCAAATAGCAAGGAGCTAAATGACAAAGAATTGAAGAGCAATTCTTCTAATAAATGTCATATGGATTTCATAATTTCAATTGGAAAGAAAAGGGGTATTGTTTCTTGTGGATCACCTAAAGAATTTTTTCTCTCTTTTACGATCCAATGATTTATATTTTGTAAAAAAAATCATGTAGTTTTTTTATATTTATATTTTTTTTCTTAGTTGTCAAACTGCTACATTAAACTGTCTGGAATCTCTCATGTCCTTTTGGTTTTTCTCTCAAGTAAATGGCTGCTTCCTTTTGTGTTTGATGAGAAGATAAGATTTTCGAAGAGGCTTTCAGTATGAAAGTCAGTTTCATTTCCAGAGTCATCTATGCATCTTTATGAAAGAACAGCTTTGCTTGCAAACCCTTTTTCTTAAACAACTTAAATATCTTCATTTGATTTTCAAACCATACTCAATGTAGTGTCTCCTTTTAAATGTGATCTGTTATTTGCATCTTTACTGTGCAGAAAACTCTTTCTGATATGCTGTGCCCTGCACAGATTATGCAATTATTGAGTTGAATGTTATTCCTGTGTGCATTTGTGGCTGGGATGTTAGGATGTTTCCACATTTGGGAAGTTCAGCTAACAGATAATTTTTATCTTTTTAATATGCAGATAGTTGTCCTTACGGTATATGCTTTCTTGTATTGTAAACTTTACCTGTCATTAAGTGGATTGGAGGAATCAATAATTAAGTATGCACGGGCTAGGGGAAATGATCCCCTAAAAGCAGCCATGGCCTCACAGTCTCTTGTTCAGATTGGTTTTCTGATGGCGTTGCCCATGGTCATGGAGATGGGGCTAGAGAGAGGGTTCAGAACAGCATTAGGTGACATAATAATCATGCAGCTTCAGCTTGCTTCTGTCTTCTTCACCTTTTCCCTTGGGACTAAGGTCCATTATTTTGGGCGCACTATCCTGCATGGTGGAGCAAAATACAGGGCTACTGGGCGTGGTTTTGTGGTTCGGCATCAGAAATTTGCTGAGAACTATAGGATGTACTCGAGGAGTCACTTTGTGAAAGGACTGGAGCTTTTAATATTGCTTATATGTTATAAGATATATGGAAAAGCAGCAAGTGGAGTAGGCTTTGCACTTGTCACGGCCTCAATGTGGTTCTTAGTGACTTCTTTTTTGTTTGCTCCTTTCCTTTTCAATCCATCCGGATTTGAGTGGCAGAAGATTGTGGATGATTGGGATGATTGGTCAAAGTGGATAAGCAGCCAGGGTGGCATTGGTGTCCCAGCAAACAAGAGCTGGGAGTCTTGGTGGGATGAGGAACAGGAGCACCTGCAACACACTGGATTTTTAGGCCGGTTCTGGGAGATATTTCTCTCTTTGCGTTTCTTCATCTATCAATATGGAATTGTATACCAGCTAAAAGCAGTCAAGGAAAGCACGCCTGGAAGAAGCCGGAGTGCTATTGTGAGTACATGAAATTTAATATTCTTCTACTCTAAAACGTAGCACAAATCTTAGTCTAATTTGATAAAGGAACTTCTGAAATCTTTCATTGTCTACCAACTTTTTTTCTCACAAAATGTCAATATCAAAATCTACTTTTCAAGGATTGCAGAGATAGATGTCTTTTATAATGATTATGACCATGGAACCATAATGATGAGTTGAAAGGGATAACTCTTGTGGAATCACTAGCTTCTTGTTTTTGTTTATAGGGGGGGCGGGGGGCTTCTGGCGAGGGGGTGTCCCTCATGGTTTCCTTTCAATGCAAAAATAAAATAAGATGAGAACCGGAAACCATCATGCTGGCTTTTTTGCCTAACGAAAATGAATTTGAAGTCCTTAGCTGTATTGTGTTTTGAAATTATATGCCCTTCATGTTCATGTCTATGAATTTGTTTTCTGATTTCAGGTATATGGTCTGTCGTGGCTGGTCATTGTTGCTATGATGATCATCTTAAAGGTTATTGTTCAAACTCTAAAATCTTTAATCTTTTTTAAAAATGAACTTGTCATGTGGAATGCAATTCACCAACTCTAGTGCCTTCGAACCGCAGATTGTTTCCATGGGAAGAAAGAAGTTTAGTGCAGATTTTCAGCTCATGTTTAGGCTTCTTAAGCTGTTTCTCTTTATTGGATCTGTGATCACTCTCGTTATCCTGTTCACTACTCTTCACCTCACAGTTGGAGACATCTTTCAGAGTCTGCTAGCTTTTCTGCCAACTGGTTTGGCAATTCTGCAGGTATGTACATGACTATCATGCAAAATCATTTCCTCTATCTCGCAAGCATATCACCTCCCACTAAGTTATATCAAACGCCATCTTACATGGAATTTAATGTAACGTACTGGAAAAAGGAGCCTCATTCCCTTAATTTATATTTATCTTCTGTGTTTACATAACATAATGGTGATCATGAGTTCTCCTAGTTAAATATCGATCTTTACAAATTAAGCTGATTTCGTTTTCAGATAGCACAAGCTTGCAGGCCAGTAGTGAAGGGCCTTAAAATGTGGGGATCTGTGAAAGCTCTAGCCCGTGGGTACGAGTACATGATGGCTTTGGTCATCTTTGCACCAGTGGCTGTACTTGCCTGGTTCCCATTCGTTTCAGAATTCCAGACCAGGCTGCTGTTTAACCAAGCTTTCAGCCGAGGGCTTCAGATTCAACGTATCTTGGCTGGCGGAAAGAAAAACAAATGAGGTTTGCGTATACGGGGTTGTGATCGTATAGCGATTGAGAACTATGAAAAAAAAAATAGCTGACACTGAGAATGTATGAACTGCTATGACTTCCAGTTCATAACACACTTCACCCTGATATTTTTCTTATAAACGAATACTGTCGGTGTACTGTAGGCACAAATGTCAACATCATGTTGTCATTGTGTTTTCCTGTCTATGTATTCACCGTTGATTGTATGGATTCCTGAGGAGAATGATATTCAATTAATTGAATTGTTGATCATGGGCATTCATTTATTTATTTTATCTGTTATTTATAAACATGGAAACGTAGCAATGATAAGGTCCTCGGATTCTCTCTACAAGTACAAGGTAAGCTTCTCTTTTTACTAACCAGTCTTTGTTGTCCATCAGGCTAGAGACTATTTGAAGTTTGAACTGCTTTATTTTTCTGGAGGTATGCTTCCATAACTAAATGGTTTGTAGGATTTTAATATTTCTTTTATCAAACAATAAGTGACTAGATTATTGGCCCCCTCTGGGTTGGAACAAAATCTTTTTAATATAAAAAAAATGTTTAGGAAATACTAATGTTTTTTTTAGTAGAAAATAAAAATTTAAACTATGTAGAGATTAATTTGATATGACTTGATTGACTTGAAGGGTTCAAAATTAATTTGAATGACTGGTAAAAATATAATTTGATTCAAAATAAATATTTAAGATGAGTTTTGATAAAGGTTGATTTTCTAAAAAAAAAATATTCATACTTATATGAATTTTCTTGATTTAAGAATCATAACATCAAATCTTTTTTTTTTTTGTTAGGGGCATATCCCTCCTCAAGATTATTTTTTGTAAAGTAAGGTTGATTTTCTATTAAAAATACATTCATACTTACATAAATTTTCCTAGATTGAGGATTGTAACATTTATGTCCTATTTTGTTTAGGACATATCCAATGAGCATATCCGATGAAAATACATTATCAACTTTAGAATCAAATTTAGATTGGAGTTTGTTTGGTATGCGAACAGAGACTATAAATCCAAAACTTTTATTTGCAAATTAGATTGTATTTGTGTATCAAGAAAAGTTTTTAGACGCAGTCTAATGGTGTATGAAATTGCAAAACTCAAGTAAGCATCATGTTAATCAAATAGGATGTCGTCAATTTTCAACTTGAAAATGTTTTGGAATATTCATAGAAAATGTAATGGCATGAGCCTCTTCGAGTAAATATTTGTTTTTTTCTCTTAGTAATTCTAGTTTGCTAGGAGTGTTACGATATATAGACCAATGTTCAACCCTTTTTTCTTTCAAAAAATTTCACAAATACTTGTGAAAGTATTATGTTCCATTATTATAATAAAGTATATTAATCCTTGTCTAGTATTAGTTTTCTATCATTTGATAAAAATATTTAAATAATATTACTACTTCAATTTTTTCCATTGTCAAATAAATCCAACATAATCATATATGATCATCTATCAATGTGAAAAATTATTTTTTTAAGATAAATAGTGATCTTTGAAGGGACTCACAAATCATTATAAATTAAATAAAATAGTTTTAAACCATAACAGGGTTTTAAAGGAAATGTTGTACAATGGCTTTTTGATAAATGATAACTTTCACGATGAAAAGATAAATAATTTAATTTTTTAAACAACTCACGAAATAAATATTTAAGATAGAGAAAATTAGAATGTCCTAGTCTGAGATTCCAAAGCATTATTCATTCATAAATATACATTGAACTTATATTAATAAAGCTTTAAGTTATTTTATTACCGAAGAAGTTGTCATCAGGGTAATAAAGAACTTATCCTAGCAAATCATCTTCCCCAAACTCTGGTCCTAAAATATATAGATAGAATTATAAAAAATAACACGACAATTATAATTTTTGGTTAGTTTACTCACATACATAATATTGCAAATAAGTTTAGGAAAGTGGTGAAAAAATTTAAGATTTATACTTTTAAAAATTGTTATTAACCCTTTCCTTGCAATAGGTAAGAAACTATAATCTACATTTTTTATTTTCTCATTACTAGAACATGATAAATAATTTGTAAACGGATGGGAATGATTGGTCATATGATCAGTTACACCTGAATCAATGATCCAAGAAGCAAAATTTAAACAACAAAATAGAGCATGAGGATGACTACTTATTTGAGCCAGTAAAACACTAGGAATAATAGATAATGAATTGAACTTTATAAGTTTTAGAATTTCTTCCATATACTCTTTACTAAAAAGGCTTTTTTATTTGCTACAGAAACCACATATTTGTGTTTGTCACGAAGTCTGTTGCTTTTCCAAGCATGACCTTTATGCGGCTTTCCTCTATTTTAACTTCTGAAATGCCTCTCCAATTAGAGATAGGGGTTTTCTACCTATTGTTTTCCTTTTACTTTATCAAACTCAACATTAAGTCCAGTCAGGAATTTGTAAATCTAAAAGTCTTACTTTGTTTCTTGTAATGGTTGCATTTCTATATAGATTTTCATTAATTTGTAATCATTAAACATATCAATGTCTTGCAATCATTTTAGTGTGTCAAAGAATTTGGTGACATTGTTTTCTCCTTGTCAGATCTTACCATCTTTCAAAGTCAAGTCGTAAACTTGGGATTGATTGCCTAGATCAAAATACTTTTGGTTAACATTATCCTAGAGTTTCATTGTCATTGAATAACACACACACACACACACACACACATATATATATATATATATATAGAGAGAGAGAGTTTATATCTTCATCCATGGAGTTCACAAAGCTACGTCATAACCTTGGATTTTCCAACATCCTAGGTACCATATGTTAGGTTTTATACCTTCATGTTGCCAGTCAGATAACTTATTTTTCCTCACCCTTGAATATACATATGCACATATTAAGATCAACATAAGAAGTTATTGTCTTTAAGATGGATAATGGTGATCTAGATTGAGTGTGGCTCATTACTAGAGGTATGGGTAGCAATGGATTTTGTTTCAAACATACTGAGCAAGAGTGGCAAAGGGATGAGAACAAAAAATATAGGGTTTTAAGAAAAGTCAATGATCAAATCCCTGCTCCGATACCATGAAGACAAAGTATTATCTAGAAATCAATATGTTGACTTGAATCAAAATAGTCTCTGTAAAGTTCATATTTAAAGAAAAATACAAGGTATGAAATTAGGAACCAGATCAAATCATTATCCTATTAAAAGTGACTCATAATTTATAGGAATTGACTAATACTACCAAATTTATAAATAACATAATATAGAATCTTTTATTTGCAATAGTTATCTTTTTGAAAAAAGAAAAAGAAAAAAAAATTCTATTTTCTTTTTTCAACAAACAATCCATAGAACTGTTGGTTAAATAATATAGCATAATTTTTTAATCTCCTTACCTTTTTTTCAGAATTTAGATATGAGATATTTTTAAAATATAGAGTGAAACTTCCTTTTGGAAACAAAAAATAAGGTTATAGTAATGGCACTGATAGAAAGATTGTATGATTCTTAAGTTGTAACTACTAATACTTAGAGCATAGAAGAGATATACACAAAAGAAAGAGAAAATCACATGCAAACTAACAAAAAATAATAAGAATATCTTTATTTTTCAAAAGTTATTTTTCTAATTCCTCCTCTTATATATATTCAAATTTTTAAAAGAAAAGATATTCTTATCACTTTTGGTAAGTTAGAATATGACTCTCTCTTTCTTGTGTTTATCTCTCTTATATGTTATAAGTATTAGTAGTTATAACTTGAGTACTGTAGAATTCATCGGTATTGACAAGTCAACTAACAAAAAAAGCAATTTGGTTAGATATTATATAATCACATAATTAAATGAATTAGTATAGTAGTGAGAGTATCTAAGAATTCCTCAACTAATGGTACAATAAAAAAAAAATAGCAATTTGGATTGGCTCTAAATGGTCGGAAGACCTAGCCATGTCCACACATTTTTTTTCTCTTGTGCATGTGCATTGCATAAGAATTCTTGTCTCATGAGTTGTAATGAGCAAAAGTCAACTCACAAGTTTTATGAGGATTCAATGGCCACAAAACCAAATAAAGAGATCTAATGGCTAAAAAAAAGTAAAGAATAATGAGTTTGCACAAAAGACAAGCAAAGAGAGAGAAGAAGAAAAAGAAAAAAAAACAAATAAATAAAGAAAGGATTGGATATCGGGGTCACACACAAGCTCTAATGATAATACCTCTAGTACCAATGGCTAAGATGACCAACCTTTCCACATGCTAGCCATGTTGCTCTTTTAGTAGTATAGATAAACCAAACAAATGGGTTTTTCTTCCTTTCTCTCTCCTTTCTCGTTTTCTTTTCTTCCTTACCCAACAATGTCATACACGCACCTCTATACATTTTAAGTTTCCAAGTCTCGCATATAAACTTTCCATGTTTACATAATTTTTTCTATGTAATGCAGGCAATGCTTTTCTAGACAATAGTTATTTCTTGGTACTATAAATGCCAACATCTTCACCAATGGTGTCTTTTTAGACTGATGTTATTTATTGGTACTATAATTGTCAACATCTTCACCAATAGAGAACATAGCATAGCAACCCTCAACTATCTAGAAAAATATTATCATTAATATCTTCATCAATAGCAAGCATGTCATAGCACCCCATGACTCAATTTAAAAAATATTTTTTTTTCTTTTTCATGAACTAAGTTTAAGAACTAGATGTATAAATACCCCAGTTACATGTAAGAATAAACAAGTCTTAGACTCCATGCATAAATTTAAGAGACAAAAACAGTCTTGCACGAGAATTTTCTTCTCATTATCTACCACTTTATTTTGTTTTATTTTTCTTATATTATTTTCAACCTCTTATATGTATTAACTTAAATACCAGAGTGTATGTATCCGCAAGGAATTTATTTTTCAAGAACAACCCAAATCTTCATAAGATAATCATGAAAAGTTCATATCTAATCTAAGGTTTTTTTCACGAGCTCATTATCACATAAATTATCACTCTTCCTCTTAGCCATTATAGCTTATGGATATGAATGAACTGACTAGAACCAAATAATCTAAGACTTTGGCATCCCAGTTTGAGGCTGGCCTCATCTTAAACCCTTAAAATAGTTTTACTGGATTTTGATTCAAGCCCACTTAGATTTTGACAAAATCCAAGTGGAGCTCAGCCCATTAACAACTCTGTAGTAGATTGGTAGGTGGCCTTTGTTGTCAAGAGTTTTTTTTTTTTTTTTTTTTTTTTTGTTGACGGAAAAGTAAATATCTATCAAAGAAAAAAAAAAACAACTTTGCTCTGTGCACATTGTTTACAATAGAGATACAAAAATCCACATGTTATTTTCCAGAGCAAAGTAGTTTCATGTGATGAGATATATGAGGACAAAATCTCATCCACAGGAGTGGAGTCACCTCAACCTTACATTTCTCTTACAATATCCACTTAAAAATCCAACAAGTTGAAAAGAAAGAAAGATCACATGCTTTCTTTTATCTGTTTTGAGTACCCTTTTTCTTCCTTAATATCTGGATATCTAGGATTCATTTTCCAAGTAAACAAAGGATATAAAACCTAGCAAACGGAGGGGGAAAAGCAGCATATAGTTCATGGCTCTTCACGCAAGCATGAATATGAGCACCATGTCGACTACTAGAGCTGGAGTATTATGTTCAAACCATGTAGCTTGCTCAAAAGAGAAGTTGAAATTGCCCACAGGCAGGGGGTTCAGGAGGTCTTCTTCTTTGTCGTTTCCATCTTCTTTCTCGTCTTCATATGCTTCAGTCAAAACTCATAAATCCACCATTGTATGCAAAGCTCAAGAAGCTGTCGGTGTAGGTAAGCCCCTCTCCCTCCCTCTCAATAGCTTTTTTTAAAAAAAAAACAACTATTGTTCATTTTTGCTTGCGCTTGTGCACTGAATATTCTTGGGATTAATTTTTTTTTTCTACAGTGCAAGTGGTGACAGATTCAAGCTGGGATAGCCTGGTTATTGGCTGTGAAATCCCGGTTCTAGTTGAATTCTGGGCACCATGGTGCGGACCATGCCGAATGATAACACCGGTGATTGATGAATTGGCAGCAGAATACGCAGGAAAGATTGCTTGTTTCAAAGTGAACACCGATGATTGCCCAAACATTGCATCACAATATGCGATTAGAAGCATTCCCACAGTGCTAATGTTCAAGAATGGAGAGAAGAAGGAAGGTGTTATAGGTGCAGTTCCAAAGGCTACCTTGGCTGCTGCCATTGAAAAATACGTTGAAGCTTGAAGAGAATAAAGAGCAGCAGCAAACATCATTTAGAAATCATTAGTTACAATTGTCATTGCCTTGTATTTGTCATGTCAATGTTGTCCCAAGTTTTTATATCATGATAGTCTAGTTTGATAAAAACATGTATCTGCTGAACCGCAATTGCTGCGTGTCTCGCAATTCTGAGCTTGAGCTAAAATGCATCCATGAAAATTGGTCGATCATTGCTTACCCAAAAAACCAAGGCGATTGCAAAAACCATCCTTAACCATTTATATGTAACTAAGAACAATATCTTGAAGTAACGAGGATTCCTAGTGATTCGGGTGCGAAGAAATCCCGAAGCAGCAGTGATAAGGTATTGCAGAATTTTACATTAGCTTAGAGAAAGATATGGAACAAATGGAACTCATTATCAAAGCAGAATATTTCTTGATTCTTTCTGAAAACATAAAATTCTAATCCATCTCTGGCTAATTAAGAAAATATTGCCTCCCCATCACCATCAGCTGAAATTGCCTATTGGCAGAAGTTCTATATTTGTACAATATGCAGCTGTTGCCAGTCAAAGGAAACAAAATTTTCTCATGATTCAGCAGAAAGGATAAAATGGCCACGTCTCAAGCCCCTTGTATCACCACCTGAATGGTATCGTATAGGTCTGAACTATCACCATGAAAGTATCAGTAAAATTAACTACTCTTCAGGGAGATTTCTAATCAAATTGGTTATCAAGAAATCTATTTACTGCTCCAAGACGCAACTGATAAGCCAGTGCCTGTTGTTGATGATTCATACCAGCATCATGATCCATCACTGGCATGGCAAACCTACCAGACAAAGTGCTGGAGACATTCCCCATGGCAGCTGTGAATCTGCTAGTAGAGGCAGAGATATGATTTTGACCATTCAAACTCCCAAATCCTCCATCCATAGTACCTGACTTCTTGTTTCCCATCACATTGCCCTCCAGGCAAGGGCCACTGGTGAACACATTTTGTGTTGACCGTGTGACCCTATTTATGTCCTTTATATCATTTCCTTCATAATCAACACTGACCATACCACCTGCCCCACTGAACTGTGAAGAAATCATCATTTCTTGTATAATTTTCTCAACAGAGCTCTGAAATTCATTTGGATCAACCTCATTTGACTGAGATGACTGCTCCATTGGTGTTTGAACAGGTGAATGTGCTGAACTGACATGGTTTATTGCAGTTGATGCAGCTAACATATTGTGAGAACTTTGAGGATTATTAGATGATGATGGTGTTAAACAAGAGAAGGGAGAGGAGGGATTGAGCTGAGCTAGTGTCAGAGTGGTTGAAGAGACAGCAGATGGAATCTGAACAAATGTCCCAGTATATGGACTGCCGGGACTAGTCATCTGATTTTCAATCCGTGAATTCACGGAATTCTGATGAAAAAGCCTGGCAACAGTAATGGCAGAGGAAGAGGTGGAGCTTGTGCCGAGGGAATTGTTTGCACTTGCAACACCATTACTTGTGGAAGGATGCATGACACTTGCCTGTACAGAATGAAGATCATCATTCGATGTAGGTTTAGTATGCTGCTTTTTCTCAGGTGGTTGCTGATCAGAACTATGCAGCCCAGAAAAAGGCCTAGTTCTGCGGGGGAACTGAGCCAAACTCTCTGGAAAACAAACAAGATGTTATTATGTGAAATAAAAACTTAAATAACCATGAGTCAAAACTCAAAAGATTCAAATTTAGCCTGCGTTCTAGGAAACTCTGATGCGTTTGGGACAAATAGGAGAAGTTTGTTTTGTCACATATAGGTTGTCAAGTAATATATTAATCCATTCTCACCAATATATAACCTTTGAAGTTATTCCCCCCTTTTAGCAGAATACTTGGGAATCCTCAACGAACCTAGCAGCAGCTAGCAAGGTGTCATTGCAATCTATTTGTCAGTTTGGTGTTTGTAAAAGCTACTAGCTTTTACTTTAAGGAAGCTCTATGCAAGGATGTATTTTTTTTTATTTTGGAAAGAAAGCTTCTGCATATCATCGACAAGCTTACTTGGGTGGTGAGATGAATGATTATTGGATACTCAACGCACCCTCCCTAGAAAATTTCAATTTGTAGGTTTCTTTTCATGTCCTTTTTGATTAAGCATAGATGTGAAAGTTTAGAGAAAGTTTCAATCAGCACAAAAGCATGAGAAAATTAAAGAGAAATAAAAGATAAGAACATCAAACTGTTGCAGCTTATGGCAATCTGTGCTGATAAGAATTGATTGATAGTTATATTTGCAATAAATCAGAACAGGTCAAAAAGAACATATACCAAATGTTGGAAGTTTCTTTAAGCTTACCTATTGGTCCCTTGCCAGCCTCTTGAGCAGTATAGTCAATCAAGTCTTTCATGCAATTAACCACCTCTGATATCTGCAGTTTGTTTAACCAAACATGAAGGGAAAAAAAGACAAAAAGAAAGAAAAAATCAAGATATGATCAGTCCAACATTCTCCAAAACAAGCAGAACGCAAATATCACATTTCAAATATAATGCAATCTGAACAAAAATGGAGATGCATATTTCGACTTAAGTGCATGTGCTTTGTTAGTGCTGGATATAGATCTTAAATCCAAAATCCCGAGGGTAAGGTCAATTGGTAGGTAAAATTGGTAAGCACTGTTACTACAAAGATCAAAACATCAAATCAGGCAGGCAGGAATGAAGGGCTGGGAGAGGATATCATGCATCAATGGCATCTAAAAAGCCTAAAACGAAAAATGCATGGGAGCAACTACCGAGCAAGTTTAAACTACATTCAAATGAATTCACATGAGAAACTAGTTGACTTAAGTAAAATATTATGCCTTGGCCATTTCCAGAACATATCAAACAGTGCACTAGTAACCAAGGAAAAAGAGATGACCCTATTTGGGTCCAATAATCAAGCATGGTTAATAGGAAATCAGAAAATTGCAATAAATGGTACCTGGAGACAACGCACATATCTCTTTGTGTATCCTAAATCATTAACTAAAGGTATCTCCAAGGCTTTTGCTAGTTGACAAGCAGATGCAAGAAACCTGGAAATTTCACATAGATAAATATAAGCCAAACAAAGGCCGCCTGATGTGAATAAAAGTTCCACCAAGTTTACCAATCATCATATGTATCAAATTGAGAATCTAACAATCAATTAAACAAGTTAGCCATCTAAAAATTATCTATATTGAGTTGAATATTCATCGAGTAGCCCCACAGATAAAAATTTAAATGTAACTTTTCTATGACATGCCAGACACATCTTAAATGCATTAGATTGCAATCCTTGTTTGTTTCCACTTTATCAGTCATAATAATGTCAAAGGCCAAGTTGTTTGATGCTAACATTGACATCATCATGAAGGTGAATAGCGGAGTGAGAATCAATCCCTATTTGAGAGTCAAAGAATTAAATTAGCATATTGCTATAGTTTTACTCAAAATAACTTTAATTGCATTTTCCTTCAGTTATTCATAGGAGGGTGGGCACCAAATTGATATGCCATATAAATCCAATAACATAAAATGCAAAACTGTCCTGGCTGAGTAGGATGGAAAAGGAACTTTATTCACATCGCAGATCTAATGGTTAAGGGCAGTGCTTTGCTGACTTAGTTTCCAAGCTACATCATCAAGGTTGCTTGTTGAATGCCCAAAGATCCACATGACACAAATTATGTAAATAAGTGGAGCATGTCCATTATAAAGAATACATCTTTCAGATCATGTGGTGAGATGGGGAGCTTCATGTTACCTCTCAGGTTCAGTAATTTTCATCATTCAGCAAAGTAAAGTGCAACAAAAAACAACAAGCTTTCAACTATGAAATTTTCCAAGAGTGGCAAGAAAAAACCACCACCAACTTATGACCGCAATCAAATGAATTTCACAGCAAAAGAACTCACATGTTACAGTTACTTTCTAAATCAGGTGAAGATGAGTTTGATGAAGCATTTTGAGCAGAAGCTTGGTATTTCTGTGCTGCAGCTCCAAGCTGGTTTACCTAAAAGATAGGAATTTGATCTATAAAAAGTTGCACAAGAATTTGACAAAACCTCCACCTTACCACCTCAGTAGCACCATTGGACAATAAAAAATAAATCATGTACGGAAAAAAAATTATCCACATGAAAAAATACACACACACACATGAAAGTGGAAGTCTTCAGAGCAGAATTTAACCAAGTGATTCTAATTTTGGAAAATATTCATAGCTGTGACTCAAAAAATAATTGACCTCTGATGACAAGTATTGCAGTAATTAGATCAGCCCAGCATTGGAAGCATCTCAAATATCATAAAGGGAAATTTCATCCACATCTTCTACAAGCTGATGAAACTTGATATATTGACCATCATTAGGCACTTCCAATTAAGTATCGAGGAAAAGCATGAAGAGAATCATTTCATCAAGGATGGAGACCAATTCCCTAGACAAGGAGGCCAAGCATCTCAGGAATTTATTTAAGACCCCTCCCTTCACCAATCCCATTAGGAGCCATCCCCTAGATGGCTTATTATGTAGATACGTAAGTATAAGGTTTCACTGCTGGATTAATTTGCAAATTTATGCGTGTTCTACCTTCCTAGATTAGTTTAGCTTGCTGCTTATATGAAGGAGGAAATTTCCCACCTACTTTCACGCAATCTCTAAATTCATAAGAACTTAAAATCTGAATATGGAAAGAAAAAGGACCATTCAACGATAGATTCTGAGAATTGAATAGAACATACACTAAGCATGATAAACTAATTCAATGACTCCACGAAAGGCTGCAGCAAGATTCCCACACACGAGAAAACATAATTTATAATACAGACTAGAAGCATTAAATTAGCAACCTGAGGTGTTATCAACCTTCGCGGAATAAGTTCCTCATGACGGCATGCACAAAACTCCCAAGAGCAAATCTAGAGAACGTGGAAGAAGTAAGATAGTTAGGGAATCAATGATAATATCAATTATTAATAGTTAGGGAATCAATGATAATATCAATTAATAATAAAAGTATATAGATCTAAATATTCCCCAGAAGCCCATTTATCAACCAACAAACCTTCAGATCTGGAGAGAAAATGATGCGAAGTTGACCATTACGTACTACACGAAGGTGCTCAAAAACACTCTCTTGTATTGCTTTTTCATAGTCAAGTACAATCTGGCCACTTGCATTCTGATATTCACGAGGCATATCAACATAAAGAATCTCTTCCAAAGTGCCACTTTCATATTTGATTTTGAACAGCCTGGGAAGAACCTCTACAGTTGTTTCTGAAAGTGCAGAAACAAGATTTGAAGAATGAGTACTGCACATGACATCAAATGCTATTTCGGAAAGGGAAAAGAGAATGGTGATGCAATTTCTTCACTTTATATAAATTATTATCTTTGGAACTTTAAAGTTTGTTGAAGACTTCGTTTTTTTCATCAAATGTTGATCAACTTCACATCTGCATCATTTAATCAAAAGAAAGCGAGAAACTCTAAACTTTGATTTTCTTTGTGCAACTGATATCATCACATTTGAAAAAAAAAATCTGCGCCTTCTCTTCGCAAACCTACTTCCCCTCAAAACTGATCCATGTCCAACAAGGTTAAGTTTTAAACATTTAAATAGATTGCAGTAAATGTCTCACGAATTCAGAGAGAGAACATGTTTCAGTTGTTCTTTCAGCTATGAAAAGATCAAGCATCCACAAAGGGCAAGTTTTTGAAATCCTGATACAGGAAAAATTAGAGACCTTAAAAAATTTGCATTCATAATTACAGAGCATCACATATTAATCAGCAACATTTTGAGTTTTGATCCACAATTTGCAAAATATAGTAGGAAGATTGTATAACATGTAGACAAAGATATGATAAATGGCACATTTTTCTTAATATAATACAACACAAAATTTCACTGTAACTCATAACAAATTGATGGTAAATAACAGAAAAGCTCAGGCTATAAAAATAGCATACCAAAACCACGACCAGGTTTGTGATTGCATATCTCACAGTGCCACAAATCCTGCAACATTGCCATTAAATTTCAAATGTTTTCTCACATCAAGTTCACAAGTTCCATATGATTACTCAAGAACTTCACAGTCAACCCTATGGTTTTCATTCCAAGTTGGTCATGACTGCATTGAAGTCTACAAAGATTCAAATAAAAACAACTGCACACATAAGCTAGTGTTTGCTTAAGAGGTAACATTACACATAGCACAGGATAGAATTTAAGCTCAAAAGTTGTGCATTTTACCGATTATCTTTCTCATAAATGCAATTATTCATCACCTCTCTTACATAAAATTGAACAAGGTAACCATTGTAGAAGTATTGAAGCTAAAGCACAGATAAGGTGGTAGACCGAAGATATTTTGTTACTTTAACCCACATCCCTTCAGAAAAATCTCCTTCTGTCAATTAGTATTCGTCAATATAACAGCATACCTGAGGGAAAATGCCATTTGTTTGGCGGCTATTTCCATATGATGAGACGCACAATCTTTTCCTGGCACTGGTTGTAAAAAACTCAGCCACAAATTTCGTCCAGAAATCAATATTGTTATCCTACATAAAGATCAGTAACTACAAACACACAAGTAAAATGCCAAAAACTGACAAAACACATTTTCTCCAGGAATCAAACAATTTTACCTGAGGTCTATGCTGCTGCTGATACATGTATTGAGTCAAACGCCTAGCACCTGTTCCAGGTTCATACAGTGGTCTTGCAACAGATCTAACTGGCAGATTTTGCTGTTGAAACTGTTGCATTTGGGGCTGTTGATGAGGAAATGCCCTCAAAGGTTGCTGCTGCTGTTGCTGCAAGTAATTCATCTGTGCAGCAGTAGCCTGAGTAGACTGCCTGGACATGTGGAGGAGCTGCTGCTGTCGTAAATTCGACTGAACAGAAAGTTGATTTTCAACTTTAACAGGTCCAATGCCTCTTCCAATCTGGTTCTGTTGTGGTTCTAGTTTCACTGAACCCAGACTCTGCAAGGACTGCAACCTACGCTGGGGACCAATCTGTTCATTGAATACCTGTGGCTCCAATTTTACAGGTCCCATCGCCCCTAAACTACCTCGAATGGAATGGAATTGCTTCTGCCCATGCGATAACATGAGTGGCTCAAATTGTTGAACTTGAGGTTGGTGATTACCAGAAGAGTTGGCAATTTGCTTGCTTTGAACTTTCCCGGATGAACCAGAACTCACCATATTAAAACCATCAGATGATGAGCTGAAACCCACATCATTTGCTACCATAGAAATGGGATTAGACTCCAAACCAGAGAGTCCAGAGCTCGAGCCACCATTCCCAAAACTCTGATTGATAAGAGAAGACATGCTTGGAAAATCCCCAACCAAATTCATGTTATACTGACCTAGCTGCATGGAACCACCTCCTTGAGACCCCAAAATAGCAGAATTTGATCTCAAAAGCACAGGTTAGACAAAGAGGAACCGCCAATTGGAGTCTGTGGCCTACTTGGTATCATTTTTTGGCCTAAACCCAGAAAACTATAACCTCACTTCATTACACAAAATGACATGAATTTTCACTACAAGCATGAATCTTGACCGACACCCTTTTGCCCAAATTAGCTTATCTAAACAACCCAACAAAGAAAAACACAAAAATTCAGCATCTTAACCTTTTTGAAGCCAATCATAGTACATTAACCACAATCAAAAGAGAATGCAGCAGTTTCTCCACAGACAATAAGACATAGCCAAAGAATTGCAGGAAATCTTTGACAAAACTGAACCTCAGATTGTTACATAAAACAGAAGAAAGCATTAAAAAAGAAACCCATTTTTCTTTTTCATTCCTTTTTTTTTCTCAGGAACCAAACAGACTACAAAATGTACAAAAGAAAGTAGTAAATGAAGGTGACAGTAGAAGCCAGCTAGCAGCAAAGAGAGAGTATTTGAGTGTCAACATTCGTAGAGAGTGAGTGAAAAGGCTGGGTGGCAGTGTTGGTTAGAGTCGTTGATTTTTTTTATCTTTTTTAATTAATTCAGAAAGGGAAACGAAAAGAAATATCCTCAAGAACATAAAATTATTACACTGACTGGATTTACCTCAACCAAAACAACGTATATTTCATAGTGATATAGTTTGTTTCTTATAAGTGTGTGTGTGTGTGTGTGTTGTATATATATATATATATATATATATAGAAAGAGAATAAAAACGTATTTATTTAAAGAAATAAATATAAAAATATTAAATAAATCTATTTCTATGTAATTTTTTTCCTTCAAAACAAACAAAAAGGATAAAACAACATATTTTTTTATTTTAATTTAAGATAGTAATTAAAAGCTATTATAGATAATCTTTAACTGTCAAAATATACTTTCTTTAAATACTTGTCTTAGGATTTAAATATAAAAAATCAAGAAATAAAATATATATCTTTAACTAGTAAGTCAACCCCTTAAGATTTTAAGAAAAAAAATCTTTTACAGATTGAGTTTATTGGATAAAAAGATAAATTTATAAGACGATTGATTTGATTTACTTGAATATATAATAAATTTTTATTTTTTAATTTATAATCCCATGAACCAAGTTCATTGTTCTTTTTTTCTCTTCCTTTTTTTGTACGAAAGGCCAGAGATTAGCGGAAAAACTGGGAATCCAGCTCCGCATGGAGCAATCTCACATCTGAACTCCAAGCCATCTCTAGACCCAATTTGTCAACCCATAACCCTGCCTTCAACGCCTCACCGCTTCCTACGCCTTCAAGTCCTCGCAGCTTCCTCCGCCAGCTTCCAAACCTGTTACTAACCTGCCATTAAAGTCTCTGATCAGGCCCCCAGCACCAACATTTCCCTTGCTCGCCCCATCTTTGTCAAGTTTTTTCCAACAGTCATGAGGAGGCGTCCAATTAATCAGTTTTTTTTAATGTAACTGGACATGGGGAGACGCGCCAAAAGACCTCCAAGCCGCCTTCATGGTTCAAATGAGTGTTGGCTCTGGGATGAGATACCCTATCGTCATGCCAACTCCACTTGTTTCATGCCAAGACCCCAAATACTGCGTCTCAATCCTCCAAACCATAAAGGCTTGGCTGCAGAACAGTCTCTTAAGAAGACATGCAGAGTAGTCTCAGCACTATCAGAGCATAAAATACAGCTAACATTTGCAGTTAACTTTCTATGAAATCTTTGCCCATTTGTAAGAAAACCATTATGGACTGCCAATCAAAGAAACGTCTTAATGCGCTGTGGCCCTCTCCACTTCCAAACTAAATCCCATACCTTGTCCTTAGGGTTCCAAAATTGATTCCCACTCTCCAAGCAAGAGCAAGCTGATTTAAGAGAGAGAATTTCTGTCACCATGTGACCAAAAAAAAGCAGATGACGATGACCATTGTCAGGGGAGAGGGGGCAAATGGATACAATTGCATTGACAATTCACTGGCCAAACATCTCCTGGCAGCATGATGGTAAACTTATCCACCCAGATATCTAACCAAAATCTCACTTTTTGCCCATTTCCCACTACCCAAAACCTACTCTTCATCACAAATTCCCGCGCTAGTCTCACATACCAACACGAGTGACACTCCACCTGAATTTTTAATTTACTTGGTCACTTTTCTAATCATTAATTTTAAAATTTCGAGAAATTAATCAAAATATATGTAAATTAAATCAGATATCCACAATTAAGAGAGAGAAACCCTCATACCCTTCATAAAAGTACTTGGCTTTGATAATTTTAACCCATAATGCCTCTTTGCTTGTCACAACACCCCAAGCTAACTTCATTGAGATTCCGCACTCCTATGTTCCTCGGCTGGCGAATAGTTTTCCATTCGGATTTTTCTACTTTGTTTAGAATCACCCCAAATAAATCCCCTGCCAAGGTTTATCAATCATCTCACAAACCTCATTAGGTATCTAATATCGTAGTGGTCTGCGTAGTAAACATAGGAAGCAAGCTAAAACTGAATTACTAAAAGTAAGACCAGCAAAGGATAATTGTTTAGTTCTTCTTGAGGCTAATCTTCGGTTCACTCTATCCACGATATCTCCACAAGTACTTTTAGTGACCCTTCTCTGGGATTAAAGGAACTCCAAGGTATCTTCCCAAGATTATGAGTCCATTGAAAACCCATACATCTACTAAGCTCCAGCCCTGTTCTCCTAGGAACACTTTTACTTTTAGAGACCATTTCCAGCCACCTTAAAAGGTTCCCAGTTAACTCTTTTCAACGGCTTTTAAGATAAGATGGGCTAATCTTCCAATGCGAAGAACAAAAATACAAGGTGAGAGAGGGTCCCCATGACGAATTTCTCTAGATGGAACAAAACTCTCGGTAGTATCCCCATTCCACAAAAGCTTTATGGAAGATTTTGTTATGCACTTCATTATAACACCAACCAAACTGCCAGGAAGCCCTGCTAGGTATGAGGTTTCATGAATAAAGCTCCACCGAAGTCTGTCGTATGCTTTCTCTAGCAAGTTCATTGTTCATATAGCAATTCCTTGGAAGGAACATTGGCGAAGCAAAGGGCATGCATGGGAAGAGGGTGCTTTCATCATTACGTCCTAGAAGATAATTCTTGGATTTCATTATAATTTTGGTGGATATTTTTAACTTTTAATGTTTTTATAACATAATATCATGAATTTTCTTGCACGTTTTATTTATTTAATTTATTTTAACATGCATATGGATACATCTCTGAAGTTAAGAGTAATAATTAGTAGTTAACAGAACCAAGGGAGTCGTAAGATTTAAACGAGTTGCCACTGCGAAGAAGGATGCTCTGGCCCCAACTTGTAATGGGGCATTTAACTTGAATTGCTGAGAGAGGAAGGAAGCTTTTGAATCCGTGAACTCCTTTCAACTTTAAGCATTCACCGTTACTGGATAGAGGCTTTTCAGAACATATACATGAAGAAAAGATCGCGATTTTCATTTCTTCATTATTGTCATTGCCGCTAAACAACAATCATCATTCTATTACTATAGCATTATAATCATCATTTCCACTAAACAACAATCATCATTATAGTCTTGAATCTATTACTATACCATTATAATCTTGAATGCTGCCATCATGACTACCGCCATCATTTTTATCATAAATATTATAATTTTATAGAAAAATATATTCCTTCAAATAACTCATGTTTTCCTCATGAAAATATTTTTCACAAAATAATTTATAGTGGATGAAGCTAAAAATAAATTTAGCAAAAAAAATAAAATATCTTGTCACTTAATGCTCTAACCACTACTACAACGATTCTACATAAAGATATACATTATTCAGTTCCTAATTTTCAGAACCCCTCGGCATACACGACCACAAAGGTTACAGGGGGTAGGCAATGACAAGAGACACCTATTACCTGGATTCAATTGCATGAGTTTCTGACCCTCTCAGAAATGAACGACGCCACCAGATCTGGAAGGCTTTGCTGAGATTGGGACATTCAGTACCATGCTTGGAGAAATACCCAAACCATTCTGTGAACAACATATACTGCTGCTTCATAGGAAGTGTAAGGAGTGTCTGACCCATGGCTTCTTCTAATGCTTTCATGTCCAACCCTTTTTTACATCTCTGTAACCAACCGAAGTCCAGTAGCATTGGGCCAAACCATGCCTGGAGAAGCGCTGCTCTTGCTTCTGAGCGGCAATGCAATTTTCTTGTTCCCATTGCAATAAATAAAATTGCAGAAACCCGGCTGAGCTCGTATCTAACCATCGGAGATGTACTCTCATGCATTTTTAGCAAGTCCACTTGATCTGCCCACATTCCCACAAACTCCTCACCAATCTGACGATCAAGGAGGATTTCCAGCAGCCAAAGGATGTTATCAACCTGTCTGGAGATGCGTCCAATCAAGGGCTTACTCGTTTCCTTTTTCACCACTGTCCCTTGGGGTATGATATCAGAGGCTTCCTCCATGAGGCTGACCATCGAACCTAAACAGGAATGACAAACATCATAAAGATCCTCCTTGGAGAGATCATGTTGATCCTTCTCATACACTGAACTTTTGCAAAGGAGACCCTTAACTAATGACTTCAGTTCATTTCTTGCGTTGGCATCGGCACAAGTAGTAATAGACCAAACAAGCTGCCTAGCTAGATTTTGTTGAGAATCTTCTGAACTAAGCAAGTGGAGTCTAGCCAAAATATCTCGAGTTGTGGTCTCATCAAATTTAAACACTGTAAATAGATTCCTAAGCTTGTCCTCTTCTTCCTCCGTCCAAGGAACAGCCTCAAGGTATTTCAAACAAGACAAAACACCTTTAGTAAACATGATGCCAGCTGATACCTGCAATAGTTTCAAAAGAACTTGTTAGATCAATAAGCAAATCGATAAAGACAAAGGGACTGTCAGTAAAACACATCCTCATTTGAGTTCTTCATTATGTGGCTACAACAGACAAAATCTAAGCCCTTGTACTGTAAACTTTTCTATGTTATGGTAATTAATGTGAGCAATCATTTTTCTAATGCCAGGCTGTGTAATAATCTAGAAAAGGGGAGAGCACAGTACAAGAAGTTGAAGATCATAATAATGGGTGTTCGCTACAACTAGACACTTTGATCATTGACACAATGTCGATAGCCATTAAACTACAAGATGTGAATCTTGTTGATAACCTTTTGCTATTTTATTCGAATCTAGCAGCCCCAATGACATTGAGCCAATGCTCAAATACATCACCCATTTTAAGATATCCCACCTAGCATAATCTATGAATTCAACTCCTAAATAATAATGCCTCCAAAATAGGTTAAAAAGAAAAATGCATCAACTGATCTTTCTTTGATCTCTTTATATGAGAAATGTTTTCACAGAAGTGGTTCTAAAGACAACTCTTCTGTTATAAAAATGATGAGCAGAAACAATTTTGTTGGTGTATGACATTGTGGTTGCAATGACAAAAAAACTCGGGTTTTCTTTTCCAATCAAATTGGAAAAGTTTCATATTGATGCTTTTCCAATTAGGATGAAAAGTTTGTGACTGCTCCTATAATACCAAACACAACTTCGAGAATCCTCAGAAATGATTACAGACTCAATTTCCATCTAGTATATCTATATGGAAGAATATGAAGAAGGGATTAGGTAGGGTCCCTTGCAAAAAGTGAATTGTACATGTCTATAAGCATACATGCATGTGTGTGTTGTGTCTTAGTGAGGAATGAGTAATTGTCAACTCTATTATAATGTATCTCAATCTCTGATTAACTGGGATCAGTTGCATAAATCATTTTCTTCCAACTCATAGCATGATGCTTAAAAACAGATTGTCTGCAAAATATTTAAAGCCAAGAAAAAAAATTCTCCAACTTGATTATGTAACATTATTTACAAATTCTTTTCTATTCAAAAGTATAAGATAAAAGACATGTTCAAAGGCACCATGAATTATAAGTCAATTGCAAAGTAGACAGTCAATAAGGCCCTCTCCCCCGTTTACTCCTTAACACATCCAGTAATCGACAATGAATGATAAAACAAAATGTACTTGAACAAGAGACAAGGTATGTTTGAGAAATTATTTTGCTATGTCACATGCCTTGCAGTTCATACAGACAACTAAATCTATAACCCGGCCCACAATTCTATCCCCATAATATCATGAGCTATTTCTCAGAACTCATAATGCGCTTGTTGCAAAGCCTGCCCAAAATGTTCATTGATTCCTTGAGAACAATTCTATGCAGTGAAAAAAATTAGCACTTAGCTCACTGTTTATCTTAACCATCTATTCAAGATTATCAGGTATTCCAGAAAGCACACAAAGGAAACTGTTAACAGTTGCAATCAATGTGATTGTTCAATCTCAATTGCCCGTGCATGACACGGGCATGCACCTGGGAATCCCACCAGTTCATATACTCAAGTCATGCACAAACAACGACAACGATGTCACAACTGCTCAAAACCCTTATCCAACTGCCACCCTAACCTATCCATTACTCTAAATTAAAATCGGATAGTACTATTCTAGCTCTTGTAGAGCAATGGTATTGCATCGATACAAAGCAGGATTAAGATATAAGCCTGCGAGGAATGCTTTGAACATTTGCAATTCATGTAACAGTCCAATCTCAACCATCCGTGCATGACATACACAAGTGTCTCCATAGCATCCTTACGCTTGACCACAAGCACATGTCATGTACGAATAACTGAGGTTAAACAGTCATAGCACAACTATTCACAGCAATTCCTGTAACTACACAAACTTAAGTGATCCAAAGCCCCTAAATCAAAAAAACATAAAAAAAATTTCTCCTCCAGCGTTAATAGAGACAGTACCCAACTAAAATCTTCAAATTAAAAAGAAAAGAAAAGGAAGCAGCAGCAACTAACCTCGAGTATGCCGATGGCTCTATAAGCCCCAATCTTGAGTAACCTTTTAGCAATATCCTCTTCAAACATCAACTCAATTGTGTCCCTAAAAATTCCCAAATTCTCCACATCAGGCACTTCAATTCTACAAATCTTTCTTGACAAATTACCACCATCCTCGTTACTATTACATTTCGACCCCAGTTTTTTTCGATATTCGCAAATCGAACCCGCAAAAACTTCTGAATTTGCAATCAAGACCTCCGAATTCAGCTCCAACACTAAACCCCCACCATTCCTCCCTCTCAAATTCAGCCTCACATCAAAAACGCCCCGACCCGAATCTGACCCAGTATCCGAAAACGACCTCCTCTCACTCCTTCCCCTGAAAGATTCGGATCTCGATTTCGAGCTCAAATCCACCTGAGGTGACGGGTCGGGTATGATATCTCGGGTCGTGTCGGCAGTAGGATCCGAATCAATAGGCGAGACGCGGCCTGGAGAGAGAATTCTTCTCGGGTCGATCCGACCCACGAAATTTAACCCGGGTTTGGGTGAGTTGGGGACCGAGTAGGGGCCAGGCTTAGAGACCGAACTATCGGGTTTCCTGTTCTTGCGGAAAGCGGGTTTTGTGAAGGGACGGTTCTCTGGGCTTGAAGGCTGCACAGCGAAGGAACAACACCAAGAAGATCTCCGGCGACGAGGGTGGGAAGTAGAGCATTGCCTTATGTGATTGGACTGGGCCATGAATCAGTACTGAGTGATAGACCGGGTCAAGCCATACAGAGAGAGGGTAGGATTGAGGAGTGAGGGAAGAGAAGGATTGGGTTGGGTGTCTATGAAAGATACCTGTTTCCAGCCCTTCAATTTACATTTATTTATTTATTTAAAAAGAGATTTTTTTTTTGTTTTTAGTTTGGTTCTTGGGAATGGCGAAGGTTGAATATATTCTGTCAATGCCAGTTTTTGTGTTTTTTGTTTTTTTTTAATATATATAAATTTTATTTTTGTTCAAAGTAGAAGTAAGAAAAGGTTGATAAAGCAGAAAGATAAGTGGGTTTAACGAAGATTGATTGATGCTTGATTAAGGAGGGAGGGAATGAGCTGTAGGCTTTTTTATTTTATTTTTTTGGCTGGGTGCGGATGAGAAGAAACGTGTCCTATTAAAGTGTGTTTTTTTTTAAATAAAAAATATATTAAAATAATATTTTTTATTTTTTAAAATTTATTTTTAATACTAGCCTATCAAAACAATTTTAAAATATAAAAAATTTTAAATTTTAAAAAAATAAAATTTTAAAAATACAGTTAAACCACAAAAACAAATACAATCAGAAATACATGCTAGCGAAAGTATTTTGTTGTTTTTATTTTTAAAACATTCTCTTTTTTTTCTTTTAATTTTTGTTTATGAATACTAAAAATAATTAAAAAAAATTAAAAACATTGTTAAATCGCAAAAACAAACACGGCACGAGATATAAGCTAGAAAGAGTGTTTTGTTGTTTTTTTTTATAAAACATTCTCTTTTATTCTAAACTTTTGTTGATGAACACTGAGAAAAGGTTGTTGATGGGTTATTATACTTTAACCATCTTAATAGTAAGTTTGGTGGTTTGGCTTCCTTCAGTTCAAATTTAAAGTCAATATTCGAAAAACAATTATTCTCTTTGTATGTCCAGTAGGCTATGAATGGCTAAGGAAGGGGTTGGAGCTTAATTTTGAAATATCTAAATTTATTACATGTCTTCGCAACAATTCAATTTAATCGGAAAACTTTCTTTACCTGACGAGTACCCACTGAGTACCTAACCTTGCTTTATTTTTTTATTTTTAAATCAATTATTAAAAGATAAAGTCTAATTCTAAAAAAACAAAATATATTTTTATTTGTAAGTAGTAAACCTGTAAAAAAACTGGTTTTAGACAATCCAAGTTAGTGTAGGAAACTTATAACTCCGATCATTAGGACCTAGCCAACATGGGTTATCTCGCCAAACTCATGATTTAAGTCATGAGAATATGATAACATGGTAGGAAAAAAATAATGAAAATCACGAAGTCTATTTCTTTTCAAAGATCAAAGTCAACCTGTGTTAACTTTTTAAATTTGTTATCCCAATTATTATACCGGAAACACTCTATATGAAAAAACCATGAAACTCAATTCTCAATTAATCAAATGTTAAAGGATAGAATTAAAAAATAATTTTAATTGTACAAAAGGATTCAAAAAAAATAAATAGCAATTAAAAGAATAAGAATCAAAATGGAAATAAAAGGGTAAATTTTATATTTGATTAGAGGGTTAAATTGAAAAGAAAAAATCAATTGAAAAGGACTGAAATTGAAGGGTGAGATTAAAATGAAAAATAAATTCAACAAAAGGCCTCGAAAAAATCAAAAGAATGAGGACTAGATTGAAAAACATAATAAACCATAAATTTAGATTGAATGATGAAATTGAAAACTAAGAAAAATTTTACAAAAAGACCAATGAAAAAAACTATAAATCAAAAGAATAGAGACCAAATTGAAAGTAAAAATAATAGATGATAAATTAAGATTGAATGATGAAATTGAAAATAAACAAAACTTTTATAAAATAGCCAAGAAAAAAATAGAAATCAAGAGAATAAGAACTAAAACTGAAATATCAGCAACAAAGAAAGTCAAGCTATAATTTTCAGGGAGAAGAGAGACTAAAAAAAAAAAGAAAAAAAGAAGAAGAAAGGCTCACCACAAATAAACCATACCAACACCATTGACACACGTTGTACCATCAGAAAAATAACTGGACAATGTTTTTAACAACACGGTAGAATAATATTTTTTTCATGAAAGGTGTTGCACGTGTCGTTCAAAATGTGTGGGTGTCTTCAATGTGCAGGCGTCTTCCGTGTGCTAACCTGAATCTAGAAAAAATCTCAATAGCCGTAAAACTAAGGCCTTTTTTTTTATTTTACAAGGGCAAAGGTTTCATTGCATTGTTAAGTAAACAGTGCCAACAAATCTATTTCTACAGTGTTTCTCAAAGAAAAATTAGCGTGTGGTAATTTTACCATCGAAGAAGAAAATTATACTCAAACTGTTATTTTTAACATCAGTTGTATTCAAATTATATTATTTTTTAATACTTTTTTAACTTGTGTTAATTTTCTAAATTTTTTATCAAAATGTGTTAGAATTCTAAAGTACCCATAATTAGTAATTACGTTATGCATCTAACTCTAACATATTAAAAGTAAATAGTGTTTGGTTGGTAAGAAAATGAAAGTCTAGTCGAGTTCATATCGTTCTTTAACAAAATTAGAGGTGGGGAGGGGCTAGCACTTCTCTGAAGAGAGTCATTGATTTCGCCAAAGAGTCAATACGCTATTGATACTGTTCACAGAAAAAGTACACTTATTTTAATATTAAAGAAACCAAATTAACTTTTTTTCTTCTTTTTAATAAAACTATTTAACCAGAATCCTAAAAGGTTTTGGTAGGATGAAAATGGATTTTATCACACATGATTTATATTTCAAAAAATGTAAAAAGTAAAATAAAATTATACCTAACCAGTTTGGATATAAATAATATGTTTAAAACTCAATGGAAAAAAAAAAATCAGTCAAGATTTGAGAGTGTGGTTGCAGTCGCTTATCAAATTGCTTTTTGCTTGGAAATATATCAAAATAGTTTTTTATTTTTAAATTAATTATTAAAAGATAAAGTCTACTTCTAAAAAAACAAAATATATTTTATTTATAAATCATAAACCTGTAAAATAAATTTTAAATTTTAAATTCATGCATGAAATCATAAAAATACTTTGTAAATAATAAGATAAATGTTTGTATATTATTTAGAAAAATAAAATGACATATCTATAAAATAAAATAAAAAGGTTAAAATACCGGGTGGATCGGGTTGGGTAAACCTATATCTACCTCTTGGTCAAGTCGGACAAAAATTTGATCTTACCTTATCTAATTACATAAAATAATGAATAGGGTGAATTGTAATCCCCGTAAAAAATGTTTATTTAAAATTGACTAATGAAAGATTTAGTATAAAGTGGCTAAAGTATACATTAGCTATGGCCTCGCACTATCCCATGGGATCGATTGTCTTTGCATAAAAAATGATATCCAGATGCCGCAAACACATTTCAAATAAGGGAGAAGAATTCACGAATTGAGTTATAGACATGACTATATTAAATAAATTGATTTTATTTTAACTAGTCAATAAAATTTATTTTTTTTTTCAAAAAAAAACAAACAATGCAACTCAATTTCCAGACCATCAAATGCATAAGGACAAAATTAGGTAAAATAAAGGATCTAAAAAACTGGTTTTAGTTGATCCGAGTTAGCGTGAGAAACTTATAATTTCGATCATTAGGACCCAGGCAAAATGGGTTGTCTCGCCAAACTCATGACTTATGTCATGAGAATATGATAATCTGATAGGAAAAAAACAATGAAAATCAAAAAGCCTATTTTTTTTCAAAGACCAAAATCAGCATGTGTTAACTTTTCAAACTTGTTATCCCAATTATTATACCGGAAACACCCTATCTGAAAAAATCATGAAACACAATTATCAATTAATCGAATGTTGAAGGATATAATTGAAAAATAAGTTCAATTGCACAAAAAGATTCAAAACAAAACAAATAACAATTAAAAGAATAAGGATCAAAATCGAAATAAAAAGTAAATTTTATATTTGATTAGAGGGTTAAATTGAAAAGAAAAAATCAATTGAACAAAAGCACTGAAATTTAAGGGTGAGATTAAAAGGAAAAATAAATTCAACAAAAAGCCTAGAAAAAAATTAAAAGAATGAGGACCGGATTGAAAAACATAATAAACCATAAATTTAGATTGAATGATAAAATTGAAAACCAAGAAAACTTTTACAAAAAGACCAAGGGAAAAAACTAGAAATAAAAAGAATAGAGACCAAATTGAAACAAAAATAATAGATGATAAATTGAGATTGAATGATGAAATTAAAAACAAACAAAACTTCTATAAAATAGCCAAGAAAAAAATAGAAATCAAGAGAATAAGAACTAAAGCTGAAATACCAGCAACAAAGAAAGCCAGGCTATAATTTTTAGGGAGGAGAGAGAATAAAAAAGAAAAAAGAAAAAGAAGAAAGGCTCACCATAAATAAACCATACTAACACCATTGACATGCGTTGCACTATTAGAAAAATGACGGGACAACATTTTCAACAATACGGTGGAATGATATTTTTTTCACAAAAAGTGTCGTACGTGTCATTTAAAATATGTGGGCATCTTCCATGTGCGGGCGCCTTTCATGCGCTAACATGTATGCCGAGAAAAAATCTCAATAGCCCCTAAAACTAAGATTATTTTTTTTTAGCAAGGACAAAGATTTCATTAAATTATTCAGTAAACAGTGCCAACAAATCTATTTCTACAATGTTTTTCAAAGAAAACTTAGCATGTGGTAATTTTACCATCGAATAAGAAAAGTATACTCAAATTGGTGTGTACATAACATCTTTTATTTCGGTTTTCTGTTGACTCTACAATTGAGATAATAAAAAGAGAAACAAGTTTAATTACCAGATTTTTTTTAAAAAAATAACATAGTTTGCTAAAAGTTTTTGAACAATAACATAGGTTGAAAAATTATTTAGAAAATAACACAATTTGAACACAACCACATTTGAGAATATCATTTTTGTACACATCCGTTATTTCAAATAGCGGTTATTTAGTCATGTTTTTTTTTGTAAATTAATTAAAACAAAAAAAATCAATCCAAATTTTTATGAAAATCCAATGAATAAAAAATAGAATTCGAAATCCAATAGTCAATAAAGAAAGAGAAAATAAAGTGATGTGGAAGGAGAGATAGTTAGGGGAGGAAAAAAAGGAAGAAAAAAAAAAGGGTTACCGGAGACACACTGTGACATTGTTTTCAACGTGATTAATATCATTAGAAAAATCTTGATGAGAAGATTCTAACTACACCCTAAAAAAACAACAAATGAAGTTGTAATTAATTCTAAATTAGCCCCGAATAAAACCCCTAACAAATCACAACGATGTTTGATGGTCTTTCAAGATTTGGTTAAAATCTCATCGTCAAGATTTTTCTAGTGGTACCAAGTATGTCGAAAATGAAGTTTCAAAGTGTTCTCGATGATTCTTTTTTTTTTGCTATTGAATTTTGAATCTCATTTCTTCGCCATTTGATCTTTATAAAAATTTAGGTTGATTTTCTATACATATTAATTAAATTGAGAGAGACATAATTTTTTAAACAATCATTATTCCTCATAACAGTTCTATTCAACCGTTATTCTTAACCTTAGTTATATTCAAATTATATTATTTTTCTAAAATTTTTATCAAAATGTGCTAGAATTCTAAAATACCCTTAATTACGTTATGGATCTTACTCTAACATATTAAAGAGTCAAGACGCTAATGATACTGTTCACAGAAAAAGTACACTTATTCTAATATTAAAGATACCAAATTAACTTTTCTTCTTCTTTTTTTAATAAAACTATTTAACCAGATTCCTAAAAGGTTTTGTTGGGATGAAAATGGATTTTATCACACATGATTTCACTAATGATTTATATTTCAAAAAATGTAAAAATAAAAATAAAATTATACCTAATCAATTTGGATATAAATAATATGTTTAAAACTCAATGGAAAAAAAAAATCAGTCGAGATTTAAAACGAAAAATAAAATAAAGCTGTTTGAGTCTGTAGAGATATTTTAAATGGTGAGGAATGGCCTTTGTATGCATCCAAATTTCATATCTTTCTCTTAAGATATTATAGCTAAAAAAATATATGTATGAAACTGACTAGGAGCTTCTATTTTTTTAATATTTTAATATGTCAATACAAGAGGTAAAAATAAAAAATTATTTTAATATATATATTTTTTAAAAATTACATCATAATGTTGGACACACAGTAGCTTTGACTGAGTTTTGTGTTCGCCAATTAATAAATGCCTAAGGTGATTAGATTGATATGAACTAAGCTAAATGCCAGCATACCCAAAAGTATCCTCCTCACCCTTTTCGTTTTTTTTGTCTTTAAATCTCTTGTTTTCCCTTTCTTGACCAGAGATTTCGTTGTTCACAAGATTATGCTGACTATAAAAGTTCTGTTTCGAAACTCAACAGAGAAATAGTTTTTAAATTCAATCCGTTTGAGCGGGTTAGCACAGTAAATCCATGTTTATTTTGAATTGATTTTAATATTAAGGTGGTTGAATTGTAACTCAATTAACATAGTCTAATTTACTTGTGATAAAATCAATAATTTCTTTTAAAAAAAATTTATAATTACATGACCCAGCCTTGGAGAGGATATGTACATAAATTAGGGAATAAATTAAGGATTTATGAATAAAAATTCAATTTTTTTAATTAAAAATTAATTTTTTAATATGTTTTGTATCGTTTTAATACGCTGATTTTAAAAAATAAAAAAATATTATTTTAATATATTATAATAAAAAAATATTTTAAAAAATACCAATAAAAATTCCTCACAGGCAATTAATTTACGTAAGAGAATGGAACGATGGTATTGATACAGTAACATTTACCGAGAAGGAGGCCAAATTTCTTGTGTTTCTTTTTAAGTTATTTCTTTAATGTTTGGCCGACAAATTAAAATCACAAAAGTGGAACACAACGACTGGAAACAAACGACACGACCAGTCAAATCAAAAAATGAAAAGGAAAGATTCTGCAGATCCCTCATGTCCTCTCCAAAGCTGACCCAAAACCCATTCATGCATGATGCGACGGGACAGCAGGAAAGAACAGCTCCACTTTGGTAGGTGTTTGTCTGTGTGTTTGTTTTTTATTAAAAAGTGTTTTTGAGAATTTTTTGTTTTTTTTTAATTTTTAATTAATTTAACATGTTGATGTTATAAATAAGTTTAAAAAAATAATAAAAATTATTTTAAGATATTTTAAAATAAAAAATACTCTTAAAAACAGTTTTAAATAGCTTCTCAGATAAGTGTTACTACGGTATTCTCCATGGTTAAGAAAAATAGAGATTCTGAGACAGTCTCTGGTAAAAACAAAATAATAAAGGGAGTGGAATTATCACAGATATTGTATATACATTATATTCTTTAAATACATTCATAACCATTAATATTTTTCTTTATCTTTGCCCCTGTCAGTTGTTTAAAGGCTACCAACTAATTTTTTGGTTGCCTGTTGGTAAACATTTCAAGGCCCAAATTCCAACCGACTGGTTCTGTTGTAATCTGTTAGGTATTCACTGCTAATATATATATATAAAATGAAGATTGGTTAGGAGGTCCGACTAGGATTTTACTTTTTTATTTTTACATTTTAAAAATATTTTTAAAAAAATTAATTTTTTATTTTTACTTTAAATTAATATTATCAAAAAACCAATTCAATCCAAAAGTTTAAGCTAGTAGGTAAGGTTCCAGAATATGATTTATATTATTATGTAACACATCCCCTCAAATGAAAACCTTTTGAACTTAAAACTTACACAACCTTACATTACTTTGTGCTTGATTTTTATCAAATAAATGAGAGTGGTAAGATTCGAACTCGTGACCACTTGGTCATTAAGGCTTTGATACCATGTCAAAGAATCAATTCAACCCAAAAACTTAAACTGTTAGGTGAGGTTTCAGAATATGATTTATATTATTCTGTAACAAATATTTTTTTTAGTGTTTTTAGATTATTTTGATGTACTGGTGTTAAAATAATTTTAAAAAAATTAAAAAAATATTATATTAATTTATTTTTAAATAAAAAATATTTTAAAAAACAACTATAATTATAACTATACTTTCAGACACGCTCTACTTCATAAGCTCGGTCGGGCTGTGCTATTTTAACTTAATTGGGTCATGGCTTAAATGAGCTGCCCTTCTCTAGTTTCCTTCTCTCTCTATTCTATTTCACTTTTTTATTTTACACTTGTACAGGTTACGACTTCAGATATAGGTGCATGGTGGAAATTACCATGAAAGAAAATTGTCACCTTTCATGTTTCATGGTGAATTACACAAGACATTTAATTTTTAAATATTTTTTAAGATTATATATTCTCATGTAAGAGATAAAAAGGGATTGATCTAAACAACATTACACCTAACATTTCTTCTCTGCACACAAAAAATACATTTATTTAATCATCTTGATTCTTTATATGATTATTACTTGATCAAACAAATTCAAATACTAGCCTAAGCGTTAGAGTATGTCTCATTCCATGCAGGACTTGTTTTGCAAAATCAACATAAACCCAAAACTCATCATCCAGAAAAAATTACATTAGAGTGAGAGAAGCTAACGTGGCTAAACAATATCACCCATGTTTCTACAAAGAAAGAGTCTCCACTACACTATTAATCTCTAATAAGAGCATCTAAAAGAAACACAAAAGGATACATTTGTGATCATCCGATATTTTTTAAACTCGTGACCACACTTCTCACAATGACACATGTTGGTGTATTGACTGCTATAAAAAAAAATTCCTGTAATATTCATCTTCAATGAAAAGTGATCTAAACACGGGGTCGAACCCAATAAATTCTGTTAATGTTAACCATGATCCACACTATAGAGAAAAATGTCATACACTTACAAAAGAGGATTAATCTAAAATGGTAACTTCAAGAGTTTACGAAGGAGGAGAGGAGATATAATATGAACAAACATGAAATAATCTTCCGGATGTGTTACCTCAGATAAATGTCATATATATATGAAAAGAGTGCCAAGACAAGATGATAAATTTATTCTCTCGTACCTTGCTGGATTCTTTGCTTTTCTTGCATCCCTTGATTGAAGGATGAACATGTTGAATAATGGAGAAATATCCATGAAAATAGTGTCTTTACACGTATCGGGTTTGCTTTTTGTTGTTTCTGTTCGTCACAGTGTTTCCGACACCTACCAATTAGGTCATAGATCGTGGCCCTTTTTTATTGGCTTCCGTACCATAAGGGACACGTAACTAAACCAAAATAAACTAAACCAAAATCTTACAAGTCTATCCTCTTATGGAACATGTACACATAGGGACCAAAAGATTTCTTGAAAAGAGACGGAGATATGATCACTTGACACGTGTCACATCAACGATCCCTAGCTTGCCACGTGGTCGGATCTTGATGGTTCTACGTCGAGAAGTTACTTTAGGCGGTGCAACAGCTAACCCTAGCCACGTATCACCTCACCTGTATAAAGATTTTGCTGCTCTTTTTCACGTACGTGCAGGTCCAATATTGCACAAGAATACCATATCCTCCAGGCCCCCTTCCCTGCTCATAGAGCTTCATTCTCTACCTCTCTCTCTCTCTCTCTAAATGATGGAAGGTGATGCAGCCATGGTGAGGATTCAAAGAAAATCATCAATGGAAAGTGAGCCAAGGACTCTGACCATGGATCAAATCCAATTTGCTAGAGTAAGGCATATGTTGTATGTTTCATAGTTTAGGTATATATATCTGAAGGAGAGGGTCTTGGATGGTACTGTAGCACTTCAGGCAGCACTTCTATGTTAGGAATGTTTGTGGGATTGATGATTAGGTAGGGCGGAGTTATTTCATATTCGGTGATATTGCAGACTAAAATTAGGTTAAATTTTTTATCACAGGAGGCAGCTCTGTATGTGGTGAATACGAGGAGCATAGAAGAAGCATTGAGTATATTTACAGAGGTAAATAACCTCTTGAGTAAGTGCATATTTATATAATCTACAATTTGCATGCTTTTCATTTCATTTTGCAGAATAATAATTATAACAAGAATGCAAGCCCTAATTAACATTTTCCAATTAATGATTTTATTTCAACCTTTTTAAATAAAGTGTCAAAATGATTTTATATTATTCTTCCAACTTGATTCATTAGAAAAAAATAAAGTGGTGAGATTTAAATCTTTAATCGCTTTTTCATTAAAGTTTCTATACTATGTTAAATAATAGAAGCTTAATATTATTATTTTTCATTGAAATCCTGACCTGCTAAATCGCTGATGATTTTATATATTTCATCTTTTTTTTTTTCTGGGTATTAGTAACTGTTATTGGTGTATATGATTTTTCAGTAATTATTATTAATTTATCGCGTATGAATTGTATGGTAAACTATGGATATTATATGTAATTATCGTAACTGTAGGGTTTGGAGCCCGTGGGAGGACGAAATGATATTAGCAGAGAAATGCAGTCTGTGGAAGAATTAGAGCAGCTGCAGCTGACTGAGATAAGAGATATAGCATCTGCTCCTTTTTAATTGATTTTAATTCTCTTTTTCATATGACATGTAAATATGAATATCCAAGTTTTGCCTTTCCCTATATCGGCCACCTATCTATACATATTCAATTCATTCAGCCTCCTTTTTTATTTTAGATTGTTTTCTTATTTAAAATTTTACTGAAAAAATTATACATATTAGTTTCATATATAATTATTTATAAAATAATTACTAACAATGTCATTAATTTTATTTAAAAGTACACTATTATATTCTTTAAATATAATTGTAATTTTTTCATTACAAAAATATAAAAGAAGGGAAGGGTCAGCATAATAGTCAAGCTTAGGTGCTTGGACTTGCATAAAAGGCCAGGCTCCAGGGAAAAAGCTTTGAAGTTTCTGGGCTTGAAAACTTAGTTCTGCTGGTCTACTTTTTAAAAAGAACTAAGCTTTTTTTTTTAAAAAAAATAAAATAAGTATGACATATCGTCTTCCTCCATATAACAAGTCATATATTACAAGTTTTGGTTATTTTCTATGGCTAAAAAATTAGAATTTGGGTAATTTAGACTTCAAAACCCATATTTCAACATATTTTTGTCTAAGAATAAAAAAAATATTTTAAAAATATAAATAATCTTATTTTCAACTCCAAAACACTCATTAATCTATCAGCTGAAAATAAAATTGGATTAGTTTCAATCTATATATTTTTATATATTATTAAAGGTCCAAACTATCTTTATTGATTTTTCCTCTGCAAGATGATTCATAATAAGATTGATATTTCTTGTGGTTAAAATGTTAAATCTCTCTCCTTTTTTTTTTGCAACTATTTCTCTTTTTTTTTAATACTTAAAGAGATTAAAATATGAGAAGAATAAAGTTTAAGGATTGAAATGTAAAAATGAAAAACTACAAGGATTAAAGATGCGAAAATCAAACTTTAAAGACTAAATTGAACATTCCTGTATCTCATGAACAATTAAAAAAATCATCGTGGATCCACTATAGCACTCCACAGTGCTCTTGTTAGATGATCTACGATAAATGAAACTATACAGCCCTTTATTTTTATTTTTATTTTTTCTAATCAATCATGGTGAAATCATCAATACATGTTGCTGGGCCTAAGAAAAGGTCCACACAAATTGATTTCTCTATGGCCAGTGTTTCTTGGAATCAAGGCAACTCGGCCTCTGTAAATCAGCCATGCAGCAACCAACTATTAAAAACAAGCTTGCTGAAAAATAAAAGGCTGCTATAAGTTAACACTCAAGACTTCTAGAGAATAATCAAATTTAGATTTCATCAAATCGACACAGGTTTAAAATAATCACTTACAGTATGATTTAAAACCAATTCATGCCATACAAGTATGAATTAATGGATCAATACTCTATCGAACTCGGTGAGCATTTTTTTTTGGAAAAAAAGAGAAGACATTACAAAATTTACATTTTTATTAACTATGATAGAGTGGGGTGTCTAGATCCATCAGCTCCAAAAAGCCCACATCACTGTCTAGGAGCGTTAGATCCATCAAATACTGGGAGTTGGATATATAATCCCCAGTTCCCGAAGAGGCAATGTCTCCCAAGTTCTGATATATGCCAGTCTCTGGCTCAGCAATCCCACCAAAGTCAACATTCTGTAATCCAAATCAAATTTCATTTAAGTTGTTAGACAAAAGAGTCAATAAAATCGCAAAGAAAAAACAAACTGAAGTATAAATGTATTATACAGAACAAAGAAAAACCAAGACGAGGGATAGTAGATTTCAGATATTACAGCGGCCATGGAACAGCAAATAACGAGTAATGTATTCATGCACAACCTGAGCAGAAAGTCAAGAAAATAATTGGGTACATTACAACTGATTAACCATGTCTTAATAACTACCCAAAGCAAAACCCAAGAACAACACAAATCAACGAGATTTATTTACATAGTTAAAAAGGTCCCAAGAACTACACAAATTAAAACACAAGAAGCAATCCACATGATAGATTCACAAGTCAATTTCCACCTGCCACCATGTGTAGCACAAAGCCAAAATCAGAGCAAATAATTACATGCGTGTCATTGAGTTAAAAGGGACATATAACACACCTCAGTATTGTCATTGTCGAAGATAGCCAGTGGCAAAAGAAGATCACCACCGTTATCTATGATTTGAGGAGCTTCCACTTGAGAAGCATCCATGCTAGGCATGTAAGCAGGGTAGCATATATTTTCAGGCACATATGAGCTAGAGCTTGCTAGGATGGAACCTTTTGGGTTACTTGGTTGTTGATAAGCTGTTGCTGAAATGCCAGCAGAAGAATCAGCTTCACCACCATTCACATACTCATGCACA
Source organism: Populus x sibirica (assembly GCA_019202695.1). Classification (NCBI taxonomy): domain Eukaryota; kingdom Viridiplantae; phylum Streptophyta; class Magnoliopsida; order Malpighiales; family Salicaceae; genus Populus; species Populus x sibirica. The sequence continues at coordinate 871,787 of JAGMVL010001918.1, forward strand.
ACCTGATGATCTTCTGTGGAAGCAACATCATTGCTAGAAACCATAGGAAGGGTTGTGCAAGCTGTTGGGGTTTGGGAAGGACATGAGACAGGCAGTCCAGTGCATGTGCTCTCTGGCACATATGAGCTCGTTGCAATAGACGTGTTTGAGTTCTTTGGCAACATAAATGCTGGTGTATGCATGGCAGCAGGCAAAATAGCTTTATGGAAATTCACTTCCTCCACCTCATCATCATCATCCCATTCTTCCTCCTTAAACGGTTCTCCATATTGTGCACCATTTTTTGGGCCAGATCCCTTCTTGAATATCACACAGAGTACATAACCATCCTGAGCAATTCCTTTGTCAGCCAACTCTATTTCTTCAAGTCTATATTCATACATGACCCAGTCTGTTCGGTCCCCCTTAGGTGCCCTACCAGTATGAAAAACCAAAGTTTTTTTCATCCCCACAACTTCGTTTTTGTACTGAATAGATCTATCCTTGCCAGTGGTTTTCCAATACCCAATATCAGTGGAACGCTTCATTCTTACCCCACTAGCATACTTCTTTTCTGTAGGGCAAAAGAAGTACCATTTTAGATCCCCAGTTCTCAAGCAAGATTTACCTGGAAGATCCCATGGAGCATATTTATAAATCTCAACCTCTGCAATTGCTTGAAAATGGAGTTTCTTCCCCAGCACTTTTCTCTTCAGATAATATTTAACCAGTTCCACGTCAGTTGGATGGAACCTAAAGCCAGGAGGCAATGAACTTTTTTTTCCCCATTGAGAAAATCCAAGAGAATGTCAATGCAAGCGAGAAAAAAAAATACCCAAATCACAATGCACTGTGTGATCCTTCAGGAGCAGCTACCAATGGTGCCTGAAGAAGAGCACTTACCAGGCAGGTAGCAAAATCTAATACACTAACACTTTTTGTCTTTTGCACAAACAATGAATCTAAAAGTTGAAAGCAGTGAGAATGACACACTTGTGTCAAAAGAAAAACAAAGAGCTGAATGGTCAAGTCCAATGCCTGAATAAGAACTTCCAAGAACACCAAAGCCTCCCCCGGTTCATAAACCCAAAAACACACCTCAGTAATGATGATTTTGTCTTGTAGAGATCTAAAGACATTTGGTGTGCAATATAAACCCTGTATAAAACAATCTATTAGTCACACCAATCCAATAAAAAAGTATAAAACAAAATATCAAATCGTGACAGATTCTATTCCAATCAAGACAAACCAGAAAAAAACAACGTGCAAAACAATGAAGTCACAGGCAAAATACCACACACAAAGGACCTCAAAACAACAATCAAGCAAACAATAAAATAGTTTGAAAATCAGCTGAAACTCAGAGCACAGAGACAGCCCAGTTTAGAAAACATAACCTTAAGTCACTTCACAAGCACAATATCTAAATATACAAAATAAGAACGACCAATAAAAACCCTAAATCACACAATAGTGACATTGACAATCAAAATCAGCTGAAATCAAACAACAAAAACAGCAACAACAATAATAAAAGACAAACCCATTTTAGAAAAAAACAAAATCTCAACTGGATCAAGATGAAACACAACTCAAATCAAACTCTAAATTACACAAACCAAATACATTAACCACAAAAACAGAAGAAAAAAAAGGACATTACGCAAAAACACAAACTCAACATCTGAAGAACCAAAACACCTCGTACAGAGCAAAAATCCATTAAAAACAGAACTCTAAATCGCACAATCAAGACGTTGATTTCAAAATCAAACCCTAAACCAAAACACACACACACACCAACAAAAACACATCACGCAAAAACACAATCTTTAACACCTAAACAATCACAGCTCCTCCGCACAACAAAAACCCATAAAGAAAACCCTAAATTGCACACACAAGATGAAAATTTCAATCAAACAGCTCAAAATCATCAAACCCCAAAAGGCTACAAACCCTAGCGAGAAATCAAACAAAAAAGGACACGCAATAGAAGTAAATAGAGGATGAAGAAGCCCTAGAAATCGTACCCGAAGAGAGAGGAGCTGTGATCAAGAGCGAGCGAGCGAGAGACGCCGAAATGTGGAGCGCCAACAACAATAACGTGTGAAAAAGCAGAGGGAAACAAACGTAAGGATCGGTCGGCTTTTATCGAGACACGGTGAGAGGATGTGTGGAGAGCAGGAGAGAGAGAGAGAGAGGGCTTGGGGTACTAAATTAAATTAGCAATACGGCGTGATTAAGAATCCTTCCTTGTGTTGTGACTTGTGATTGGTTGGATTACCTCACTAATTTTGACTTTAAGGAGGAGATACTAACAATATATAATATATATTTATAAAACATCGTCCTTAGCAGCCGGTTTTTAGGCTGTTTTGCGTTGTTTCAGTCTGTTTTGATGCGTTTTAAAAATATATTTAATATAAAAAATATTAAATTAATGTTTTTAATGTTTTTAAAATAATAATATTAAAAATAAAAAATATTTTAATATATTTTCGCCCAATATTATAATCTAGTTGTTGGAATATTCCTTTCTCTCTTTTATAATAGATATACTGTAAAATTTTTTTTATATAATACTCAAGCTATTGCTAATAGATAAATAGAAAAAGAAAGAAAAAAAAACTAATTTTTTTAATGCTACTTGCTAGTATGTAACATTATTTACTTCATAATGGTTTTTCGTTTATAATTATTTATTGTTTCACCATTATATATTATCTTTATACACTTAAATTTCCGGCGATTTTATGTTTCCTTTTGCTATATTATGTTTATATTTTTATTCTTTCAATTCAAGTTCTTACAATAAAAGTGTATTCATATTAGTTTTTATATATCAAGATTAAATCTTTGTTTGATTTGATTTTTGAAAAAGTTATTCACTTTAATTTAAGATAATATTTTTCTTTTGATCGCTTTAAAAAAATGCAACAAGAAGTTTATTATAATTAGAAAAAGGAATAATAAAGTGAGTTGATATCATATTGCTTACGATCAAAATAGACATTCTTAATTAATTATGAACAGCTGAGGCAAATTACAAGATTTCATTATTCAGGTATCAAATCCAAACATTTGATGAGCATCAAGGACCGAATTTGGAGAAAAGACAAGCCAGAATTGGGAAAGGTTGCCGTTAACTTTATGGAGGCTGATTCAAGAAGCAACAGGATCGGCAAAAAATAATTCTTGTTTTAGGAAAAATATTGTTCTAAAAATAATTTATTTTTATTTAATATTTTTCTTGTTTAATCTAGTTTTTTTTCTCTCTAAGTTTGCTTGGTCATTAAGTTTATTTTTCTCTATAAATAAATAATTATTCTATTATATGCTTTTTCAATATTTCTCTTTATGATTTTTATTGCTTTTTTTTTTTGTGCATTACCTAGTTTTCTTAGGTTTTCTCTATAAAAAAAACCCTTTATAGCTTATTAGATTTTTTTTATTTTTATTTTTTTATATCTAAAAACCATAATTGTGATCTATCTCGATCCATTATTTTTTTAAATTTTTTTTAATATTTTAATAACTATTTTTATCCATATATTTTCTAAAAATTTAATTTCTTTATTTAAAGTTAATTTTTAATATTTTTAAATTATTTTAAAATATTAATATTAAAAATAATTTTTTAAAAAATAAAAAACATATTATTTTAATACATTTCAAATTAAAAAACCTTTAAAAAACAATTCCTATAAATTCATTAAAATAAACAATTACTATAAATTCATTAATATTTCCGAACACCCCCTATCAGTAATATTTATAGATCAACTTAATTATCCTCACTTTGACTATAATACGCGTGTCGTCTCCACACAAGACCTACTTTAAAAAGAAAATCTTAATTGGTAACACGTCAAAGCGTTTGCAAATTAATTAAAGTCAATTATTAGGGATGCCTTCAAGATTGACACTTGAGAATCGAAATTTTCACCAAAAAAATCAATTCCTCAAGTTCAAATATTGGGAAATAGATTTAGTATTGATCAATATACAAATTGATTAAATAATTCCTCATCACAGTGGCAAATTCAATAACGTAATAAAATTCTAAATAAAGACCAAAAAGGCAAGAAGACCTGGCATGTGCAAGCAAGCTGACAAACATCAAACTTTTCATTAAGAAATACACAACCTGGAAACAAAATTCGATGCCACCAAAACTCTGATATACAACAGGAATATCAAATAAACAAATTTTCTTAACTGTTAAACAGCAAATGGGATCTAATCTAACATTAATGTTGCTCACACGCCTTTGATAGGAAGTATGGAAGAATCTTACCCTGGGAAGAATAGCCATCAAATGGAGGAGACCAGTTACCAACCACCAGGCTACCAGTCCGATATAGCGCGTCAAAACATTAATCAGAAGAATATAATGAGATTCAAATATGGATAGATAAAAATCGGGAATGTTTGGCTGCTTCTGATCACTGACCGGAGTAAAATGTAGAGCAGCTGCAACGCCAACCAGCAATTACAGCCTCAGACACCATTTCATGTCTGGAACGTTGTCTCCAGAGGAATCACAATGTACAAGTATGTGCTGTCTGAAGATGGGTAAAAGGAAGTTCTCCTGTTGAGCAACTAAATTCCCCCCACCAGCCAGCAGAGAGTTCTACGACAAATGACAAGGGGAAACAGTGAAAAGAAGAAAACCCTGCTGAAGTAAATGCAGCCTGCAAGACTTCTAAAAAGTATTTCAGCCGATACATTTACAATTTCCTCACACCAAGCGAAAACAGCCACAAACTGTCATCAGTATTCTGCTTAATTGCCAATGCCACAGTGCAGTGAATCAATTTCCCTCATACGACATCAATTTACAAACAGCTCCAATAAAAGTGCTTCACTGGACTGGCTTTATCAAAGGGGGAGCAATGAAAGCAATCACCAAGCATATCTAACCTCACAATATTCCATTTAAAACCCTTTGATAATAATCATACTGCCGTGTCCGCCATGCATCTAAGCTGCTGCTGATCAGAGAGAGCACCAATGACACGCATTGCTGCAAGAAAGGAAAACACAGTATCATGATTACAACAGCAGTCAAATCTTGTCCAGATAGATGCTAATATAAAATTACAATTTTACCTCTTCTGTCAAACTTAGATGGCATCGCTTTCTTAGGTTCTGTATTGTCCGGGGACCACCTTTAAAGCAAGGGAAACCAGAATCCTGACCCAGAAAAAGAAAAGGCAACGAAGTGCCTTCAGTCAACGAAGCATTGTTATTGCAAACATAAAAGCACCAGCATGGTAAAGCCAGGTCCCTCCAAAGAAAATACATAATTTTGTTCGATTGAAAATTTTGTACTCCTTTCTCCCTCTATCAAATAAATACGAACAAAAACTAATTGTCCTATTTCAAACTTCAGTGACAATAGGCCAGGTTTGGCACTTCTCAAGCATCACTCGCCAACCCAAATTCCCAGTTACATATTGGGGATGAGCAGTCCAAACAGATTTTATTGATTCAACAATAACAGCACTATTAAAGTTGAAACAGATCAGGTTTGGTTGATAGGTCAGACTGAGATACTCTATATCAGAGAAAAAGAAATCAGAGGTAAAATATTTATGGGAGCTCAAATCCAAAATTCACACATTGCAACAATAATCCACAGCATGGAATACAAAAAAAATAAAATAAAAGATAAAAAACTTCAACTTCTTCCTCATTTCTTTACCAATTTTGTAGGCAACAAAACATGATCTAAAGGTTTAATGAATATCCTAGACAAATTGCCACAAAATTAAACAATGAACCAAAATTTCAAAGGAAAACATGCAGGTTTATAGAAAGAAACTGACAAGCTCAAGTGCCTCTGAAACCAAACAAATGACAATGTGTGGGAAAGCAGACTTCAGCAAGAGAAAGCCAATGAAACCTGGGGGATTTTGTGAAGCAGACAGAGAAAGGATTGGAAAATTGGAAAGAGGATGGGGAACGTAGATAGCCCATGCCCAGGATAAATTCTGGGTATAGAGGTGCAAGGACAGGTTCAAAAACCTATAACATCCAACATAACCACTCCCACAAGGTTTTGATCTCAACTCATGACCCCAGAAAAGGCATATGTTAACGACCAGCCCACCTGGTACAGATCAGAAAACCATATAAAGCTGGCCTCTCCCATTCTTAAGATCCTGCTTTTCCACAATGGGTCAACAAGTCTCACCTAAACATTTACTTGTCCCACCTTTTCCTTCTAACGCACATAATAACCCATCAAGTGTGCAATCCAAGAGCAGTCTCATAAAAAACAGTCTCATGATGTTTGCCTCAGGAACATATGGTCCCAAAACAGCATGTGTTGTGCCTAGTTTATGAAACGGCTAACAGGAAAAAATGAAATAAATAAAGAACCAAAACAATAGAAAATACTGGAAGGTTTACTAATAGATCAGTTATACCTGCAACATCTCAACAAGGAGAATTATACGCTCTGCATGCTTACGACATGTCAAGAAGCCTTGAATGCATAAAACCTGCATTTGACGGGCGTAAACCATAAGTTACATCCAAGAGGATTGAAAAGCCAAAATAGCATAATTAGATCCAAACATTAGAAAGTCTGATCAATACCTTAAAATAGTCAAAGAACTCGCTTGGAATTCCCTCAGCATCAGAATCCATGACCTACAGGTAGCCAGTTTTGTATTAATATAAGAAAAACTCAAAACCAGCTTGAGAGATTCTAAAATATCATAATACATAATGAGCTTGTGGAACAATAACAAAGGGAGGAAATAAAAATGTGTACACTCACGCACACTCTGGCATGTAATATAAACTATCTGACCTCAAGAAGTTCTCGGGTTAGTTTGAAGGGTGCGCTTTCAAAATTTACACCACCAGGAGAATTAGAGAGCATGAAACCAAAATCAATGTGTATAATGTGGCCATCTTCATCCATTAACAAGTTCCCATTGTGCCTGTCCTTCACCTAAACAAAAAGATGAATACATTTTTCCCACAGAATTAATTAGTGACATAAGATGCAATATACTCTAGTCACAAAAGCTCTTGTTAGGGTTAAAATGGTAATAGTACAAGCAAATACACCCTATTTGACCAGTTGGTTGGAAGTGTCAAATATTTTTTCACATGACAGTAACACTTAATTGAGTAATGCAGCTTTCTCTCAAGGAAAGGTTAACTTTACAGATACACAAATATGCAATTAATTTATCTGCAAATCTAATACTCCCTCCATCCCACATTGTTTGTCCATTTCAAAAGAGGATGGTAGTTTTAATTTATTTCTTAAATTGTAAAAGAGCATCTTTGCATTTGCCTTCAAGAAATTTTTTGCGACAAAAAAAGTAGTTAAGACATGGTTAAAAAATTAAATTTTTTATCATAGCCCGAGATGGATGAGTGTGACCAGTGAGAGGTGACTGGTCAAGACATCTGCTTTTGGGACCCGCATCATTGTTAAATGAGAGTGAGATCAGGCACCATACCTGTAAAAGGTAGCACACTAAAGAATATCCAGCCATACTTTCAACGAAGTTCCTCTGAAATGAAAAGTAGATAAGTAAATAAAAAAAACAGAGATATTTTCAATGAGAAAAAAAAGGTAAAAAAGTAGTTAACTACACAGTCGAAGCACTATTCACTGCTAAAATTAAAAGCAAGAATTTGGGGAAGACAAGGGCGTGTGGGACTGATGCAAAATGCAGTCTCAAGTTACAGAACAGCAATAATCCAGAAACTACAAAAATCAACAATGGGGCTCCAATCTCTATGAACGGACATAATATGCCAAATATAAGAATACAGCAGAAGTTTTAATGCTACGTACAGCTTAGGAGAGTGACATTGTTTACATTATCTAACCATAAAACAAAAAAGGAAAACATTTTTACTTCCGTCACAAAAGCAATATAATTTCTGTTAACAAGAGAAAATGTTCCAAAAACAAGAACAGGTTTCACCATCTTTCTTAGACAAAAACCATGCTTGAGAAGGAAATATCATTAATAGAAGTACGATCTGATCAAACAGAAAAGGCAGCTTTCACATTAATCCAGATTGTTGATCATTTTCTAGTGAGAGAAACAACATTTCTTCCAACTACTATGAATTCTAGGTTATGCCTGTTAGAAAATAATATAAATCATATCTTGGGACCTCACCTAACAGCTTAAGCTATTGGGTTGAGATGGTTCTTTGACATGGTATCAGAGCCTTGATGACCAAGCGGTCACGAGTTCGAATCTCACCATCCCCATTTATTTGATAAAAATCAAGCACAAGGTAATGTGAGCCTGTGCAAGTTTCAAGCCCAAAGGGCTTTCACTTGAGAGGGTGTGTTAGAGAATAATATAAATCATATCTTGGGACCTCACCTAACAGCTTAAGCTATTGGGTTGAGATGGTTCTTTGACAATGCCCTTTCAACTTAATTTATGTAGAAAGGTTTGCGTAACAATTTAAGGAACTTCAAGCTGAGAGGTTGAATTCAAAGCAGCCAGTGAAACATTTGAGTTCAGGTTTAGAGTAGCAAATCATGATCTTGAAATAAGAGAAAGAAATTTTGAAGGCATGATACATGAAAATTATTCAACTTCATATATCAGGTAACATTTATTGCTGATTGCTAGTTGTCAAGTAAATCATAATACATGCAAAGTTCAACCACTTGCTCAATGGCACATCATCATTCGTGTTGCAAACAAAATGTCTAAAGTAGATCTGGATGCTAATTCTTTATAGTTATATGTCACAATCTATGATTACCTTTAACATCACCATCTATATTACAGTATTTCCTCTTCTAGTAGCTTTCCCCTAGAAATAAAAGATGAACAAAGCCACCCACATTTGTATAGACACACAAAAACTAAAAAGAAACTACCACTTCCAGGAAGAATAGGCAGCATGACTAACCCACCTAAATAATCACCATACATTTGCTAATACATCAATGGATATTCTTGGGGTGAATAAGGCTGGTTAACCACATTGTCAGTGCACCTATTTTTGCAATGTCTAATACCTGTGCAAGCTTAAAACTTGGGGAGTTCTCTCCATACTTGGCAACAAAAAAGTCACGCAAACTTGTGATGTCCGGATATCTACTCTTGATAGAATGGATTGAAGCCTGCAAAACAAAATGATATCACTGAGACACCAAAGAACGGTCCTTGTCAACCAACTCAAACAGAAATAAATACTTAATTACCGTATCTGGAATTGTTTCAATAAGAGCTGTGTATGATGAAGTACAAAGAACTTCATAAGGACGCAACCAAAGAGGGACACCAGCTTCTTGAAATATATCTGGCATTAAAACCTAAATATTTTAAGCTTGAAGACACTGTAGGGGGGGAAACAAGATCCAACTTCTTGGAATAATTTGAACATAAGTGCTTAACATGAAAAAAAAAATTCGGGCATGGGAGCTTAGCAACATCAACAGGAATACAATTGAGGCTCAACTCTTCATCTCAAAGTCAATGTAACAGCTAAGTTTAATTTTCACTAGAGAAAAGAAGAAGGAAAAAAATCAAAGACCATTTATATGCATCAAGTTAAGCAACATCAACTTCGACAGAGTATTTGAGCTGACAATCAAGAAAATAACAAGCCATCTTGGATTCCTGAGAATATGTAAATCATCACACTATAGTGAAGTAAGCTCTTAGGTATACACAGTAATTCTTTTTTGGTAATATTGATTAACTGCTCATCTAAATTGGTGAGGAACATGGTTCTTTTAATGCACGCAATTTTAGCTAATTCGCATGGGGGCAAATACAGACATCTTATTTATATAGTTCAGTAAATTTATTGACCAACTTGAAACAATCTCTATAGTTCAGTAAGTTGTGATGGCTACAACAAAATCTGCAGGCACCTACCATAGAAGTGTGAAATGAGTTGCACAGCAAGATGCTCCTGCCTACAGTCATCACCACTCTTCACAATAACCTACACGAGAAACAAAAAGGCGAACAATTTCATTAAAACATGAGGCAATTAAACAATAGCAACTTGCAGAATTATATTAGCATAACATATTCTGTTTGTAGCCTAAAAAGGAAAATCAAATCAAGCACCTTAGACAATTAAGCATTCTAGATGATATACAGAACCATACACAGGATAAAGGTAAATACCTACACATCATCAAGATACATGTTCTTGTAATTAAAGCAGAAAATATGAGGATAAACAAGAAGCCCCTACCACAAAAGAAAATGTATGTACTTGCAATGTGCCTGTGATATTCAATTAACATTCAAGCATTAACTAGTTCACCATGTTTCAGAATAACAAAAATTATGAGCAAACCATTCCAATTATCAGCAAAACTTAAAAGAGAAAACACAGTTTGATAAGCAGAACTTACAGAGCGCAAGTCCCAGCCAGGTAATTTCCCATATACTGAAGCTTTACGTATTCTCTCTTTCTTGACCTCCCAGAGTTCACCAGATAAGGCATCACTGGCCTTGGGATTGCCACCATTAACCTGTGGAAATTCAAACTTTCAATTCCATCATTCTGAACTAGGAAACAGGAAACATGATTTTTCTATTTTTATGAATCTTCACATTTGGTTGTGCATCTGATGAAACTTGACCAGCCCCTTTCAGAGGTAGTCCAGGAGGTGCTTCCCCTTTGGCTGCAGCAGCCTGCAGAAGACAGGTGAAGTTGTAACAAGACCATCCAAAAGACAGGATAACAGCATTCCATTCAAAATAGCCCACCTTTACTTCTTCTATTGCAATCGTGCTAGGAACACGACGATGCTCCTTGCGTCGTGGCGCCCCTTCATCCCCTACATCTTCCATTCTAACTCCAGGATCTGCTGTCAGCACTACCCTTACCCATTCCAAATCACTACAATGTGCAGCATTTTGATGCATAAAATTGATGCCAGAATTTAATTTAGGTGCTTCAATGACAGTTGACTGGCTAGGCAATTTCTTCTCCACAGAAAGATTCACATTAACAAATTTCATTTTTGTTTCAGATGCATGGGACATTGCCTGGTCAATCGCTTCAGCGGTTGATTGGGACATCCTATCACTACTATTTCGATACATGTCCTGGGTAGTCCACAAAGGATAAGCCCAAGGAGGTGGCTTCGGCAGGAATGCATCTCCATTTGCAAGAGGAATTCCTCCTCTGGAAAGGTTTTGAGCGCCAGATGTGTCCTTGCTATTGCTGAAAAGGGATTACGGGAAGAAAAATCAAGCATGTGTACCCGTAAAATCATTGTTAAAAAAAGAAAGTCACGTATTGCAATGCATTCCAACTGGAATCTACGGTATTTTCCAGTGCTGTAATTCCATAACATACCTTGGCATTTCACTTTTCAATACTTCAACGCAAATCAGATAAGGTGCCTTTTCCCTAGAATTCAAAAGAACAGCTTCATCTTCAGGTATATGAACAACACGATACAACCCTTTTCCCATTGGAAAGCAAACTCCTAAAAGTATAAAGAGCAACATTAAGATTGTGAGAATATACTGAATGATCAGATGTATAAAACTGGAACAAGAATGCAGGTCAACTAGGATGATGTGTGGAAGGAGTGAAATTACTTAGCAGCAGAATCTTTAGTTTCTTAATGGTTAAAGTTTTCACGTTTAAAATCCACATCCCTATAGAGAACTTCAATTAAACTGAAAATATTGTTTATTAAATAGTGAACTCTAGTCAGCAAAGCATAAGATCATAACGTATTCATATTCTGGCCCAATTGCAAGAATAAACATTGACTAGACCACTCACATCGGCAATTTAAACAAGGCCATAATTTTTGTAATTCAAAAAGGATAGACAGAAGATGGAGAGAAAGAGAGAGAGAGAAGGGGGGATAGACAGAAGATGTTTCAACAAAAATACAATATGGTACATACCTCCACTGTTTCGAGCCTCAGCTAAATGCACGTTGATCTCTGCAAGTGACTGAAAACACAAGAATGAAAAAAAGACTCTTTCAGAAAGCATTCAAGCAGAATATCATGCACTGTATGGGTGCATTAACCTGCCAGGCTCTGGTAGGTTAGCATGAGGCCCTTTTTTTTTTAACTAAAACACCCAGCCTCATACAAATAAAATTGAAATTTCAAATGTTATTTTAATCATTTCAAAGTTTTAAAATGCAAGTACATTTTTTTTGTATTTAATTACACAATCTCTTTCATGCACATGCACCATTGAAAACAATATATAGAACTCATCTTTGCTATCTCCCTCATCACTGTTGCAGAACAACGAAACCTATTTCATCTTTGCTGTTAGATGAATATTCATCTCTGAGCTCTCTCAGCTTTCTAATTGATTTCACTGGTTGTATAGCAATCAGTTGGCAGAAATATAAATTAAGTTTGAACTGAAGATCACTTTAAGTGAGCTTTCTGCCTATAGAACTACCAGACCTATCAATATTTTTTTCTTCCATGAGTCACATATCTAAATACTCACGACTGTTTGTTTGTGAAGAGACAGAGTATCTGATATGGGCCACTATCTTCATCTTGGAATTGTTTGTTAATTCATAGTTTCAATTCCAAGGTATTAAGGTTTCTGAGTCTTTGTTGACTGAGGATTTCACGAGAGAATGATCAGATAGGTGTAGAGAAGGAGAGAGATTCTGTTAAGTCACCATTTTAACCTCATTCTAAAATGCAAGAAACTGACAATTAAGGGTATTTATTTGTCCAAGAAAAGTGATATCGTGTGAAGAAAGTGAACATTTCTGTGCAATCACCGTTTTGACCTCATTTTAAGTGCAAGAAAACTAACAAATAAGTGCATTTCTTCATCCAAGAAAAGTGGGCAGCTAGCTAACCTGCCCAAAGAGTGGACAGGAAAGCAAATCCCATATGTGTGTGTAATATTTGTATGTAAGAAACAGAAAGCTTAGAAAAGCATTAACCTCACAAAGAGCACTTTTACGATCTTCAATAGGAAATACATCAACCAAACCATATGAAGTCTCACATAACGACATCACAAAGTCCAATGACTCATGATAAGCCCCTTTCCGGAACTGTGATGCAGTGTTATTTGGAAGCGGAGGCTTTGTATTCAACTTCTCATTCTGTTGATTCAGTGATCCAGGATGCTTCTGCAAGATTAGAGCCCAGGAAATTTCAATAAGGAAATGATAAGAAACTTGTAGCCAAGAGCCTTTGATAAAGACACTTCCCAACCCGCAGAAATACAGGACATCGACAATAGCATGCAGATCAGGCCCACTAGGTGCTTTTCCAGGATAATTTAAGTAGGTTTGACCTAGCAAAAATCCTTATTTCCAGCTGTTTCATTGATTATAATATTCTTATGTGCAGTTTCATGAACTTCTGTTATATTGAAAGTTACAGCTGCTCATATTCCAACTATTTTCTTTCCCCCCTGCAGTATCACTGTACTGAAAGAGTTTCCTGACTCCCACATAATAGTTACAAATGGGGACATTCACATCCACAAGTTCAATATTGATTTTTGCTTGAATGGAAGACATCTTTAGATGCCCATTGTACATGTAACCTGAACACCACTCGATTAAAAAGGGTTCTTGATTATATTTCTCACTAAAAGAAAACTACTTCTTTTGTACACAATTCTCAAATTTATGCCATATCATTAAGTATTCAGGGTTACGGGTGATGCAATAGACTAAGAGTCTAAATGGCCACATAAAAGAAAGGTGTTATGAAAAATCTTATGAATTATGATAGATGGACAATATAAACTATATATTAGTTTATTTTTTAATCAGAGAGGGCTGAGGACTGAGGGCAGCCCCTCATGCCCTCCCTTAACCACAGGTCCTTGGTACCACATCAAGTGGCTTCACTAGTTAAAAGTAGCTATACAGTTAAAACTACCAGACAATAAGTTGACTTTCTCAAGTGAAAACACTATCGGTCTTTTATCAGGTACCTAAAGTATGGATTATGATAAGAAACGATTGCAAAGAGAAAATGATGAAGGTTATGAGAAATACACGGCTCACAAGAAGAGGTCTAGAGATGGAGAGAGACCTCCAGAAACACTCTAAGCCTAAGTAGTCTATGGCTCCTATTGCAAGCAAGATGTTGGAAGAGTATCATTAGAGCATCCAAGACCAGAAGGTATAAAACGACTACAGCACACACTTAAGATTAAACAAACTTTATACAGACCAATATGAGATCGATTTAAAACTGCTCTGGGGCCTCTCACATTTACAACTAGCATAACCAGATGAACAGAACAGAACAGAGCAGAGCAAACCAAACATGGATAATGATACTATCACAAAGATTGACAATGAAAAAGAAAAAAAAATTCCCTAACATTGTTTTAAAGTTTAAGCTAACAGGATATGAAGTATGATTTTCAAGAAATCAAGAGAGGTAATTAAGTTCCAACATGAAAAATCTTTTAGTCTCCAATTATCAATATCAACAAGAAAAAAGTATACAGTCAACCAACAAACAGCATGTAGTGACCCTAATCTTTCTTAGAGCTTAAGCACACAATAAGGAGGTCAATATAACTGTGTTGCCGCAGCAGATAACTACAAGTAAAATACATTCCCACTGTAGGGAACTGCTAGTATAAGGCATCGACATGCATTGTACATGCCACAGTTTTCTTTTGATTAAGATCACCAAGCACTAGAATATAACTTATAGTCATTTAACAGTGATAATTACAAAGTGCTGGTTCACAATGCATAAGTTGAAAAGAGCAATGTGCTGCAGAGCAACAGCCATACTTTCAAGACAAACACTACAGGTCATGAACAAAATGATTATCAGCGTACCTCTTTGTTCTTCTTGAAACTAAATAACTCAGAGTCTTCAACTGAGCGCTCACGATCTCTAAACAGTTTGCGAAAAAAATTCTCAGTACCCGGGCTGCTTTCAAACAAGCTGCTAGTACCGTTATTTTCATTTGCACCAGTATTTTTGACCTCTTCAGGATGCACACGAAACAGTCTACGAAACAAGGAAAAGTCTGAAGGTTCTTCTTCCTCAAAATTGGTAGCCCCCTCGTCAGATTTCTCGGTCCCATCTTTCTTGTCCTCAGACTTATCCTTGAACAACTTCCGGAAGAACCCTTCTTTTTCATCATCCTCTGCAGATTTTGAACCTTTCTCTTCAAGCTTTGACCTCTCTTCATCCTCATTCTGATCATTTCCATCTTTCTTGTCTTCAAACTTATCCTTAAAAAACTTCTTAACGAACCCCTCCTTTTCGTCATCCTCTGAAGATTTAGAAACCAACTTGTCATCAGCGTCGCCCTTACTATCACGAAACAGTTTCTTGAAAAAGCCATCGGAACTCGAGGTTACTTCCTCATCCTCGCCTCTACTACTATCCTTGAGAAGCCTCTTGAAAAAACCATCTGAACCGGATGTCATCTCCTCATCCTCACTTTTAATACTACCTCTAAACCTCTTGAAAAACCCATCTGAACTTTGTGTCAACTCCTCATCCTCACGTTTACTACTGTCCCTCATAAGCCTCTTGAAAAATCCATCCTTTTCACCCTCTTCCGCATCTTTATCAGCTGACTTCTTAAACAACAAAGCATCTCTAGCCTTCTGATCATCTTTATCAAATGACTTCCTAAACAACAATGCATCTCTAACCTTCGAACCAGGAATAAACTTCTTAAAAATCTTATTCTCGTCCGGTGACAGCTGACTACCAGTTCCATCCTCCTGCAAACCATTCCCCGATGAGGGTGAAAACGAAATGGACTTCTGCGGAGGTGGAGAAGAAGTCAATGACAGCAACTTCTGCTTCGATGACAAGAGTCTACTCAGAACCTGATTCTTACTCCCAGGACTTGAAGATTCATTTCGTGGCCTCAACAATGGCGGCCACTCTCCCATCAACGTAGCAGCAATCTGACACTTCTCCTGAATCCTACTAATCCCATCATTATCATCCGAATCTTCAAGCTCCGCCAACAAAAACCAATGTACTTTCAAAGCTATTAACAATGACTTAGAACACATATCAATAACAAACTTATCAAGCGACGGACTCGGCTTGTGTATCATCATATAACAAATTTGAAACAAATAACTCTCGACACCCGATAAGGGCAATGTATACATTCTATTACACAGATAATCCCGAACCCCAGCATGATCATGCTTATATAGATAACTTACTGCAATCCACTCACAAAAGAAAGCTGAATCAAAAAATCTAATTAACCATCCACTCTCACCTGACTCGCTAGTTAAAGGAGTCGTCCTCGAGGTAATCTCTCGTGGAGAATCATCTGATTCTCCACGAGTTAATCCTAATAGCCTCACCATTGTCTATCTACCATCATAAAACCCTAACTTATCTCTCCCTCTCTCCAAATCAGATAATCAAAGATAACCCTAACTACAAACACAAAGTTGGAATTCAATGTTAAACCCTGTAAATGACCAAAAACCTTGATTTCGAAATCTGAAACCCTATTTTTTTCACTGGTCTGAGTGATTAAAAATTGAAATGCCGCACTGAGACGCCCAATCGAAATCGAAGCAAAAAAAATAAAAAAAAATAAAAACCCTAAGTCGGAGGCAAGTATCAGCTGAGAGAAATTACCGAGAGAGAGAGAGAGAAAGAAATCGAAGTTTTCTGTTTGGTTCTCGAGGAAATTGATGAGAGAAATGAGAGAAATTTGATATTTTTACTTAGGGAGAAAAAAATGTAATATAAAGAGAAGTTGCGAGAGAGAGGGGATCGTCGGCTGTTGCGCTTTCGAATCGGATTTTGTGAAGGAACGACGTGTCGTTACTGGTGTTGGCAATGGTGGTGGTGGTGGTGTGGTGTGGTTGTTGCAGAGGGAGAGCGAGAGGGAGGTGAGGTAATCATTGTTTTTTCTTCTTCTTATTTTAATTTAGGAATTTGAATTTTGATTTGAGTTTTTTTAATGTCTGAAGATTTGGGTTTTGCTGATGCGCGCTGATGGAGTGGGAGGGCGATAAAGAGGATTTATTATCATTAATAATAATTCATTATGATTATTTTCTTATTTTATTTCTTTGCAGTATTTTCCATTCAAACATGAAAAATGTTTAATTCAGTGGTATAACAGTTTGGGTTATTGAATTATTTACTTAATTTGTGAGTTGTTGAGTTAATTACAGTTTTTTTTAAATAATATTTTTTATAATTTATAATTTTAATCTAATTACTTTTATATAAAATTTGATTATATTAATTAAATCACAAATTAACTTGTCGGGTTATCAAAATAAATTAAATTAATATTAAAATTATTAAAATTAAAATTTAATTTAAATTAAAAAAATTTCATCATGAGTTTATGACTTGTTAGATGAAATTAAGTTTAATAATTATTATATTGTCAAGAAAAAAAAAATATATAAATCAAAAGAATCCTGAAAAGAGGACTAATAGAAATAGTTTTGCTTGGAAAAGAAAAAAAGAGAAACTTCCGATAAAATATCAACCTCCATCATGTTCATAGCTTTTTTTCTTCAAATATGGCACAGATGTGGAATTTTTTTTCTGGATGTTTTTAATTTTTTAACTGGTCCACTTTTGTCAGAGCTTGAGGTAGTGTTTATTTTGTAAGTAATTGTTTTTTAAATGTGTTTTTTATATATTTTTTTAAAAAATATTAATATATATTTTAATAATTCTGATATTCTATGTGAAAAATATAATAAAAAATGTACTTTAAAAGCAGCAGCATCAGAGAGCCTGGTAGACAACGTGTTGTCAATGAATAGTCGTGACAACATCTAGATGGCGGCATTTAGTCTATTCATTTATGTACCCGTAAAATGAAATTTCTGGAAATGTTCATTTTAGCTCCTGAAATTTAAAAACAAACTTATTTTCCGTTTATGTATTTATTTTCTTGCAAATTATTTCTCATCAGAAAGTTTTTTGCCTACTTTTTTTGTTATTACATCTTAGTTTTTTATTAAAAAGCCTTTTCAATTACATACCTACATGTTAATTTGTAAAAATAGTCAAAATTAATCAAATAATTAAAATGGATTGACTAGCAGGGTAAGAGTTAGATGAGTCTAGGGCATTGTTTGTTTTTGTGGTGTAAAAATATTTTTAAAAAATTTTATTTTTGTTTTCAAATAATTTTTTTTTGTGGTTTTAGAACATCTTGATGTGTTGATATTAAAAATTAATTTTAAAAAATAAAAATATATATTACTTTGATATATTTTCAATTAAAAAAACTTGAAAAAACAATAAATAAAAGGATAATAATAAAAAACATGATTCATACTATTTTAATATAACTCGCCACTAATTTCAAGAATGATGTACCCATGGATTACTCAAGTTAGTTCTCGCTGTCCATTCAAAAATACTTGTTGTTCATTCAAAGATATCATGGTAATGTTTGAAAACGCAAACTATATTTTATAAAAGTTACTTTTTTACTAAAAATTATTTTTTTTTATATGTAATAATTTTTAAAAAATAAAAAAAATATTATTTTAATACATATTAATACAAAAAATTTTAAAAAATAATCACAGCAAAACTCCCAAATAAAATCTAGATCTTATACGAAACTTGATTATATTACTGAAACTCACTTACCGTTGTAGGAAGTGTAGCCTAACACTGACATCATTTTAATGAAAATGGAAGTTCGTTACCACTCAACCTTTAGAGGTGAGTGCATGTTGTCCTCCACGCTTAATTCTCGGGCAACGAACTACTCAGGGGCGTTGCATCATGGACAAGTCAATGGCCTGGTTTACCCAGCCCAATAATGCCTGATTTATTTTTTTATATTTTTTCTTAAAATAAGTTTTTAGTTTATATTTTAATTAATATCTATTTTCTATGATTTTTTCTATTTATTTAGTTTTTTTATATTGTGATTATTTTTTAATGATATTGAATATTAATTTTTAAAGAGGTTGATATAATTCATCTGTGATTCGTAAAATTAATTATTAAAAAATAATTGTATTTTTTAAAAACTAATTTTATATGTATATTAATTTGTACTACAATTTATTTTGATAAACAAATTTATTAATGATATATCTAAATACTTGACATTACAACAACTTTATATTTTATAGTCCTATATCGGATCGAGTTTCAATTTTAGACAGGCTATAGAGTTTAGCTCGTGATTCGAGTAATTTTATCAAAACTTGAGTGGGATTTGATCCCTTTTTTTTTAAACAATATTATTTTAGTTTTTTTCTCAAACTTATTCAAAAAACTTAGTTAGACAGATCAACTAAAAATAGCCTGTAGATTTTCAAGAGTGAAAAACCAGAATTTTAGAAAATATATAAAAAATAAACTCGAGGTTAGGGTTTAATCGAAGTGAAAAAAGAGAGATACAAATAGGTTAAAATTTAATTTGAAGCCAAGCTAAATAAAACTAGGGTGAGCATTTCCGGTTCGGTCCGGTTTTGAACCAAAATAAACAACCAAATCAATTTTTTTTAATTTTTTGAACCGAACCGAACCGAAAACCGGTTCAAACCGATTAATTTCGGTTCGGTTCGGTTCGGTTTTTTCCCCTTCCAAACCGGTTCAAACCGATAATTAGTGACTGGGAAGACGAACCCGATGTCTTTCTTCTCATCTCCTCGTTTAGAACATCTGAGTAAGACAATGGCATTCTAAATAGTTTGGTAAACTTTCAAGAAGCCACAATCCATGTATCTCATCATCAAAGTTAATACCCATTGCGGGCAACTCATTAATAATTCCTTGAAACTTGTTAAAGTGATGTTTCATCTCATCTCGCTTTACGAGGCGCGGGGTAGAAAGCCTTACTACTTGAGGGGTGAAGGAAAGAAAGTAGATGGCTTGCTAGCTTTTTCGAGAAGATAATCTGCTATCCCCGCTTTCAATAGTCCTTCTTTTAAACTTGTCACAACACAGGATTCACTCAAATAATAAATAATGCTTTCAAAGGGGCTTCCTTACTTAGAGACTAAAGTGAGAGTGGTGGGAGACATATGCGAGAGAAGGGAGTAAAGTGAGAGTGAAGAGAGGGAGGGATCTGCAGAGAGAGAAGGGGGGAGGGGGTGGCGGCCGAGGGAATTTGAATGTGATTTTAGGGTTAGAAAACATTGTATTTATAGGTGGTTTTTTTCAAGTCTTTGGCTGGTTGAACCGGTTCGGTTCGGTTCGTTCGGTTTGGATTTTAGAAACCGAAACCGAACCGAACCGGAATTTTTTGTGATTTTTTAATCGGTTAATTCGGTTTTTTTTTTTAGTTTTCTCGGTTTAATCAGTTTATCGGTTTTTTTGCTCACCCCTAAATAAAACCCAGTATTCGCAGCGAGCAGTCTTTTTGATACGGGAAAGGATGATGATACTGCTATATTTATTGTTTTGTTTAGTACTGGCGCAGGAAAAGATGACGTTGTGTCGTACATGTGTTTTTTTATATCATAAAATTTGATAATTAAAAAATAAAAGATAATGCATGCCTTTAATATAATAAATTAAAAAATATATAACTGATAAATGATGACAAGAGTTATGAACGCTAATTACACTATAAACTAAAAGAAGATAATATTAGTCCAGTGATAAAAGCTTGGGATCAAGAGGTTTGTTTTCTCTGTGGTTTCAGGTTCGAGCCCTGTGATTACTCATATGATGGCCACTGGAGGCTTACATGGTCGTTGACTTCGGGGCCCGTGCAAGCGGCCCGGACACCCACGTTAAACTAAAAAAAAAAAAAAAAAGATAATATTTCACTATTTTCTTACTGTTGTTATACACCCAAGTATGTTATGGACTCTTCTAAAGTGCGCCTAGTTCATCCCTTGTTTTTTTTGTTCATTTACAAATTATTTGTTTCAAATAGTGAACTTTTTTTTTAATTATATCTTTCCGCATGATTTATAGCCTGGCAATTACTCATTTCAGTGATACATCATTTTCATGGTGTCGAAAAATATATTAGCTTTGAATTAATGCTTAATTTTGTAAAATAAAATTATTTTTATTGGTTAAATACAATTGAAATAATATGAACAAATTTAACACTGAAAAAAAAGGCTGCCATTTCTCTTTTTTTACTATTAATGAGACATGAAAAGTGTCATCACCCAATTTTGGGTGATTCCCCAAAATTCATTTTTTCCAAAAAATAAAAAAAAATCAAAAAAATCAAAATCAAAAAAATAAAATAAAGGCGGCAATGCGGAGAAAGCCGATCAAGAAAGACCGCAACAATAGGCAAAAATCAAAGCTGCAATTTTCGGAAGAATTTCAAGGCCCAAGTGTACGCCGTTATGCCCGAAAATAAAAAATGCAAATTCAAAGGTCAAATTAAATGAGTATTGGACGAATTTGCATAAAAATTAAGTCCAATGACATAATTAAATTTTTAATGGGCCAATTTGATTTAATCATGGGCCAAATTGAATTTTAATTATGTTCAAGAATTAATTTGGGTCAAATTGAAGGATTTAATTAAGTGCAAGGACTTAATTATACTTTAAACGGGTCAAAATTAATTGGAGGGCTTAATTGGTGAAAATTAAGTTTGGGAGCTTAATTTGGACTTAATTGAAAAATCAGAATTTTAAGAGACCCAATTTAATTTTTACCAAGTGAATCAATTGAAATCGGGGCCAAACACAAAACTTGAGGGACCAATTTTGAAGCCCGAAAAAATACTCGCCTATAAATAGCGACCTACAACTCGGGAACAAAGGGGGGGCATTTTTGACAAAAAAAGAAGAAAGAAAAGGAAGAACAAACCCTAAAAAAACCTAACCCTACAAAACTTGTTCTTCTTCTTCTCCAAGAGTAGCGCCGCCCCCACCCGGTGGTTTCCATTTTTCTTCCTCAGCCCGGTCTTCTCCCCTCTTCCCGGCCGCACACAGCCCCCACGTTTTTGGTTTTCCTCTTCAGCCGGTTCCACCTTCCTTCTTCATCTCGGCTCACCCAACGCCATTTTCCTTCATCAAAAACAGAGCCGCCCGATTCTGCGGCTCCTCCACGCCATTTCCTTTCTTCTTCTTCTTCCCTCTTCGGCAACAAGTCGGCTCCTTCCCTCATCTTCCCTTCCCAGCGTCTTCAACCTTCAAGACCGAAGCCTTCCCCTCGGCGGCGAGCCGGTGCTCCATCTCCTCCACCGGCTTGTGCAAAGCAGCGCCGTCCTCCAACAAAGAGCGCGTCGTCCTCCAACGGCAGGCTCCAGCTCCTCCCAAGCGCCGCTGCACCCGTAGCTCCGGCCTCCAGACTCCACCACCCCTTCCTCAGCCTGCAGATCTGCCATAGGCAGAAGAGAAGCAAACAGAGACGCAAGGAGGCGAAAAACGGATGCAGATCTAAAAAAGAAAAAACGAAACAGATTGAAAAAACAAGAACAAAATTAAAATCAACCGGCTTGTGTGATTTGATTTCTTTTTGCAGGTCGCCGGCGTTGCGAAGAGGACCATCCAGATCCCCTGGTTTTCTTGTTTTCCGCGGCGCGTGAAGCCACGCGCCGCCAATGACGGTGGAGAAGGATTCCCTTGCAATTTTTGGAGTTTTGAGGAATTGTTATGTAAAATTTCAAACTATTTAATGTAATTTTTATTTAGTTTTGAATTTTTGTAATTTGTATTGTGGATGTAAAAAAAAAAAGAAGAAAAAAAAAGAGAAAAAACAAAAAATGCATGTTTGTATTTATTGCAGGATCCTTGTATAATAAGACGACAAAAGAATAAAGAAGGATTTAATATTTTGATTGGATCACGGTGTAGAAGTACAAACTTGTACGAAAGTTGTATTTCTAAATTCCGATGAAAAGACAAAATTTTTAAAACTTCTTTAACACATCACAACCACAAAGCGGCTTACCTCGGGTAGGGTGCGTTAGGGGTGCTAATACCTTCCCTAACCACAATCAGTCCCTTACCCTCGAATCTCGACAAGACCAGTCAACCCGGGTTTCCTAGTAACCCTCAATTAAATACTAGGTGGCGACTCCAAACAAAACCAATTCCAAATAGCGAGAGAGCAAAACCGCCATCGCCGGGACGGGACGACGCCGCGCGGGTGTTTTCCGACGTGCGACAGAATGGCGACTCCACTGGGGAGGTATTGTTTCTGACAACATTGGACTAAGCTTTGTGTGTTTAATGTGTTTAAATTTTGCCATTTTCGTCTTGTTTTATTTTATCCATGCATTTTTAAAATTTTTCATGCATCACCTGTATTTATTTTTGAAAGCACACACAAACCTCTAAGTTAGGAGGGGAGTAGCGGTCCGCCCCATGACTTTCGATCGGGGTTCGATTTGTGAAAATCCAACTATGAGCTGAGTGTTTACTCGGTAATGGCGGTCACATGGTGCCCAACCTTTCCTTGTAAACCCCTATACCGCCTTCATGAGAGGTGGTCACCGGGCGGCTCATAGACCCTTTTGAGACCGGGTAGAAAACCCACCCTTGTTCACATAATGAATAGAACCTGTCCTTAGGTTATATGTGCTATCATTTATCCGCATTGGGGCGAACCCTTATTGAAACATCTTGAATTCAAGACTTGTGGGTGACAGAATGATCGTCACTCCGAAAATTTTCATTGTAGAGTTTGGGCAAGAATCAAGATTCTTGTTTCATCATACAAAAGTGACGATCATATGTCACCCTTCGAAGGGCAAGTTCATCATATAGATTGCATGTTCATACATTTTTTCATGCATGCACCGAATAAAAAGTGGGTCCCCTATGAGTCCGCAACACCCAATTTTGAGCGAAAAACATGGGAGATAAAAAACGTGCTCGTCGCAAAGACTCATTTTCAAAAAGAGTTGGAGTCTCGAACAAAAGCTTGACTCGCCTTTAGCTTACTCGAGCAAAAAACTGATTCCTTCCAACCGACCTATCATCTTTGTTCAAACCCCAACAACTCAACCCAAAGAAACCTGGGGGCAAACATGATCAAAAGCCTCAACACAATCCGAAGAGGAATTGCACCGCAGAATGGAGCCAGTTCTTGTTCTGCTCAAAAAAAAAAAAAAAAAAAAAAAGAGAAAGCTACTCCTGCTTGATCATGCCTGCAAAAATTTCTTGATTTTTTTCAACGTATTCCAATTTTTGTCGGTAATTTGGCTCAAAATGCCACAAGACTTTCTCTGTCAAATGAGCCTTTCCGTAAATAAAATCATGTGTTTTCTTTTCTTTTTTTTGTGCTCATGCAAATAACATACCGAGCACACCTTTGTACTTACAAAACCATTGCACCAAGAATTCATTGGTGTTTTCCATTTTTCCCAAAACAACAAGCATGACCCCATGTTTTCACAAGGATTTTTGGGAAATCAAAGTTTTGTACAAAAACAGAAATCATGTCGATGTTTGTCTGAAACAAACAAGTTCTAAAAATTCGGGTGATTCCTTAGAGAGGTAACCATACACCAAGAAAACCCAAAAAAAAAAAAAAAAAAAAAAAACACAATGAAGTGACTCTAAAGCTGAGTTTTGGTTGCATGAATAATGAGAAATCACTTTGCATATTCGCATGAAAGTAAGGCTTACCGATCCTAAATGCATGCATTTGAGATGAAGAAAGGCCATCTTTGATAATCCTTTCACAAGGTGAAATATATCCTTTGCGAGTCCCCTTTTGAGCCTGGTAGTGTTTTTTGGAAATAACCTTGACTAGGATCACACCCCACACCGGGGGCAAGTGCAAAAATCCTTAATGACTAAAAATGCCCAAACAACCCTGGGGGCATGAAAAACCTCAACGATGGAAAGTGCCCAAACAATATGCGGGGGCATAAAAGAAAATTCTCAATCATCGAAGGTGCCCATACAAAGCTGGGGGGCATAAAAAAAAATCCAAAGAATCCAAAAATCTGAGCATAAAAAAAAGGTCAATGCAATGATGCTCAAAATCAAAAATGAGAAAGAGCCCAAGCCCAACATTGGGGGGCACCGTGGACCATTTTACAAATCAAATCCAAGGTCCAGAAATCTATGAACAAAAGAGTTTGGGATATAAGCACAAGTGATCTTTAGTCTTAAAGTCCCTTAAACACCTTTTGAGCCTATGAATATCCTTTTCTTCATAGCCAATAGCCCAAGCCTACATTACGTGCCTAATCAAGCCCTTTCTGATCAAAGGCGAGCAATCTGGATCGGTAGGCAGTGCTTTTTCTCATGCGAAGCAAAATCATTATTCATGCAAATAAAATGAATGCTTTGAAAACGGTTCTCAATAACCCTAAAATTGAAATTTAAACCTTTTGTGACCAACCAAATGTCACTTCATGTTCTTCCCATTTCCGTCGAAAGACGGTTCTCAATAACCCTCAAATTGATAATTCAAACCTTTTGTGACCAACCAAATGTCACTTCACATTTTCGAAAGACGGTTCTCAATAACCCTTAAATTGAAATGTCAACCTTTTGTGACCAACCAAATGTCACTTCATATTTTTCACCAAAATCAAAACCAAAAGTTTTCATCACATCTCGAAAACCTCTCCATAGGAATCACTTGAATTTCTTCGAACGAGTTTGCTTTGAACAAACATCAAAATGATTTTCGTATCCGGAATAGCTTTGAAATTCCAAAAATTCGCATGAAAACAACTCCTTGTAAATAACCAAACCTTATTCACATAGCCTCATCCCCAAACCCGATTTGCATACTTGGGGCATGATCAAGCTGGAGGGCAATCAAAAACATCCGGTAGAGTCGGCTCCATGATTCCCTTTTCCTTTCTAGGAAAAATGTTGGGTAAAATTGGCAACTCTTGAGATAAAGGGGCGGAGGACAAAGAAGTATGATGATATCAAGTCCTTCCTAGAGGTCAAAATCACAAGATATGACTCGAGTAAGCAAGAGCAAAAAGAGTCATCGAAGCTTACTATCAGAGACTCAAACTTTTGAGGAAAGGAGAACTCCATGAAGAAAAGGGGGACCTATATTTCTCAGGTAAGTATACATGCATATTGATCATGATGCATTACTTTCAACCTTGACATATTAGTGTCTCATCATCACCTCTTTTGAGCAGGTGTTAAGCCCTCATCATTTAGGTAGTGTGTTTTCTAACCTCGCCTCCATCTTTAAGTGGGCCTTCGAGCCCTCACACCTTAGGTAGTGTGTTTTCTAACCTCGCCTCCATCTTTAAGTGGGCCTTCGAGCCCTCACACCTTAGGTAGTGTGTTTTCTAACCTTGCCTCCATTTTTAAGTGGGCCTTCGTGCCCTCACACCTTAGGTAGTGTGTTTTCTAACCCTACTTCCTTTTTCGAGTGGGCCTTTGTGCCCTCACACCTTAGGTAGTGTGTTTTCTAACCCTACTTCCTTTTTCGAGTGGGCTTTCGAGCCCTCACATCTTAGGTAGTGTGTTCTTTAACCCTGCCTCCTTTTTAATGTGCCTTCGAGCCATCACACCTTAGGTAGCATGTTTTCCAACCCTGCCTCCTTTTTAATGTGCCTTCGAGACATCATACCTTAGGTAGCGTGTTTTCCAACCATACCTCCTTTTTTTGGTGCTCCTTCGAGCCACCAACCACCTTAGGTAGCGTGTTTTCCAACCATACCTCCTTTTTAATGTGCCTTCGAGCCATCACATCTTAGGTAGTGAGTTTTCCAACCCTGCCTCCTTTTTAATGTGCCTTCGAGCCATCACACCTTAGGTAGTGTGTTTTCCAACCATACCTTCTTTTTAATGTGCCTTCGAGCCATCACACCTTAGGTAGCGTGTTTTCCAACCCGCCTGCCTCCTTTTTTAGTGTGCCTCCGAGCCACCAACCACTTTAGGTAGTAAGTTTTCTAACCCCCGCCTTCCTTTTTAATGTGCCTTCGAGCCATCGCACCTTAGGTAGCGTGTTTTCCAACCCTGCCTCTCTTTTTAGTGTGCCTCCGAGCCATCAACCATCTTAGGTAGTGAGTTTTCTAACCCTGCCTTCTTTTTAGTGCGCCTTAGAGCCATCAACCACCTTAGGTAGTGTGTTTTCCAACCATACCTCCTTTTTAATGTGCCTTCGAGCCATCAACCATCTTAGGTAGTGTGTTTTCCAACCATACCTCCCCTTTTTAATGTGCCTTCGAGCCAACAATCACCTTAGGTAGTGTGTTTTCCAACCATACCTCCTTTTTAATGCTCCTTCGAGCCATCAACCATCTTAGGTAGTGAGTTTTCTAACTCGCCTTTCCTTTAAGTGCGCCTTAGAGCAAACAATCACTTTAGGTAGTGTGTTTTCCAACCATACCTCCTTTTTTAGTGTGCCTCCGAGCCACCAACCACTTTAGGTAGTAAGTTTTCTAACCCTACCTCCTTTTTAATGTGCCTTCGAGCCATCAACCATCTTAGGTAGTGAGTTTTCTAACCATACCTCCTCTTTTAAGTGCGCCTTAGAGCCAACAATCACCTTAGGTAATGTGTTTTCCAACCATACCTCCTTTTTAATGTGCCTTCAAGCCATCACACCTTAGGTAGTGTGTTTTCCAACCATACCTCCCTTTTAATGTGCCTTCGAGCCATCAACCATCTTAGGTAGTGAGTTTTCTAACTCTGCCTTTCCTTTAAGTGCGCCTTAGAGCCAACAATCACTTTAGGTAGTGTGTTTTCCAACCATACCTCCTTTTTTAGTGTGCCTCCGAGCCACCAACCACTTTAGGTAGTAAGTTTTCTAACCCTGCCTCCTTTTAGTGTGCCTTCGAGCCACCAACCACCTTAGGTAGTGTGTTTTTCAACCCTGCCTCTTTTTAAGTGCGCCTTAGGGCCATCCACCATCTTAGATAGTGAGTTTTCTAACTCGCCTTTCTTTTAATGTGCCTTCGAGCCATCAATCATCTTAGGTAGTGAGTTTTCTAACCATACCTCCTCTTTTAAGTGCGCCTTAGAGCCAACAATCACCTTAGGTAGTGTGTTTTTCGACCATACCTCCTTTTTAATGTGCCTTCGAGCCATCACACCTTAGGTAGCGTGTTTTCCAACCCTGCCTCCTTTAATGTGCCTTCGAGCCATCAACCACCTTAGGTAGTGTGTTTTCTAACCCTGCCTCCTCTTTTGAAAGTGCCTTCGAGCCCTCACCTCTTAGGTAGTGCGTTGTCCAACCCTCGCCTCTTTTTAAGAGCTCCTTCGAGTCCTAACCTTTTAGGTAGTGTGTTTTTCTAACCCTACCTCCTTTCGAGTGCGCTTTCTAACCCTCAAGAGGATCCATCATTCCTCAACAAGATGAGTCAATCATCTCTCATCTCTTTTTCTTCTTTACAATGCTTACTATCTAAAGTCTCTTACGAGACTTTCTACCATAAGCATTGTAAAGAGGGGGGCAACTGTCATCACCCAATTTTGGGTGATTCCCAAAATTCATTTTTTTCCAAAAAATAAAAAAAAATCAAAAAAATCAAAATCAAAAAAATAAAATAAAGGCTGGCAATGCGGAGAAAGCGATCAAGAAAGACTGCAACAATAGGCAAAAATCAAAGCTGCAATTTTCGGAAGAATTTCAAGGCCCAAGTGTACGCTGTTATGCCCGAAAATAAAAAATGCAAATTCAAAGGTCAAATTAAATGAGTATTGGACGAATTTGCATAAAAATTAAGTCCAATGACATAATTAAATTTTTAATGGGCCAATTTGATTTAATCATGGGCCAAATTGAATTTTAATTATGTTCAAGAATAAATTTGGGTCAAATTGAAGGATTTAATTAAGTGCAAGGACTTAATTATACTTTAAACGGGTCAAAATTAATTGGAGGGCTTAATTGGTGAAAATTAAGTTTGGGAGCTTAATTTGGACTTAATTGAAAAATCAGAATTTTAAGAGACCCAATTTAATTTTTACCAAGTGAATCAATTGAAATCGGGGGCCAAACACAAAACTTGAGGGACCAATTTTGAAGCCCGAAAAAATACTCGCCTATAAATAGCAGCCTACAACTCGAGAACAAAGGGGGGGGGCATTTTTGACAAAAAAAGAAGAAAGAAAAGGAAGAACAAACCCTAAAAAAACCTAACCCTACAAAACTTGTTCTTCTTCTTCTCCAAGAGCAGCCGCCGCCCCCCACCCGGTGGTTTCCATTTTTCTTCCTCAGCCCGGTCTTCTCCCCTCTTCCAGCCGCACAGCCTTTGACCCCCACGTTTTTGGTTTTCCTCTTCACCGGTTCCACCTTCCTTCTTCATCTCGGCTCACCCAACGCCATTTTCCTTCATCAAAAACGAGAGGCCCGGTCTGCCAGCTCCTCCACGCCATTTCCTTTCTTCTTCTTCTTCCCTCTTCGGCAACAAGTCAGCTCCTTCCCTCATCTTCCCTTCCCCAGCGTCTTCAACCTTCAGCACCGAAGCCTTCCCCTCAGCGGCGAGCCGGTGCTCCATCTCCTCCACCAGCTTGTGCAGCAGCGCCGTCCTCCAACAGCAACAGCGCCGTCCTCCAACAGCAGCAGCTCCTCCCTCAAGCGCCGCTGCACCCGTAGCTCCGGCCTCCAGACTCCACCACCCCTTCCTCAGCCTGCAGATCTGCCATAGGCAGAAGAGAAGCAAACAGAGACGCAAGGAGGCGAAAAACGGATGCGAGATCTAAAAAAGAAAAAAACGAAACAGATTGAAAAAACAAGAACAAAATTAAAATCAACTGGCTTGTGTGATTTGATTTCTTTTTGCAGGTCGCCGGCGTTGCAGAAGAGGACCATCCAGATCCCCTGGTTTTCTTGTTTTCCGGCGGCGCGTGAAGCCACGCGCCGCCGTGGACGGTGGAGAAGGATTCCCTTGCAATTTTTGGAGTTTTGAGGACTGTTATGTAAAATTTCAAACTATTTAATGTAATTTTTATTTAGTTTTGAATTTTTGTAATTTGTATTGTGGATGTAAAAAAAAAAAGAAGAAAAAAAAGAGAAAAAACAAAAAATGCATGTTTGTATTTATTGCAGGATCCTTGTATAATAAGACGACAAAAGAATAAAGAAGGATTTAATATTTTGATTGGATCACGGTGTAGAAGTACAAACTTGTACGAAAGTTGTATTTCTAAATTCCGATGAAAAGACAAAATTTTTAAAACTTCTTTAACACATCACAACCACAAAGCGGCTTACCTCGGGTAGGGTGCGTTAGGGGTGCTAATACCTTCCCTAACCACAATCAGTCCCTTACCCTCGAATCTCTCGACAAGACCAGTCAACCCGGGTTTCCTAGTAACCCTCAATTAAATACTAGGTGGCGACTCCAAACAAAACCAATTCCAAATAGCAGAGAGCAAAAACCGCCATCGCCAGGACGGGACGACGCCGCGCGGGTGTTTTCCGACGTGCGACAAAAAGTAAACTCCGATCCCAAATTTTTCTACCCTTTTTAGTTTTGTTCCTATTTTTTTAGGATTTCATATTTTATTCATAAGTTTTATTTATTTTATGCTTTAGTACTTGAAGTTTAAAAGAAAAGAAAAAATCACCGGGTAATAGAGAAAGAGAAAAAATATGATCGGTCGGTCACATTTCAACAACGAAAAAGACCGATCTTAGTGTCATTAAGTTTTTTTTACGAGAGGAGTTCTATTAAGGTTTTTTTAGCTTAATTCCATCTCACCAAAAAAAAAAAACCAGGGTTTAGAAAGAATCATTACCATAACGCGGGTCTTGAAACGAACCATGAAGTCGCATAATTCTAGAGTTTGATGAAGAGCTAAACGCTCGTTCAGAAGTGCACTAAACACAACATAAAATTTGATAATCAATGATGAGGTGCAGCATATCCATAGAAAGGGAATAGAGAAGTGCACTCAAAATAAATTAATCTTGATGTTTCTAAATGAGAAAAGAATGATTAATTTAAAAAAGAGAATCATTGACATCAGCAAATTAAGATGAAGGACACGAAAATAAACCGTCAACAAAGTAAAAAACTTCATGACCAATAAGATAAGGCTTCATCTATATTCGTCAATATAAATAATTAGTGTACGTGTGCTTTAAGAAAATTACTTGTTGAATGTTGGAAAGGGGCACAACAGTGGTAAGAAAAGAACCAGTGGCAGCAGCATGGAAATAAAGAGAAGAATTATTTGTGGCCTCAGGTTCGAGCCCTGTGGTTGCTCATATGATGGCTACTGGAGGCTTACATGGTCGTTAACTTCAGGGCCCGTGAGATTAGTCGAGGTGTGCGCAAACTGGCCCGGATATCCATGTTAAACTAAAAAAAAAAGAGAAGAATCATCGGTCAATGCAACCTAACTTCTATGGGATAAGGAAGACAACGCTATTATAGATGTCATGGCCAGGCAAGGAAGAGATAACCGCCGGATTAGGAACAATAACAGTGGTAGGGGCTGTGTTGGTTGGATCTATAGGAAGAAAAGAAAGAGTGTTAATATGTTTAGCTCAAATGTCAAGTCAAGAATAAAAAAAAGGCTTAGATAATTAGTTAGCCATCATTTTTAATTTATATAAATTGGGCAGTACACAATAATAAGGTTAGAGAGTACTACACAAGATCAAATCTATATATATACACATATGGTAAGTATAATTGCTATAATATGCACCTTAAATTCAGCACTTTCTGCAATACCTACGATTTCTTGACTGTAAAATTTCCACAAAAGACCGACAAAACAAAATATGCAGTGCTCTCTTTATTTTTACTGAGAGGCTGGGTAGCAAAGCATCAGGATTGTTAAAAAAATGTTCAATATGTAATCTTGAAAACACAATCAAAACACAAACCAAACTAAAATCTCACTCATTCTTTAATATCTTGAAATCTAACCATACCAAGAAAGTCAATTGTAATCGAGAAGAGTGGTGGTGCTAGCTCAAGCAAAAAGGGTTTTTTCGGGCTAGAATGATAGTGCTGATGGAGTGAATTTATGTTTATTGATATTCCTTGGATTACCATCCAAGATAAATTGATAAACTTTAATGACTCTGATGATTTTCCTTTTAAAAGTCAGTCTGATAGTCTTGATGTAGTGAATTTATGTTTATTCAAATACCTTAAAGTTCTACTTTGATTAAATAATTTTATATTAATATGAATTTTGGATATAATGAAAATGGTAAACTAACAATTTTTAATAGGATTGTTGGTACAGACATTGTGCTTACACCTATAAATTTAGATAATTATTAGGGATGAGAAAAAAACTAAAAAACCGATTAAACTGAGAAAATTAAAAAAAAAAACCGATTAAAATTTTGAAAAAACAGAACCGAACCAAACCCAAACCGAAAAAAACCGAGCCAAACTGGTTTGAACCGGTTTTTTCATAAAAAACCGAACCGAAACCGGTCGGTTTGAATCGGTTTCGGTTCGGTTTTTTTTTTATTTAAAAAAATTCTTAAATCATTATCAATATATTTTTAGCTATTATTTACATTGCAGTTTTACGTTGGAAAGGTTTAGACGTTTGTGTGTTGTATGTGTGTATGTTTTTATTTTACTTGATGGTTATAATTTTACAAACTCAAAATTATGCTAATCCCATTTCAGTATATTAATTTAAACTACCGTGACACGTGTATTTATATTAAAAAACAAATACGTTGTTCCAAACTTATATTTTAAGCACAATATATTATGAAATTTCAACGATGATTCAAATAGTGAAATAAAAATATATTATTAATTTTTTTTTTAATTTCAATCATATATAAATCTCACTTTCTGAATAACCACACTTTCAAAGTATATTTAAGAATAAAAGTCCAAAACTTTACAATATTTTCAACGCGTATAGAAGAATCCACGTACAAAACCAAAGCATATTTTCAAGCTATATTTAGTTGATGACGTGACCGATCCTATATAAGCACATGCTATATACAAGTTTCAAAAGGTAATTGTCCGTACTCGCAATATATCTAGAAATCATGCTTTAAAGTAATTTTAGTTTAAAAATATATTAAAATAATATTTTTTATTTTTTAAAATTTATTTTTGATATTAGCATATAAAAATAATCTAAAAATAAAAAAAATTAATTTAAAGCAAAAAAGTAATCTTTTTTTCAAAAACAATTTAAAATTATAAAAATAAATAGTACTTTTATTTGGTTTATATTGTTTTAAATTGTTTCATGGTTGAATATTTTATTTTATTATTTTTCATGATACGTTGCCTTCCAACAGATATTTTCATGGTTATTAATCTGAATATATATATATATTCTCTTTGATATATCAAAAAATAAACAGATATTTTTCTGAATATTAATCTGATAA
Source organism: Populus x sibirica (assembly GCA_019202695.1). Lineage (NCBI taxonomy): Eukaryota > Viridiplantae > Streptophyta > Magnoliopsida > Malpighiales > Salicaceae > Populus > Populus x sibirica. Next base: position 904,924 of record JAGMVL010001918.1, read on the forward strand.
TTGATCAGAGAAACTATTCCATGCGCTCAAACATTTCTTTCCCTTTAAAAAAGGGATCGATGTATAGTTTCTTCCTCTACTTTCATTAGATTCGACAATCATTAACCTATAAGAATGAATAGAAAAGGAAGAATCAAGATTAGAAAATGCACTAAATATATAGCTCATGTTGTTAGGACTGGATCCCATGAAGGATAAGTCCATATATATATATTCTAGCTACCTGATAGGCAGCTGAGACAGTCCCAAAAACAAAGCTATCTGGGAAGAAACTTCTGCTAAATTTATGATCTGTTGGGGTTTCGCAGTTAACATATGTCAGTGGCATAGTAGGAGCCAATGAGCTAAGCAACAATAAGAACCCTAATAGCAGAGACAACTCTCAGTAGCCATTGCAAGAGTGATTATTGTTCAAAGGCTTTGTGGTTTAAGTTCTTATGATCAAACCCTTTATATAGAGGCTCTACCATTGGAAAGTATAATCTACCTGCGAAATGTGCGTTCATGCATGTTTGCCCTTGATTCTGCCTGCAGGTCCTGACTTGCCGAATTTTTTTTTTTTTTGTGGGGCGACCAAAATTTTAGAGAAGATCCATTCACACATTCTGACGATTGACCAAACAAATTTTAACAGATGATATACCCCAAGATGTGAAGCTCTAGATCCCTGGGATTTCAATCTTGCTGTTCTAAAAGAAGCTATCACATATATACTTAACCCATAAGCTAAACTTGCTTTGGTTATTTTTTTTTTGTTCTTGTTTTTGAATTGGATAAATTGACTTTAGAAATTTTCCATGTGTCTTCTCCTGTTACACAATAATTTAAAATGATCTTCAATTGAGTGTTAATTACTTCTATGCTCTTAACATAAATTGTATGATTCATATAATATTTTAGTTAGATCAAAAGCTACAGTATTATGAGACCATAACGTTTACAGTGAATGGCATAATGTATTTTCCTTACACTACTATTATTAAAAAAAATTGTTCATGAAGCACGAGTAGAAAACAGACACGTATAGATCATGGACATGTTCGCATAAATTAAATAAACGCATCCCAACTCCATGCATAAGTTTGGAAATTCATAAAAACAGTTGACTTTTAGTTCTTACAAAAAACCAAGACTTAATTATAGAAATTGCTGAGGGACAAGGTGGTAACTCATTCGCTCTGCGGGCGTTGCTGTAGGAAAGATGCACACCAATAAAAAAAGAGCAATAATTGAGTGACTCTTCCACAAAGCGAATCTTTTTTCCATATATATAAAAAAAGAGCAATAAATGAGTGATGTACACACAGCAATTTTTTTTTTTTTTGGGTCCATTTAACAATTTAGTATGCTTGAGAGTTTAATTGTAGTTGTTTTTTAAAATATTTTTTATTTAAAAATATATTAAAATAATATTTTTTTTATTTTTTAAAAATTATTTTTGACATAAAACATCAAAATAATCTAAAAACATAAAAATTATTAATTTAAAATAAAAAAAAATAATTTTTTTTTAAAATATTTTTAAAACACAAAAACAAACCGAAGTTAACCTCTTCGAATGTTTAACCTTTAGCAACTTTTTTTTAACTTAATGAATTAATTAACCCTTTTAATTCCTCTCTTTATTCAAAATCTTAGCTTTTGTTTCTTCTAAATAAATTTATTAAGCCCTTTACGTCGAGTTGTAGTCATTCACGTGAATGGGCAGCCCTCTCCTGGTCCTAGAAGGAGGCTAGGGAGAGTAGTCAACAATGGCAGCCATACAAGGCGCAAGCATAAAATGTGAATGGACCGCCTGTTGAAGCCTAAGATAGCTGCATAAGTCAGTGAACGCCATTCTTAGTAGAAAAGAAGTCTTTTGTTGTTTTCGGTATGTTTTTTTTTTATATTTTAATTCTTGTAAATTTTCCTCGCTTGCTATTTTAATCTTTTTAATGATGCATCTCAATTGTCATCACCCAATTTTGAATGATTCCCCAAAATTCACTTTTTTCAAAATAAAAATCAAAAAATAAAATAAAGGTTGGCAATGCGGAGAAAGCTGATCAAGAAAGACTGCAAAAATAGACAAAAATCAAAGCTGCAATTTTCGGAGGCCTAATTGTACCCTGTTATGCCCAAAGATAGAAAAATGCAAATTCAAAGGTCAAATTAAATGAGTATTGGACGAATTTGCATAGAAATTAAGTCCAATGACATAATTAATTTTTTAATGGGCCAATTTGATTTAATCATGGGCCAAATTGAATTTTAATTATGTTCAAGAATTAATTTGGGTCCAATTGAAGGAGTTAATTAAGTGCAAGGACTTAATTATACTTTAAGCGGGTCAAAATTAATTGGAGGGCTTAATTGGTGAAAATTAAGTTTGGGAGCTAATTTGGACTTAATTGAAAAGATCAGAATTTTGAGAGATCCAATTTAATTTTTACCAAGTGAATCAATTGAAATTAGGGGGCCAAACACAAAACTTGGGGGACCAATTTTGAAGCCCGAAAAACTATCATGCCTATAAATAGCAGCCTTTAACTCAAAACCTAGGGGGGCATTTTTGACAAAAAAAAAGGAGAACAAACCCTAAAAAAAAACCTAACCCTGCAAACCCATTTTTCAAAGGAGAGCCGCCGCCGCCCTCCCTCCTTTAGTTTTGCAAATTTTTCCTCTTCAGCCGCCTGCACACAGCCCCCCCGGTGGAAGTTTTCTTCCTCTTTCGGTCGGTTCTCCTAAGCAACCAACACACATTCCTTCTCCCTCTCAGCCGGTTACAACACCTTCTTCTTCCCTCAAACCGACGCCGTCTCTAGCTCCTTCTCCCTCTTGACAGCCAGAGCACACCCGATGGCCTCCACAACGGCCCCCTTCTTCCTCGCTCCGACCACAAGCGGCGCCATCGACGCCTCCGTCCCGAACCTCACGGACCGGCGAACCCACCATCAACCGGCCAACGGCGGCTTCCCTCTCTCTCGGGCCAAAAATCGAGAGCGAAGCCTCCCTCTCCCTCCACGATCCGCCACCAGCAGCGGCGTCTCCTCCACGGCCCACCGAACGGCGGCGGCAAGCCACCTCGCCGTCTCATTCAACCGGCCCCCCACGACGCCGCCGCTCCGCCTCCGTTGTTTTTCTTTCGGCCGCTCCCCTGTCGCGCAAACAGAAACCCATCTCCGGCCGCCGGCCTTCAAGAACCGATCCTCCACCGATTCAAGCTCGTGCAACGGATCTAGACCGAGATCCAGCCGCCATCGGGGATGAACTCTCGGGCAACGAACCATGACAGACCGAAGGAACCAGATCTAAGAAAAACAAAACCAAATGAGATCGTTGCTTGTGTTTTTCTGTGTTTTGTAGGTGACGGTGGGTGTCACCACCGTTGAAGAAGGGAAGAGAAGGAGAAGACAGGGCAGATCTGCCCATTTCCAGTATCAGCGGCGGCGCGTGAGCCCACGCGCCGCCCGGTGGCGGTGGCGCGTTGGAACATGCGCCGCGCCTATGCCTCGTGTCCAATCCCCTGTGCGAAGGATTCCTTTGCAATTTTCGGAGTTTTGGGGACTATTTTGTAAATTGTAAATTATGTGATGTAATTTTTATTGATTTTTGTATTTTATAATTTGTATTGTGGATGTAAATAAAAGGGAAGAAAAAGAAAAGAAAAGGAAAAAGAAAAAAGAAAACAAAAGAAAAAATATAATAAAAAATGTGTGTTTGTGCTTGTTTTTTTATTATGTTATAAAAAAAAAACAAAAACAAAAAACAAACAAAAAATAAAAAATGCATGTTTGTATTTATTTCGAGGATCCCTTCATGATGAGACGGCAAAAGAAGGATTTAATATTTTGATTGGATCACGGTGTAGAAGTACAAACTTGTACGGAAGTTGTATTTCTAAATTCCGATGAAAAAACAAAAATTTTAAAACTTCTTTAACACATCAAAGCAATGAAGCACTTACCTCAGGTAGGGTGCGTTAGAGGTGCTAATACCTTCCCTAACCACAATCAGTCCCTTACCCGAGAATCTCTGACAAGACCAGTCAACTTGGGTTTCCTAGTAACCCTCAATTAAATACTAGGTGGCGACTCCAAACAAAATCAATTCCAATAACAGAGAGCAAAAACCGCCATCGCCAGGACGGGACGCCGCGCAGGGTTTTTCGACGTGAGTATAAAACAAATAGAAAAGACTGTTATTTTTTTAAAATCTATTTTTACCTATAAATAGAGGGAGCTTCTTGGGAGTCAAATAAGCAGGAAGTACATGAAGAAAGAATTGCCTTAATTTAATTTGATATAACCTAAAAAATTAACCATGAAAAAATAAGCAATAATCATTCAATCCTAACTCTCTAACCATGAAAAAATAAATTTAATTTGATATAACCTTATAAATTAACCACCAAGTAAATCAGCTGAAATTATCAAATAAATAATTGAAAAACATGGTGTTAATTTGAAATAATAGCTATTGTTGCACCCGATATCGTAACGACCTTTAAAAATTTAAAAACTCAAAAGTTTTTTATGAACGAATATATTTCTGACATCTTGTTCTTTAATGAGAAATATTTGATTTAAAGAGTCGTCACTTAGTATTATAGTTGCTAGAAACTCTATCTGGTCAATAAAGATTTCATGGTCCGTGACTGGTTACGCAAAAGAAAAGATAATATGGTCTGCTTATAATATTCCCGACTCTGACGCCAATGAATATTCGACCACGGATACTTGCAACTTTGTTGTTAGTAAATATTACGTTGCAAAAAAAAATGATATTCCTGACTCTGGCGCCAATAAATAAACCAATAAAATGATTTTTTTTTTAAAAAATACATATTTTTATATTTTTATATTTTTTAAAAAATATATCATATACTAAATTCATATTTCACAATAAAAAAATCAATTATACAGAGAAATCATAAAAACAAATGCAAGAGACCCAAAAATAAATTCAGAAAATTTCATGAATTTTTCTAGAATTTCTTTAATATAAAAAAGAAATTTGTTTAGTCGAATATTAAAATAAAAAGGAATAAAAGGGGTAAGACCCAGCCACTCGGCCTGGCTGAAGGAGTATGCACGCGTAAATCAACTCACGCATGCATATACAATAAAACGTTAATTATAATTCACAGCAAACGATACCAAATTAATTAAAACAATAATTTTAATTTAAAATATTTTTTATTTAAAATACATGTTTTTAGTTTTTAAAAATTATTAAAATCTGAAGGAACGCCTTAAATTACAAAGCGGGAGGAGAAGAAGAAAGACTTACCTGGTCTGCTGGAGCTGGTGGCGACGTTCTTTCTGGCTGATGTTACTCTCCCCTCTGCTTCTGTTTTTCGTTTACTCCTCCTCTCTTCTTGCTTTTCTTTTGCTTTCTTTTCTTGTTTGTCTTTTCAAGTCTGTTCGTCCTCCTGCGTTCTCTCTCTATCCGTTGTATCTCAGTTTTCCATCCCCTGGTCTGGAGACAAAGTCGAAGACGATGGCGCACTGGTCCATCTCTTTCCTTCTATTTCGTTGTTTTGTTTTCAGTTCTTCTCGTTCGTCTATGTTCTTTTCGTTCTCTCAGCTCGTCCTCTGGTGTTATCTCCCTTTCGTCCTGCTTCCCCTTGTTGTTCGTTTTTTTTTCCCGTCATGGCCTTTCTCTGGCTTTTATAAATCCAGAGAATGCCATGCGTTCATGCCTTGGTAACGGCATGCATCGTGGGGGAGAGAAACGTGACCACGATCTGCTGTCGTTTTCTGCTGAATCGGTGGAACGAAGAAGATGAACGGTTTGCTTTGAAACGGCGCCGTTTTCACCTGCAATGGCCATTTCCCTGTGATTCAACACCAGGATTTCGACACCATTTAAAAAAAATCTTTGGTTTCTAACTTAATCAATTCAATCTTTAATCAACTTTTAATTTTTTTAAAATCACGCAGTGAGTTAGGCAAGCTAACAATCCATAACACATGGCGAGTTAAATTCAAAGTTGTCTCCATGTGATTGCCCATGTTCTCAATTTCATCCAAAATAATCAATCGATTCTCTAAGATATTAAGTTTCCTAGTTATTCAACACCGGGCCCAGCAGGGAAATGGCCCAGCGGCCACATGGTCTGCTTACTTGCCGTTTAGCGATATAATCAAAGAAATCTTTTTTTTTTTTTTAAAAAAAGAAAAAGAAAAGAAAAGAAAAAAAGAAATCTTTTTTGATTAGTGTTTCAGTACAGAAGAAATACAACCTTGAAAAGATAAAGATAGAAACATATAATAAATTTATAAGATTTTATACTTTCAAAACAAAATTAAAATTATGTATATTAAGACCAAAGAAATCAAATAAGATTAATCATCTTATTAAACTAAATAACTTTTTAATCATGGAGTTCTTATCCATAATTATCTAAAAATATGTTCAACGACCCGTATAATTTTCTACATAAAAATATAGACAGTTTAGATCCATTTATCACACCCATGATTTCACATAATCCGATAGAATTGGAGTCAAAATCAGTTATCAAAACTATCCAAATTCTACTAGAAAAAGGTGTCACGGTCACTCACCAAGTGTAACACCATTACTATTATAAAACCAAGCACTTACTCTCTACGTCTTTGTTTCAGTCAACAAATTGTGGGTTCACCTCTGTCTCTCTTACTAGGTTCTTGACGTGACCAGGTAAGCACTAGTTGATATTGTTACAGCTAGGAGGTACGAGGATGTTGTTCATGTTTATGTGAAATAGTTGGAATATTATCATGACAATATTGTCACATTAAGCATGCTTTGATTTTACTTTATTTTTTACTCTGTCCATGTGTGTCGAGTGTGGATTGACTTAAAAATATTTGTTTATGTGCTTTTCATGTTGAATGTTATTGTAAGGTATGTCCAGTTTGTTTCCGTGCTTCAAGCAATGGTTAAACATAAATAACCAGGTGAATATAATTACCCAGTACTGTTACTAAAAGCTTTGAAATCTGAGACTGCTATAGTTACAAGGGTTTGGGATGTCCGACTTAGAAATTGGAGAAGATATATCCCAAGTGTTTGATTACTGTTGATGTTTCGAAGACAGATTTATTTTGTCTTTTTTCCGTCTCTCAAATCAAGAACTCTTTTGAATCCTACGCTCCTATCATAGACACACTGAGTCTCTTGTAATGAGCTTGCCTACTTTGTTGTTTATATATATTAATTAGTTTTTTTTATGTTATTTAATTATAGTTCGCTTTATTTTTAATCAATTCTACATGTATATATATTTTTTTGATAGTTCTGAAATCTTTAAGAGTTTCTTCAAAGACAAAAAGATGTCAAGGATATCAATTCCTATAGCGGGATTTCTCCTGCTATGCTGTCTTGCAACTGCGATTCAAGCTGAAGGAGATTACATAAAATACAAAGACCCGAAACTGCCAACTAACGTACGAATAAGGGACCTGATGAGTCGAATGACATTAGCAGAAAAGATTGGTCAGATGGCACAGATAGAGCGATCTGTTGCAACTGCTGATGTCTTGAGGGATTACTCTATTGGCAGCATACTAAGTGCTGGAGGAAGTGCCCCTCTCTTTAACGCCGAAGCTCAAGATTGGATTTATATGATTAATGGATTCCAAAATGCTTCACTCTCTAGTCGTCTTGGAATTCCTATGATTTATGGGATTGATGCTGTTCATGGGCACAACAATATTTATAAGGCCACTATATTCCCCCATAACGTAGGTCTTGGAGCCACAAGGTAAGATATCATTTTCCTACACATACACATGTTAGTTACGACCTTTTCTTGTTCCAAAGAATTTAGAGAGTTTTACACGAACATGGTTTATTGAAAGAAAACTGTCGAGACCAGGACCGTGACCAGGTTTATGCAATAATTTCTCAAAAAATAAAATAAAATAGATATGCCTTTTTTTTATGTTCATATTTGTGATCTTAACAATTTTTTATTTCAGGGATCCTGACCTTGTGAAGAGGATTGGAGCAGCGACTGCTCTTGAAGTTAGGGCTACAGGCATTCCTTACGTTTTTGCTCCATGCATTGCGGTACGCAGTGATTTAAAAGAAAAATTTGAATCTGATCATATCTCTGAAATTAGAATTTATTTATTTATCATTATAAAATATTAATCATTGGATAACAAACAGGTTTGTAGAGATCCCAGATGGGGTAGGTGCTATGAGAGCTATAGTGAGGATCCTAAAGTTGTTGAAATGATGACAGAGATTATACCTGGATTGCAAGGTGATGTTCCTCCAGATTCCAGAAAGGGTGTTCCCTATGTTGGTGGAAAGTAAGTGTGACTTAATTTAAACATTTAATTATATATATATATATATAAACTGCTCAGATAATAATGCTAACCTTGTTACAGGGACAAAGTTGCAGCCTGTGCGAAGCACTTTGTTGGCGATGGGGGTACCACCAAGGGCATTAACGAGAACAATACTGTTATTGGTTACCATGGATTGATGAGCATTCATATGCCAGGTTATTTTCACTCCATTATTAAGGGTGTCTCAACAATTATGGTTTCTTACTCAAGCTGGAATGGACAGAAGATGCATGCCAATCGTTACCTTGTCAAGACTGTTCTCAAGGATATCCTCAAGTTCAGGGTACTGCTTAATTAAATTTCTGATGTTTTTGATTAAATTATGTATCCAAAACTAAGTCATAGAATATTATGAAAAGCAAACAATTCTAACCTTTTGCCTTCATTTTTTGAACGTCACAGGGTTTTGTCATCTCTGATTGGGAGGGTATAGACAGGATTACTTACCCACCTCATTCAAACTACACAGAATCAGTTCTGAAAGGAATTTCAGCCGGCATTGACATGGTTAGTTGATTCCTATCTCTCTATTCTCGAAGACTAGAAGAAATTTTCCTATCCTTGTCAAACAAAATGTTTTTTGTTCTGGTTGATTAGAGCTGCTGCTTTTCTTGACATTGAAGCTTTAACATGTGTGTTTCAGATCATGGTTCCATACAACCATACCGAGTTCATCAATATTGTGACTGACTTAGTAAATAACAATTACATTTCCATGGACCGTATTGATGATGCTGTCAGGAGGATTTTGCGAGTGAAATTAACTTTAGGTCTATTTGAAACTCCCTTAGCTGATGAGACCTTTGTTGACCAGCTCGGAAGCCAGGTAGCTTTATATGTCTGATTCTAAGCATTCCCATTTCAGGAGATTACTTATTTGCCTGAAAACTTGCCACTTGTTATGAAACAGGCTCACAGAGATTTGGCAAGAGAAGCTGTGAGGAAGTCACTTGTGCTGTTGAAGAATGGAGAGAACGCGGATGCTCCAGTTCTACCCCTCCCTAAAAAAGCATCTAGGATCCTTGTAGCCGGAAGCCATGCCAACAATTTGGGCTATCAATGTGGAGGATGGACTGCAACTTGGCAAGGAGTTGATGGCAACAATTACACTGCTGGTATAATTAACATGCTTCCCCTTTTTGCTTTCATTTCAAGCACGATTCTCTTGAATTCAAATATAATAGTAGCAGTATTGATGGAACTTGTCCTATCGCACAATGATCAGGAACCACCATCTTAAGTGGTATCTCAGCCGCAGTTGATCCAAGCACAGAAATCGTCTACAGCAAGAACCCTGATGCTGATTTCGTCAAGTCCAACAACTTCTCTTATGCCATTGTTGTGGTCGGAGAGACTCCTTATGCTGAGACAGCCGGAGACAGTTTGAACCTGACCATTGCTGAACCAGGTCCAAGTACGATCCTCAATGTCTGCGGCAATGTTAAGTGCGTTGTGGTCACAGTATCTGGCCGTCCAGTCGTGATTGAGCCCTATGAGTCACAAATCGATGCTCTTGTTGCTGCTTGGTTGCCAGGCACTGAAGGCCAAGGAGTAGCAGATGTGCTTTTCGGGGATTATGGATTTACTGGAAAGCTGCCTCGGACTTGGTTCAAGACCGTTAATCAGCTCCCTATGAATGTTGGTGACTCTCATTACGATCCCCTCTTCCCCTATGATTTTGGACTCACTACTAAGCCTGTCAATGCTAGCTAGAAAATCTGCTTTTGAAGAACTATTGGTTTCAGCATGTCATGTAATGTTACAAGACACTTAGCTGAGTCATGATTTTTGCTTTGGTTTTTTTTTTAAACAGATTTTTGCTTGAAGTTTCAAGTTAGTATGGAGATTGTTGATTTGATACGTCTATGCATTGCATGCCATAACATAGGAGTTATGTTGCCTCATTGAGAGTAGCGCAACTTTTCAAAAAAATTATTTAGTTTTAATTTTTAGAAATACAGTCAACTTTGATCAAGGCAATATTATCAGAACATCTATTAACAGTTTTGATAAGTTTTCCCCCATGATTATAGATTATATATTAATTGATCCGTCCCTCACACACACACACACACACACACACACACACACACACTACTCCTAGTATGAGAACTGAGAAATTAGACCATAGATGGATTCAGGGGAGTCTGCCTCTCAAAACCAAAATATCTGTATTTTACTGGTCTGTGAAGTCTGGGTCCATCTATACTGACAAGAGAGGGACTTGATGGAGCATGCCTCCAAAAATCAATCACACTTTGGAATTTATTACTAGAATTCATACACATTTCAGAATTTGGTATAAGAATTCAACCTCTTAACTTTTCTGGGACACTCTAGAACACACTAGCTTGATTATCACGGAAGATCATTATTTTTTCATTTCTTTCCATTGAATATTTCTATATAGTTACCGGGGGAAGTATTTCCCTTGTGGTTATTGGAGTGCTACTCTACATCATTTTGATGAAATTAAGAAAGGAGAATATGAGGGGCATGGTCTTAAAGCGCATCAGCGAGAAAGGATTTACAGTGAGTCAGAGCTGGCAAAAGCAACGAACAATTATGATGATCATCAGAAACTTGGCCAAGGTGGTTTTGGCTGTGTATACAAAGGAGTTTTACCAGATTATACCCAACTTGCAGTCAAGAAGTTTAAGGGAGTAGACAAGGCTCAAATGAACGAGGAATTTCAGCATGAAATTGGCTACAAGTCAATCGCAAGAATGTGGTCAAAAGCTATTCGGACTATTTTTGCAGACCAAAGAGCCTTTACCAGTTTACAAATTCATCTCAAACGGAACCCCTTTTCATCATATCCATGATAAAAGTCTCAAGTGTTGAGAACTCGGACAAACCATTTGAAGGTAGCTGCTGAGACTGCACTTGCACTTGATTATTTGCATTCTTTAGCAAACCCTCCAATCGTTCATGGGGATGTCAAGACAGTGAACATACTTCCGGATGAAGATTTCACAGTAAAGATGCTAATTTTGGAGCTTAAGAGCTGATTTCACCAGGTGAAGCTGATATATATAGCCAAAAAAATACAGGGAAATTTTGGCTACCTGGATAGTGAGTGTCTCTTGACAGGTAATTTAATAGTAAAGAGTGATGTCTTCAGCTTCGGAGTAGTTCTTGTGGAACTTCTGATAGGACAGAAACCAAACTCTAATGCCTGGAGAGAAAATTATGTAGAAAAGATATAATAAGAAGATAGAACAATTTCAATGACAGAATGGCTAGATGGGAAAATATTTGTATGGTTTTAATTGTGAGTTTACCAGTAACATTTGCATGAGAATCCGTTGCATAACGAAGGTGAGTTGGATCAGGATCAATATTGGTAAGATTTGTTTTGCATAGTATGTGTTATGGGGGCACGCACGGCGTCGAGGACGACAGGTTTGCCTTCTAAGAGGATGTATTGAAAATAGGGTTAGGAAATAATCATAAAATTATGATTATAAGTTCGGAAGTCGTCACCTTGTATTATGATTGTTAGAAAATTTATGGTCTACAAGAGTTCGAGTAAGATATTGGTTGTGCAAGGGGAAGATGCATAACCTCCAATACACTCTATCTGAAGTAGGCTGAGAGTTGCTTCTCACGTCTGTCAACTTGGATAATTCACTTGGGTACTGTTCACTCCAAGAAGTGAACAATGCCAGGTGAATTTCGCGTGGCACTGTTCATGTGAACAATGCCATGATTATAAGTTATAACTACTTATATTAAAAAAAATTATTTTTTTAAAATTATATTTTACTCGAAAAACTAGTGTTTAATATTATTTAATAACGCTACATAAATTAGAAGAACATCGCATGATGATGTAGCATTTGTGGAATTTGATCGCAATTCCAATTTTGTTTTCGATGATATTTTACCCGATTTTGTTGCACGCTCAAAAAACCATGAAAACTATAGTCCTTATCGATGAATTTCATACATGATGAAATTATAGATAAGTTAATGGAATAATAAAAAATATTTGATATAAAGTATTATTTATTTAATGATGTAATAATGGTAGTTAAATCTACAATATTTAAATTCAAAACCATCAATATATATATATATATATATATATATATATATATATATATATATATTAATTAGTTTATAACCTCAATTTGAAAAACATATTTAACCAAACACATTAAACTACTTTTTATTTAACCTCAATTTCAATCACAGTTCTAACCTAACATGTATAAATACTAAACCAACCTCAACAAAAAATACTTTTTATACAACAATTTTTTTCAAACCACAACCATAAAAGCTACCACAGTATCAAACACACTTGCTCATACTGCTTAGATAGTCACCATAAGTTTACTTGGGCTTAAGCATCTAAAAACATCAAAAGTTCTTTTAGTTTAAGACAATTTTTATTTGATATTTGTACCAAAACTTTAATATAGTAGCTATGGTAAAAATCCTAAAATGATTCATCATTTTTTTTTTATAATAATCAAGAGTATTATTAAGAAAATAGCTAAAAGCATACAGAAATTCTAGCTGAAAAGGAAAGAAAATAAGAAAGCAAACATGCTTTAGAGGTTTTGAAAAAGGAAAGGAAAACAATGTGGCAAAAAGAAAAATTCTTCAATTCAAAACTTTCTTGTCACTTAAACTTTTTTTACAGGTACTAGTTATAAATCATCTTGACCAACCAAATATCAAATACAGAATATCAACTATCTTGACTAAAATTAAATGATGAGATTACAAGGACTAATTAATTAACTGATTATTCAACTCGAAATTTTTTTCTAAGCTACTTGAATTATTTAAGATATCATCAATATGAAAATAAAAAAATGATGAATCATATAACATGCAAAATAAAAAAAAATTACGTATCATTTCAAATAACTTCATATCAAGTTTTACTTGCACCTAGAAAGATATGGACAGCATAGCAACTTGCATCTCTCAATTCAAATCCTTTGAGGGGCATTGTGGGATTTAGAGATGGAAAAAGAATGCTTCCATTGTCTAGTACAAGATCAATTGAAAAATTCCTGATCGATGATAAAAGAAAAAAGAAAAATCCTACATATATTTTACAGATTCAAAAACTAACTGGGTTGAGAGTTGGCCGGCCACTATATGACTAATATTCTAGCTATCATCGAGTGTAATCTGGAGTCAATAAGTAGAGGGAAAAAGGGGGGGGGGATTTGGCCTTTCTTGCAGCATTGCCTTAGATATGCTCCTATGTAGTCATTGACTGCTTCAAATTCTTTGCTTCTGTGTCCCTGCCGGCAATATCATTTAAATCCATGTTGGTCATAAAATCTTTGAAATCTATTAGTCTTTCAATCCGGCCGGCTAATATAAGAAAGACGCTGCAGTATTTTCTTGAAAAAATCTGCAATGATACCTTGATAGTGTCGCAAAAATAGATTAATTTACTGTCAGTTTAATATATTAGGCTTTTCTTTTTACATCTGATTCCTTACTCCCTAGGACGGATGGCTTTGCTCGTAAAGAGACCATATATAGGTTAACATGCAGTACTAATCCTTTGACCTTCCCAATTAATCACACAAACAGCAGAAAACCATGAGGTTGGTCAAGCTTCATCTCTTTCTCCTCTGTGTTGCTGGAGTTGCTCTCCTTGGTCACCAAAGCTGCGGTATGTGAATCGACCCTTTTACATCTGAGATTTTAATATTATCTCAAGAACATAAAACTAATCTTTGTATCCCATTGTCATAAAAGTAAAAGTTAATGGATTCATTTGTTGATTATATACTAGCTTTTATATAATTGTTTTTTTTTTGGATTTCAAGATATTCAAAGATATAATTATGTCAAAACAATAGAAATTTTACGATTTCTGTAGGACATCAAACTGTACATCTATTTCCCTTTGATTTTCGCAATCAAAGGAAAAGTTGGCCCTACGCAGTCTGCTCCTTCGGAGTGTTCTTCTTTGTTAAAAAAGAAAAGAAATAAGAGGACTTTAGAATCCAGTATTTCCTTTAAGAAAGGTTATTTATATTGATTGGGCCAGGCATTCTTTTGTTTCCTTTCTTATTTATTTATTCTAAAAGTTAAAAAAGTAGCTTCAAATTAACACTCCCTACACATATGATCAACTAGTTCATACTGATAATTATCAAGACTTTCATCTGCAAAGTATGTGAGAGATAAAACAAAATATGAGCCACTAGGAGTTTTCATCTATTATTTTTATTTGTATAATTGATTTTCTACAAGAAAACAGGAAATGATCATCAAGAGTATTTCTCGATCCACCTCTGGAAAGAAAATCTATATCGGCTGAAATCTACTAACTCTTGATGTATACATTGTTATTCTAACTCTGATCAGATGCGAAGGTGATGATGGAGTACATTGGTGCCACAGGCCAACCCGTGACATTTAATCCTGTTCCAGTTGAAGACAACATTGACTTCCATTTCATACTTAGTTTTGCCATTGACGCAGATCCATCTGCTAAGCCTCAAAATGGAAAATTCTCACCATATTGGGCAGACACATTAACCCCAAATTCAGTGGCAGCTATCAAGGAGCGTCAACCTAATGTGAAAGCCTTGGCAAGTCTTTCTGGTTGGAGTTTAGGTGACGAAGTCCTTCGTTGGTACAACCCTGAAAACCCTCAACTTTGGATCAATAATGCTTTCACCTCTCTTACATCCTTAGCTGAGGAATATCATCTTGATGGTATCGACATCGATTACGAAAACTTCCCTATAAACAATGCTAGTTTCGCTTACTGCATAGGCGAGCTCATTACCTTACTGAAAAACCAAAGTGTCATTTCTGTGGCCACTATCGCACCTTTTCACACCACTGTTTTGCCCTATATTGAGCTCTTTAATAAGTACGGAGATGTTATTGACTATGTTAATCACCAATTTTATACTGATAAAGTTACGAGCCCAAAAGGGTATTTAGCAGCTTTTCAGCTTCGAGCCACGCAATTCGATAAGGATAAATTATTACCTAGCTATGAAGTGAACGGAAGGGGCATTCAAGGAGACGCATTTTTTGATGCTTTAAATCTGCTGGAGGCAAATGGATTTGATGTCAATGGAGTGATGATCTTCTCAGCTGATGCTTCTTCTTCTAATAACTATTACTATGAGAGGAAATCCCAAGCTTTCTTGACCAATTCTACAAGTGTGTGATTCAAATATTTTTTGCACGAATGCTGTTAAATAAGGACACCTTAGGATCAAATAAAATAGAATTCAAAGTTGATTTCTGTTTCATCTTAATTATACCATTGATTGTGTTCGTGTTGAACACTCACTGTCTAACAATTCTAGCATTAGCCTGATGATTTTCTTGTATATATATAATTTGATAAATATTTGAAGATGCATTAATACGAAACAACCGTTTTTCTTATACATACCAAAGGATCGATGTAATTAAAAAGGGGAAAACAGGATCTAGACAATAAGTAAACATAAAGCTTTATTTAATTATAAGTCCCATCACAATTTTAGTCCAATCATGGTAAACTAGGGAAGGGATAATTCCTAGTCCATGCTGGAAGCATCAGATATCTATCACACAACACAAGCATACATAATAATTAAACACAAACTTATAATTCACTGGATATGCAGTCCTGGTGATTATTTAAAAATGACTTTTCATTCATCCAGGTACTGATGATCACTGGGAGCAGAACTGTAGAAACGCAATGGAGAGCTCGACACTCGTTCCTTGTTCCACTTGTATCCCTTCAAAAAATTTGTGAACCAGTGCACTGACCTCTTAGGGTATCTATGCAAGTTATGCAGGTAATCAGTGTAGTAGAGACCAAATCTTATGGTATAACCATTCGGCCATTCAAAATCGTCAGCAAATGTCCATGCAAAATATCCTTTAACAATGGTCCCATAGTTTCTGCCAAGATTTTTGATTGTCAAATTAGTAGGCTTAAACAATCTACAAAGGTTTTGAGACAAAAAGAATGAAGATGAAATCCCTGATATCCAGCTATCATAGACAGTTGCAAGCTGTGTGTGCAAGAGAGAGAGAGAGAGAGAGATTAAACTCACTCAATGGAGCTTAGAACATTCTTGAGATGGTCATGATAGTATTTTGCCCTGCAAGTATCATTAAGTGCTGTCTTCAATGATATCTGGGATCCGTTGTTGAAATCAGAAACTCCTGATGATAGATCAAGATCAAAACAATGAAAAAGAAATCACGATTAGTTTAACAATACGACAATTAACTACACTTAAATTGAGATTTGACAACATTTTCCATACCATTTTCAGTTATATAAATTGTTGGATTCCTGTACTGATCCTTGGTGTAGTTCAGAAGATATCGTATCCCTTTCGGATAAACATATAGCCAGGGTGAAGCAGCCTACATAGTCAGAAACACCATGGTAATCATATGTGTTTTTCTAGTAATTAACTAATTAGCATTTAATCATATTAATGTAATGTATCTGATTGTTAATTTTTATAGAAAGGTTTTACTGCGCACAAACCTGCGGTCCAATTAGCTTTCCATTTTTCTCCCCTGTGAGACAAGAAGGAAAATAAATCGTGAATAGTAATACACCAAGCTTGAATAAGCTCAAATTAAAATTAATTTATTCTTGAGTTTTCCCCTGGGGACTCTTAATTTTGTATTCATTATTTTATAAAATCTGAGCATATATAAAACTTCTCTCCAAGTTATCTTTTATATCAGAAACACACTTGTCAAACACTTCTCTTACTTCGAGAGCTTTTTTGTTTCTTGAAAGTTGATTAAATTTTAATTAATGAATCAATCTATGAAGGCATTAATTATTGGCTTGCGCTTATAGTACAATCAGGCCAAGCGCAAAGACATATAAAGAAAATTTAAAAACCATGTGAAGAATTCATCTTGTCTCTTCCTCAGAGAGTTTTAAAGTTAGCCAATCCATTATCTTTCCATGTTCTATCTTCCAATTTCATAAATTATTATGAATTTAATTGTGAGTTTACCAGTAACATTGACATGAGAATCTGTTGCATAACGAAGGTGAGTTGGATCAGGATCAACATGGGTAAGATTTTTTGCATAGTATGCACCATAGTAATTTAATCCAAGAATGTCATAAGATCCTCGAAGATCTAAGATTTCCTTGGCAGTGAAATTTGGCAATCGATCTCCGACTAAACTTCTCATGCTCCTTGGATAGTCACCATAAGTGATTGGGCTCAAGTGCCTAGAAACATCAAAATCTCTATTAGTTTTTTGGACAATTTTTATTTTATATTTGTATCAAGAATTAAATAATAGGAGTGTAAGAAATACTCGCCATCCTAGATTGAAATCAAGTATTCTTTGAACTGCCTCATAATCTGCTGGGGTCTCTGAATAAGGTTCGTACCAAAAGGAACAGAGGGTGATGCCGATCTTGCCATTTTGTTGTTCCTACGTACAATCCATTATTATAAGACTTAACAGAAGACAACACCAGGAAGAAGATTTTACTCGACTACGTAGATAAGCAGTAATTGTTTCATGGATTAATCTTTTTGGTTCATCAGTTTTGCTATACGTACTGGTACTTTTCCCGATACAATTTTACATCTGCTGCATGAGAACGAAGCAAATTATGAGTGACTGTGTAAGGTTCGATAGCAGAGTCTCCAGCTTGGCATGCTTTATCCACCCACGCCGAGCATCGTCCCGGTGCACCAACGCCCGAATCAAAGCCATGAACACTGTAAGTGTCCGGCTCATTTAAAGTAAACCAGTGTTTCACCCGATCACCAAAACTTTGAAAGCACAAGTCGGCAAAATCTCGAAAATCATTGCTGTCGATTAGATAATAAAAACTCATCATCATGCAAGTTAAAATCCTTGACTTCATTTGAATACAAATACTTGAAAAACACTCCTAATGGTGTTTATATTTTTAATGAAAAATTAAATATGAAACTTACACGATGCTTTCGTTTAGAAAACCTCCATACTTATCAAACAATGCTTGAGGAGTGTCCCAATGAAAAAGAGTCACATAAGGCACAAGTCCTGTAGATATATATGAAATAGATAAGAAATTAATTATAAAACTATATATATAATCCGAACATTATTTTGAAATAAGAGTTAATATGTGCTAACCATTCAATATGATTTCATCAATGAGTTTGTCGTAAAACTCGATTCCCTCATCATTTATTCCCCATTGCACCTGCCCACCTATTTCAAACACACATATATAGAAAGATATACCATTATGATAAAATGTGATTAATTATAAAAAATTAAGCAAACATTGTATACCTAAATGACGCCTCATGCCAGTACTAATCTAGGCCATAAGAAACTTACTAGGTATCACTCTCGTCCAAGAGATGGAGAATCTAAAAGCATCCATATGCATGTCCTTCATCTTACGAATATCATCCTGCCATAATCATTAATTGTTACCAAGTGCTGAACCATGAAAGCATTTGTAACAAAAACATTGTCAAGCACTCCTTACTTTGTAGAGATCGTAGAAATCAATTGCAACATCACCGGTGCTATGATCTTTTATTCTGGCTGCAAAATTTCATGCAAATAACATTTCAAATTAATTTGTATGAGAGTCTGTATGTAACTGATATAACTCCGAAAATATAACTTACTGGAGAATAAAGATAGCCAATTTTTTCCCTAAATTATAATAAATAATAATAGATTAAGAGCCGACTATAATAGCCCATGGTATTGCATAATCACAGTCTCCCTTCCTCCCATAGACTTTTTATGCTTGGGATATATACCTGGATAGTCATGAGTAAATGTGTCCCATATGCTCGGCCCTCTGTTACTTTTGTTTGCATGACCTTCGTACTGAATATACACCATGCACAAAGATAGTTTCAACATTAGCTAGATATGAAAACCTAATTGCCAATATACACAACAATAAATACTGAAAAATTACTCTATATCGTGGTTTTATCAAAATATATTTGGACAATATCTGTTAACTAAAACTATAGGAATTTACGTTTGCTAATTTACCTAAAATCTTAAATTTTGGGATTCTTTTTTATGAAGGAATTTTTGGATTAATTGATCAATAACTATTTGATCTGTATGGTTATTAGATATTAAAGAATATTCTCTGACCTGATCAGTAAGAAGATCAAATCCTACATTTGTCATTTAATCATAAATTACTAGCAAATTAAAGTCCTCACCACTTATAGAGAATTTAAGGTTTTGGACCCTTGAAGGGGCCGGTGGGATTAGATCTGAAGAAGGCAGCTCCCACCATAGCCGAAGGCCTTGATGGAGCTTCCAGTTTGACCAAAAGTTAATAAGAGTAATAATTACAACGATTTATTCATTATTAGGCATGTGTTTAGTCCACATCTTAAGCTCAATGAACATTCTCTTTTCCATACCATTTTCTCTCTCTCTCTTTTTCAGACCTAATGATAGAGGGAAAAAAAGAAATTTAAGTGATCATTCAAATGAGGATAGAGAGATAATTAGACAAATAACATAGAATAATTGATGGTTAATAAATAAATTATATTTTTATTATTATACAAATAAATAAAGTAATAGCGTGTAGATGCAAGCTAGTTTGGAATGCTTTAGAGGATATCTTAATCTCCTTAATATACGAGTATTATACGGATATTTTTCTGAATATTATGATTGAGAGGAACTATTTATTCCATGCCCGCCCTTTAAAAAAGGGATCGATGTATAGTTTCCTCCTCTACTGTCATTAGATCCGACAACCAACACTGACCTATATAGGAATAAAACTACATACAAAAAAAAGAAAGAAATCAAGGTTAAAATATAAACTATATAGTAACAAACAAAAAATATTGCTAGGACTGGATCCCATGAAAGATAAGTTCGTATATTCTAGCTACCTGGTAGGCAGCTGAGCCAGTCCCAAAAACAAAGCCATCTGGGAATGAATTTCTGCTAAATGTAGGATCATGTGGGATTGTGCAATTAACATATGTCATTGGCATAGTAGGAGCCAATGAGCTAAGCAACACTAAGAACCCTAAAAGCAGAGACATCTGTCTGATAGCCATTTCTGCTAAGTGTGATTATTGTTCAAAGGCTTTATGGTTTAAGTTCTTATGATCAAACCCTTTATATAGAGGCTCTAACAGTGGAGATTATAATCTACACGTGAAATGTGCATTCATGTTTTCTTTGATATATACGGCCTTTTCCTGAATTGCTTTTCTTGGGTGGCCAAAACTTTTTTTGGTGGGGCGACAACAATTTAACAAAGTAGCTTTTGGTATTTATTTATTTTTTTGATAACTAAAGTATTGCATTAAAACGCCAAAAGATTGCATCTGCATGGATATATCCATGCACATTCTGACGATCGGCCAAGCAGATGATATACCCTAAAATGTGAAGCAGTAGATCCCTCAAGATTTAAAGCATTGGTAACACTTCTATATCTAGTTTAAATCTTATTTTACTTTAAAAAAAAAGCTATCATATACTCTAAGCATACGCTAAACTTGCTTTGATGATGATTTTTTAGTTTTTACGTAGTATAAAATATTGCCCATTAATTGTGAGCGCATGAATTGACTAAATTGTTTTGGAAGAAGATGAATTGAATAAATTGATCCCTGGTGTTGACGACGATCCCAACTCCATGCATCAGTTCGGAAATCCTTAAAAACAGTTGATTTTAAGTTCTTACAAGAAAAACCATATCTTCTGAAAACTTGTAGCTATCATCTGGAGATCTGTACATCAATATCTTCAAAGAAATAATAGAAAATAAAATCATACATAATCAAAAGGGGGAGGAGGATCGCTTTACATCGCTCTGCATGCATTGCACGCATATATGAATCCGGGTTTATCATCAAAGAAAAAGCAGGATTGTGATTGTAGTAGTGGTGGGAGTCATTGAAAAGGAAGCCAAGCATTATGCATGATCTCTGAAAGTGTTTTTAGTAAGGGTCCATTTCCTTTGGAAAACATGTATCCACCCGTCCCTCGGTACTCTCGAAGAGGGCTTGCAGAATTCTGTCCAAGAACCCTAAGAATATGGCTTTTACAGGGGGAGGCCGGGGGAGAGAAAAATGGGACTGGGATTCCTCTTTCTTGCTGTATATGTCTAATTAAATGGAAACTGTACTCGTGAAAGCTAAACCAGATCAACCACTAAAGGTGATCCAATAGGGAAAAGGAAAGATATATATTGGATCGCGAGCTTTAAACAAGCACGGAGAAAGTTGCACTGCAATAAAGAAGAGCAATAAATGAGTGATGGTATACATACTCATCCCTAAAGCAATAAAGATAACAAGATCATCAGCTTTTTCCATCTCAAAAATGATTGAAGGATAAATTTAGATCCTAACCGAAGGTTTATGTTGATTTGTAGAGAGTTGTTGATCGGTTTTTATATCTTAATACACAATAGAATATATATTTTGAAACATAGAATTACTTGAACTCTCTGAACTTCCAAGTTAACAATTAAAAAGTCTTTAATTGTGGATCTAAAAAAAGAAATTTAATTAATGCCAATGAGTTGTAAGTCAACAAGTACTAGTGTCTCTTTTTTCTCTAAGAGATTTCAATTTCAAACTTCTCATTTATAAAGGAATCTAATTATATCCATAAAAACAATTCAGGTATTTTAACCATGACAAATATATATTTTATTAAATTAAACACCATATAAATCAACTCAAATCCCAATTACCGAATAAATCTTCTATGCCTTAAAAGTAAAAAAAAAAAAACAAGGTGTTAATTTTAAATAACAACTACAACAATTTGATTCGAAATGATTTTCTATATAAAATATTTTTCCCATTTGATGATCCAATTTTTTTTTTTGTCATTATATCAAATCAACTCGTTCAAGTTTTAGAAAAATTAATTTAAAACAACCAAGTAGTATTTTAAAAAAAAGATAAATAAAAACTCAGCATGGAGTTGTGAGTTGTGGCAAAAACACGTAAAAATTAAAGGATTTCTTGTTTTTCGTACGAATTCAATGTATAAGTTTTTTTTTCTTTTTTTTTTGTTGTTAATATACAAGTTATTTACCAATCAACTTTGTAGCGATTTTAACCGAGCCTTATGAGGCCTCAGGGTAGTTTTATATTTGTGCTTCTACTTCGAATGTTAAGTTTTGACATAAAAAAATCTATGCACTCCTTTTATTTTATGAAAAAAAAAAATCATTAAGCAACTTGATGAAGTTACAAAAATCTCAAAGAATATTCTTGAAGGAATTTTTCTTGAGGACTCATATAGATCACTCACGGTATATTCTACGACCTTCATTTCTAGACTCGCATTGACTTCTTCTTTAATGAATTTCTTCGTAGGTTGTAAATTTTCTCTTGTGTAAATACCGCACAATGTCCCTTAGAGACCCCCGAGGGTGTTGACGGGGACACTCCGAAGATCAAATCAATGCAAGGTATTTTTATGCGGAACAAAGACATTAATGATTGTATTAATGAGCTTTTATGAAGTTAGAGAAGAAGAAGGAGAAGAAAATGTAGAAGTTAGGGAAGAAGAAGAAGGAACGTGTTTATGTCTAAGAGCATAAGGTTCCAAACATTTTTTTCTGTGTACTCAAGCTTCCTTTTATATTACCTGTCTTGACTTTTTTCATATGACATGTAAGGGGTAGAGATGTAATCTGGTAAAAATAATATCATTCTACTGTTCGTGCCAACACATCTCATTAATATAAGCATTGACTGCCTGTTCATAATTAATGGGATGTGATAGGTATCATAATTAGTAGCTCGGGCATGGAGCGAGGAAGGCTCCGTGTGGGGTTACTTTCTAGCTATACGCGAACTCGAGAATAGTACCGGGGTTTAACTTGCGTGTTGATCCCAATAGTTGTCGGGCGGGGACGCGTCATGGCCCATCTTAGAGTTGGGCGCGGACACGTCCTGGCCTAGGGTGGAGTTGGGTGCGGACTCATTGCGGCCCAACTTGATGTTGGGCGCGGGCGCTTTCTAGCCCAACTTGGTACCGTGGTGGCCTGTTTGGAATTGTAGTAGCGGTTGCGGTTCAAAATGCTTTTTAATTAGAAATGCATTAAAATAATTTTTTTTTATTTTTTTAAAAATTAATTTTGATATCAAGCACATTAAAACAATCGAAAACACAAAAAAAAATTAACTAAAATAAAATTCAAAATTTGAGGGAGCGCAGTTTGCACCGTGTTCCAAATATACTCTAAAAAAGTGAACTTATTGTTCTTTATAAAGTATCATAAAGGTTATTGATCATTTAATTTTTGAAATTTAACTTCCAAAAATACACACACACTTTTTTTTTTTTTTTTGAATTCAGCTCTAATCTTGAAACTATATAGAGTACGTGATTAAGAGGATGAGTTAAAGAGAAGAAGAAGAAAATCGATTGCTTTTTATATTGGCGGCTCTGCATTATTACATGTCATCATAGAAAAAGCATGGAAATGGCTAAGGACTTAAAAGTAGTGTTGGTGTGGGGGGTCCTTGAATAGAAAACCAGGCATAGTCTCTTGAAAGGGTTTTTCGAGTCGGGGGCCATTGCCATGGAAAAACTTCTTTCCAGTTCCTGGTATCAAACCCTAACTGTTGCCTTCAGACGGGGGAGGGAGAGAGAAAACTGGAGCTAGGGTTCCTCTCTTTTGCTAAATGGAAACACTAGTGCATGCAATACTCAGAGAAAGCTAACCAAACAAACAACTAAAAGTTATCCAATACGGAAAAGAAAGATATCCATTGGATTGTTAGAGAAAGCACGCACAGAAAGTTAAGCACTAATAACGAAGAGCAGTGGATGAGTGATGATGTATAGTACGTACTGATCCCTATAGCAATAAAGATAACGAGCTCGTCATCCCTTTTCCATATGAAAAAGGAATATTGCTCGCCTAAACACATTGCAAAAACCATAACTATAAAAATTATCTAAAAAAGCACTGAGACTCTGGTCCTAAAATGGAAACATTGGCCCTACGCAGCCTGCTCCTTCGGAGTGTTTTGCTTTGTTAAAAAAGAAAAGAAATAAGAGGACTTTATTAGAATCCAGTATTTCCTTTAAGAAAGGTTATTTATATTGATGGGGCCAGGCATTCATTTGTTTCCTTTCTTATTTATTTATTCTAAAAGTTAAAAAAGTAGCTTCAAATTAACACTCCCTACACATATGATCAGCTAGTTCGATCATACTGATCATTATCAAGACTTTCATCTGCAAAGTATGTGGGAGATAAAACAAAATATGAGCCACAAGGAGTTTTCATCTAATATTTTTATTGTACAATTGATTTTCTACAAGAAAACAGGAAATGATCATCAAGAGCATTTTTCCACCTCAGGAAAGAAAATCTATATAGGCTGAAATCCACAAACTCTTGATGTATACATTGTTCTTGTAACTCTGATCAGATGCGAAGGTGATGATGGAGTACATTGGTGCCACAGGCCAACCCGTGACATTGAATCCTGTTCCAGTTGAAGACAACATTGACTTCCATTTCATACTTAGTTTTGCCATTGACGCAGATCCATCTGCTAAGCCTCAAAATGGAAAATTCTCACCATATTGGGCAGACACATTAACCCCAAATTCAGTGGCAGCTATCAAGGAGCGTCAACCTAATGTGAAAGCCTTGGCAAGTCTTTCTGGTTGGAGTTTAGGTGACGAAGTCCTTCGTTGGTACAACCCTGAAAACCCTCAACTTTGGATCAATCACGCTTTCACCTCTCTTACATCCTTAGCTAAGGAATATCATCTTGATGGTATCGACATCGATTACGAAAACTTCCCTAGAAACAATGCTAGTTTCGCTTACTGCATAGGCGAGCTCATTACCTTACTGAAAAACCAAAGTGTCATTTCTGTGGCCACCATCGCACCTTTTCACACCACTGTTTTGCCCTATATTGAGCTCTTTAATAAGTATGGAGATGTTATTGACTGTGTTAATCACCAATTTTATACTGATAAAGTTACGAGCCCGAAAGGGTATTTAGCAGCATTTCAGCTTCGAGCCACGCAATTCGATAAGGATAAATTGTTACCTAGCTATGAAGTGAACGGAAGGGGTATTCAAGGAGACGCATTTTTTGATGCTTTAAATCTGCTGGAGGCAAATGGATTTGATGTCAATGGAGTGATGATCTTCTCAGCTGATGCTTCTTCTTCTAATAACTATTACTATGAGAGGAAATCCCAAGCTTTCTTGACCAATTCTACAAGTGTGTGATTCAAATATTTTTTGCACGAATGCTGTTAAATAAGGACACCTTAAGATCAAATAAAATAGAATTCAAAGTTGATTTCTGTTTCATCTTAATTATACCATTGATTGTGTTCGTGTTGAACACTCACTGTCTAACAATTCTAACATTAGCCTGATGATTTTCTTGTATATATATAATTTGATAAATATTTGAAGATGCATTAATACGAAACAACCGTTTTTCTTATACATACCAAAGGATCGATGTAATTAAAAAGGGGAAAACAGGATCTAGACAATAAGTAAACATAAAGCTTTATTTAATTATAAGTCCCATCACAATTTTAGTCCAATCATGGTAAACTAGGGAAGGGATAATTCCTAGTCCATGCTGGAAGCATCAGATATCTATCACACAACACAAGCATACATAATAATTAAACACAAACTTATAATTCACTGGATATGCAGTCCTGGTGATTATTTAAAAATGACTTTTCATTCATCCAGGTACTGATGATCACTGGGAGCAGAACTGTAGAAACGCAATGGAGAGCTCGACACTCGTTCCTTGTTCCACTTGTATCCCTTCAAAAAAATTTGTGAACCAGTGCACTGACCTCTTAGGGTATCTATGCAAGTTATGCAGGTAATCAGTGTAGTAGAGACCAAATCTTATGGTATAACCATTCGGCCATTCAAAATCGTCAGCAAATGTCCATGCAAAATATCCTTTAACAATGGTCCCATAGTTTCTGCCAAGATTTTTGATTGTCAAATTAGTAGGCTTAAACAATCTACGAAGGTTTTGAGACAAAAAGAATGAAGATGAAATCCCTGATATCCAGCTATCATAGACAGTTGCAAGCTGTGTGTGCAAGAGAGAGAGAGAGAGAGAGAGATTAAACTCACTCAATGGAGCTTAGAACATTCTTGAGATGGTCATGATAGTATTTTGCCCTGCAAGTATCATTAAGTGCTGTCTTCAATGATATCTGGGATCCGTTGTTGAAATCAGAAACTCCTGATGATAGATCAAGATCAAAACAATGAAAAAGAAATCACGATTAGTTTAACAATACGACAATTAACTACACTTAAATTGAGATTTGACAACATTTTCCATACCATTTTCAGTTATATAAATTGTTGGATTCCTGTACTGATCCTTGGTGTAGTTCAGAAGATATCGTATCCCTTTCGGATAAACATATAGCCAGGGTGAAGCAGCCTACATAGTCAGAAACACCATGGTAATCATATGTGTTTTTCTAGTAATTAACTAATTAGCATTTAATCATATTAATGTAATGTATCTGATTGTTAATTTTTATAGAAAGGTTTTACTGCGCACAAACCTGCGGTCCAATTAGCTTTCCATTTTTCTCCCCTGTGAGACAAGAAGGAAAATAAATCGTGAATAGTAATACACCAAGCTTGAATAAGCTCAAATTAAAATTAATTTATTCTTGAGTTTTCCCCTGGGGACTCTTAATTTTGTATTCATTATTTTATAAAATCTGAGCATATATAAAACTTCTCTCCAAGTTATCTTTTATATCAGAAACACACTTGTCAAACACTTCTCTTACTTCGAGAGCTTTTTTGTTTCTTGAAAGTTGATTAAATTTTAATTAATGAATCAATCTATGAAGGCATTAATTATTGGCTTGCGCTTATAGTACAATCAGGCCAAGCGCAAAGACATATAAAGAAAATTTAAAAACCATGTGAAGAATTCATCTTGTCTCTTCCTCAGAGAGTTTTAAAGTTAGCCAATCCATTATCTTTCCATGTTCTATCTTCCAATTTCATAAATTATTATGAATTTAATTGTGAGTTTACCAGTAACATTGACATGAGAATCTGTTGCATAACGAAGGTGAGTTGGATCAGGATCAACATGGGTAAGATTTTTTGCATAGTATGCACCATAGTAATTTAATCCAAGAATGTCATAAGATCCTCGAAGATCTAAGATTTCCTTGGCAGTGAAATTTGGCAATCGATCTCCGACTAAACTTCTCATGCTCCTTGGATAGTCACCATAAGTGATTGGGCTCAAGTGCCTAGAAACATCAAAATCTCTATTAGTTTTTTGGACAATTTTTATTTTATATTTGTATCAAGAATTAAATAATAGGAGTGTAAGAAATACTCGCCATCCTAGATTGAAATCAAGTATTCTTTGAACTGCCTCATAATCTGCTGGGGTCTCTGAATAAGGTTCGTACCAAAAGGAACAGAGGGTGATGCCGATCTTGCCATTTTGTTGTTCCTACGTACAATCCATTATTATAAGACTTAACAGAAGACAACACCAGGAAGAAGATTTTACTCGACTACCGTAGATAAGCAGTAATTGTTTCATGGATTAATCTTTTTGGTTCATCGGTTTGCTATACGTACCTGGTACTTTTCCCGATACAATTTTACAGCTGCTGCATGAGAACGAAGCAAATTATGAGTGACTGTGTAAGGTTCAGTAGCAGAGTCTCCAGCTTGGCATGCTTTATCCACCCACGCCGAGCATCGTCCCGGTGCACCAACGCCCGAATCAAAGCCATGAACACCGTAAGTGTCCGGCTCATTTAAAGTAAACCAAGTGTTTCACCCGATCACCAAAACTTTGAAAGCACAAGTCGGCAAAATCTCGAAAATCATTGCTGTCGATTAGATAATAAAAACTCATCATCATGCAAGTTAAAATCCTTGACTTCATTTGAATACAAATACTTGAAAAACACTCCTAATGGTGTTTATATTTTTAATGAAAAATTAAATATGAAACTTACACGATGCTTTCGTTTAGAAAACCTCCATACTTATCAAACAATGCTTGAGGAGTGTCCCAATGAAAAAGAGTCACATAAGGCACAAGTCCTGTAGATATATATGAAATAGATAAGAAATTAATTATAAAACTATATATATAATCCGAACATTATTTTGAAATAAGAGTTAATATGTGCTAACCATTCAATATGATTTCATCAATGAGTTTGTCGTAAAACTCGATTCCCTCATCATTTATTCCCCATTGCACCTGCCCACCTATTTCAAACACACATATATAGAAAGATATACCATTATGATAAAATGTGATTAATTATAAAAAATTAAGCAAACATTGTATACCTAAATGACGCCTCATGCCAGTACTAATCTAGGCCATAAGAAACTTACTAGGTATCACTCTCGTCCAAGAGATGGAGAATCTAAAAGCATCCATATGCATGTCCTTCATCTTACGAATATCATCCTGCCATAATCATTAATTGTTACCAAGTGCTGAACCATGAAAGCATTTGTAACAAAAACATTGTCAAGCACTCCTTACTTTGTAGAGATCGTAGAAATCAATTGCAACATCACCGGTGCTATGATCTTTTATTCTGGCTGCAAAATTTCATGCAAATAACATTTCAAATTAATTTGTATGAGAGTCTGTATGTAACTGATATAACTCCGAAAATATAACTTACTGGAGAATAAAGATAGCCAATTTTTTCCCTAAATTATAATAAATAATAATAGATTAAGAGCCGACTATAATAGCCCATGGTATTGCATAATCACAGTCTCCCTTCCTCCCATAGACTTTTTATGCTTGGGATATATACCTGGATAGTCATGAGTAAATGTGTCCCATATGCTCGGCCCTCTGTTACTTTTGTTTGCATGACCTTCGTACTGAATATACACCATGCACAAAGATAGTTTCAACATTAGCTAGATATGAAAACCTAATTGCCAATATACACAACAATAAATACTGAAAAATTACTCTATATCGTGGTTTTATCAAAATATATTTGGACAATATCTGTTAACTAAAACTATAGGAATTTACGTTTGCTAATTTACCTAAAATCTTAAATTTTGGGATTCTTTTTTATGAAGGAATTTTTGGATTAATTGATCAATAACTATTTGATCTGTATGGTTATTAGATATTAAAGAATATTCTCTGACCTGATCAGTAAGAAGATCAAATCCTACATTTGTCATTTAATCATAAATTACTAGCAAATTAAAGTCCTCACCACTTATAGAGAATTTAAGGTTTTGGACCCTTGAAGGGGCCGGTGGGATTAGATCTGAAGAAGGCAGCTCCCACCATAGCCGAAGGCCTTGATGGAGCTTCCAGTTTGACCAAAAGTTAATAAGAGTAATAATTACAACGATTTATTCATTATTAGGCATGTGTTTAGTCCACATCTTAAGCTCAATGAACATTCTCTTTTCCATACCATTTTCTCTCTCTCTTTTTCAGACCTAATGATAGAGGGAAAAAAAGAAATTTAAGTGATCATTCAAATGAGGATAGAGAGATAATTAGACAAATAACATAGAATAATTGATGGTTAATAAATAAATTATATTTTTATTATTATACAAATAAATAAAGTAATAGCGTGTAGATGCAAGCTAGTTTGGAATGCTTTAGAGGATATCTTAATCTCCTTAATATACGAGTATTATACGGATATTTTTCTGAATATTATGATTGAGAGGAACTATTTATTCCATGCCCGCCCTTTAAAAAAGGGATCGATGTATAGTTTCCTCCTCTACTGTCATTAGATCCGACAACCAACACTGACCTATATAGGAATAAAACTACATACAAAAAAAAGAAAGAAATCAAGGTTAAAATATAAACTATATAGTAACAAACAAAAAATATTGCTAGGACTGGATCCCATGAAAGATAAGTTCGTATATTCTAGCTACCTGGTAGGCAGCTGAGCCAGTCCCAAAAACAAAGCCATCTGGGAATGAATTTCTGCTAAATGTAGGATCATGTGGGATTGTGCAATTAACATATGTCATTGGCATAGTAGGAGCCAATGAGCTAAGCAACACTAAGAACCCTAAAAGCAGAGACATCTGTCTGATAGCCATTTCTGCTAAGTGTGATTATTGTTCAAAGGCTTTATGGTTTAAGTTCTTATGATCAAACCCTTTATATAGAGGCTCTAACAGTGGAGATTATAATCTACACGTGAAATGTGCATTCATGTTTTCTTTGATATATACGGCCTTTTCCTGAATTGCTTTTCTTGGGTGGCCAAAACTTTTTTTGGTGGGGCGACAACAATTTAACAAAGTAGCTTTTGGTATTTATTTATTTTTTTGATAACTAAAGTATTGCATTAAAACGCCAAAAGATTGCATCTGCATGGATATATCCATGCACATTCTGACGATCGGCCAAGCAGATGATATACCCTAAAATGTGAAGCAGTAGATCCCTCAAGATTTAAAGCATTGGTAACACTTCTATATCTAGTTTAAATCTTATTTTACTTTAAAAAAAAAGCTATCATATACTCTAAGCATACGCTAAACTTGCTTTGATGATGATTTTTTAGTTTTTACGTAGTATAAAATATTGCCCATTAATTGTGAGCGCATGAATTGACTAAATTGTTTTGGAAGAAGATGAATTGAATAAATTGATCCCTGGTGTTGACGACGATCCCAACTCCATGCATCAGTTCGGAAATCCTTAAAAACAGTTGATTTTAAGTTCTTACAAGAAAAACCATATCTTCTGAAAACTTGTAGCTATCATCTGGAGATCTGTACATCAATATCTTCAAAGAAATAATAGAAAATAAAATCATACATAATCAAAAGGGGGAGGAGGATCGCTTTACATCGCTCTGCATGCATTGCACGCATATATGAATCCGGGTTTATCATCAAAGAAAAAGCAGGATTGTGATTGTAGTAGTGGTGGGAGTCATTGAAAAGGAAGCCAAGCATTATGCATGATCTCTGAAAGTGTTTTTAGTAAGGGTCCATTTCCTTTGGAAAACATGTATCCACCCGTCCCTCGGTACTCTCGAAGAGGGCTTGCAGAATTCTGTCCAAGAACCCTAAGAATATGGCTTTTACAGGGGGAGGCCGGGGGAGAGAAAAATGGGACTGGGATTCCTCTTTCTTGCTGTATATGTCTAATTAAATGGAAACTGTACTCGTGAAAGCTAAACCAGATCAACCACTAAAGGTGATCCAATAGGGAAAAGGAAAGATATATATTGGATCGCGAGCTTTAAACAAGCACGGAGAAAGTTGCACTGCAATAAAGAAGAGCAATAAATGAGTGATGGTATACATACTCATCCCTAAAGCAATAAAGATAACAAGATCATCAGCTTTTTCCATCTCAAAAATGATTGAAGGATAAATTTAGATCCTAACCGAAGGTTTATGTTGATTTGTAGAGAGTTGTTGATCGGTTTTTATATCTTAATACACAATAGAATATATATTTTGAAACATAGAATTACTTGAACTCTCTGAACTTCCAAGTTAACAATTAAAAAGTCTTTAATTGTGGATCTAAAAAAAGAAATTTAATTAATGCCAATGAGTTGTAAGTCAACAAGTACTAGTGTCTCTTTTTTTCTCTAAGAGATTTCAATTTCAAACTTCTCATTTATAAAGGAATCTAATTATATCCATAAAAACAATTCAGGTATTTTAACCATGACAAATATATATTTTATTAAATTAAACACCATATAAATCAACTCAAATCCCAATTACCGAATAAATCTTCTATGCCTTAAAAAAAAAAAAAAAAACAAGGTGTTAATTTTAAATAACAACTACAACAATTTGATTCGAAATGATTTTCTATATAAAATATTTTTCCCATTTGATGATCCAATTTTTTTTTTTTTGTCATTATATCAAATCAACTCGTTCAAGTTTTAGAAAAATTAATTTAAAACAACCAAGTAGTATTTTAAAAAAAAGATAAATAAAAACTCAAGGCATGGAGTTGTGAGTTGTGGCAAAAACACGTAAAAATTAAAGGATTTCTTGTTTTTCGTACGAATTCAATGTATAAGTTTTTTTTTTTTTTTTTTTGTTGTTAATATACAAGTTATTTACCAATCAACTTTGTAGCGATTTTAACCGAGCCTTATGAGGCCTCAGGGTAGTTTTATATTTGTGCTTCTACTTCGAATGTTAAGTTTTGACATAAAAAAATCTATGCACTCCTTTTATTTTATGAAAAAAAAAATCATTAAGCAACTTGATGAAGTTACAAAAATCTCAAAGAATATTCTTGAAGGAATTTTTCTTGAGGACTCATATAGATCACTCACGGTATATTCTACGACCTTCATTTCTAGACTGCATTGACTTCTTCTTTAATGAATTTCTTCAGAGGTTGTAAATTTTCTCTTGTGTAAATACCTGCACAATGTCCCTTAGAGACCCCTGAGGGTGTTGACGGGGACACTCCGAAGATCAAATCAATGCAAGGTATTTTTATGCGGAACAAAGACATTAATGATTGTATTAATGAGCTTTTATGAAGTTAGAGAAGAAGAAGGAGAAGAAAATGTAGAAGTTAGGGAAGAAGAAGAAGGAACGTGTTTATGTCTAAGAGCATAAGGTTCCAAACATTTTTTCTGTGTACTCAAGCTTCCTTTTATATTACCTGTCTTGACTTTTTTCATATGACATGTAAGGGGTAGAGATGTAATCTGGTAAAAATAATATCATTCTACTGTTCGTGCCAACACATCTCATTAATATAAGCATTGACTCGCCTGTTCATAATTAATGGGATGTGATAGGTATCATAATTAGTAGCTCGGGCATGGAGCAGGGAAGGCTCCGTGTGGGGTTACTTTCTAGCTATACGCTGAACTCGAGAATAGTACTGGGGTTTAACTTGCGTGTTGATCCCAATAGTTGTCGGGCGGGGACGCGTCATGGCCCATCTTAGAGTTGGGCGCGGACACGTCCTGGCCTAGGGTGGAGTTGGGTGCGGACTCATTGCGGCCCAACTTGATGTTGGGCGCGGGCGCTTTCTAGCCCAACTTGGTACTGTGGTGGCCTGTTTGGAATTGTAGTAGCGGTTGCGGTTCAAAATGCTTTTTAATTAGAAATGCATTAAAATAATTTTTTTTTATTTTTTAAAAAATTAATTTTGATATCAGCACATTAAAACAATCTGAAAACACAAAAAAAAAATTAACTAAAATAAAATTCAAAATTTGAGGGAGCGCAGTTTGCACCGTGTTCCAAATATACTCTAAAAAAGTGAACTTATTGTTCTTTATAAAGTATCATAAAGGTTATTGATCATTTAATTTTTGAAATTTAACTTCCAAAAATACACACACACTTTTTTTTTTTTTTTTTTGAATTCAGCTCTAATCTTGAAACTATATAGAGTACGTGATTAAGAGGATGAGTTAAAGAGAAGAAGAAGAAAATCGATTGCTTTTTATATTGGCGGCTCTGCATTATTACATGTCATCATAGATGTTGTAACCCATTTTTGGGTCCCCACCAAAATAAAAAGAAAAAAAGAAAAAAACCAAAATGGTGTAGACATCGTTCCTCCCATGTGCATGCCGCCGCCCGAGACCCTCGGGAGTGGGGAGCAACAGCGCGGCGTGGGAGCAGCCGCAGCCGCCCGGCTTGGTGTCCCCTGCTCCCCATGCGCATGCTGCTGCCCCGCTCCACTTGTGCGAATACCACTCACAATTAATTAGGAGGGGAGAGGAGAGTTGAGAGAGGGGGGGAGAAGAGTTTTTTGAAAAGGGGGAGAGGGCTGGAAAACTAGAAAGGGGGGGAAAGTTTTGAACGAAAGAAAATGGCAGTTAAAGGAGGAAAACAGAGGGGAAGAGGGAACGGTAACCTCTCTCTCTCGCTCTCTCCCTCCACCGGTTGGAAGCACACCGCCACCTTCCCGACCACCGTGAGGCGTCGTCGGCTTCCTCCCAACACCACCGAGATTCTCCCCCACGATCCAGCGGCTTCTCTTAAGACTAGCCTTCCCCGAACTCCACAAAGAAGCAACCATTTTCTTCTCAGCAGAGCCAAGACGGGAAGCACGGGGAAGAAGACCAGAGACCAAATGGATGAGGAAGAACACAACAGGGACGAGCAGAAGGAGAGAAGATAAACGAAGAAAACACGAAGGACCAACTAGCAGGCTGCAGCGCCATCGTCGGCTCATCATCTCCTTCGTCCCAGCAGGCCACACCGGAGGAAGAGTAGCCGCAGCCACCCCCCATGAACCGAGCACTTCATCATCACCGTCGCCTACCACTTGCCCTCCCGGTGGCCGACGACGACCCCGTGAGAAGCAGAAGAAAGAAACGGAAACAGGGGAGAACAAGGCTAAAAAAAATGCAGAGAAGAAGAGGAAGAAAGGCCTCCCACACCGGACTAACCCCCACCACAGTCATTCCCTACCACCTGCACCTCCATTGAAGCTGCCGTAGAGAGGGAAGAACAGTTGTTGACAGAGGGAACAAAGGAAACCAAGAGGAGAAGCAACACCTCTGCAGAGGGGAAGAGAAAACAGCCTTGTCCCCGGTTCCCCCATGACCACCGACCACCATCTTCATCCCGCCCATTCCCTACCACCCGCACCTCCATTGAAGCCGCTGTAGAGAGGGAAGAACAGTTGTTGACAGAGGGAGCAAAGGAAACAAAAAGAAGAAGCAAGCTGCCGAAACAACGGGGAGGAGGAAGAAGGCCGCAGCAACGCCACCGCCAAACCGGCCACCAGCACCACCGTCGCCCCATCTATCCAAGCTCATCATCTCAGGTAACCCTTTCCCTTATCACCGTTTAGGGTCATCTTCTTGCATGCGGAATGTGCACTCGCACGTTCGCAAAGCGTAAAATAATTAGCGATTCTTGTGCATGCACAAAGAACCGGCCTAATTAATTAACGGTTATCTTGTGCTCATGTACAAGTAACCCGGTTACTATGCGTGTACAAAGCAACCCGGTTATCGTACTCATGTACGATACCATGTTATTGTTTGTTTCGGGCTGGAATATCGGCCCCATCTTCATGGGTGAGTCCAAACCCTATAGAAAGTCAACCCATGTTGTTGGGCTGATTTCACCCATTTTCCTTTTGGGCCGGGTATGGCCCATTCAAAAGTTTTCTTCAAGTATGTATTCAAAAAATCTGTGATTTTCTCGCAAGTTTGCATTTTTGTACTATAAAGATACAAATCCGATATGAAAATACCCGGTTTTCGTCAAGACATCAGAAAAAATATAAAAATGAAAAAATGTTTTGTTTTCATGCATACGGCCAATACCCTAACATTGTTTTTTACGTTTTTTTATATAAAAAACAAATATTTAAAGTTTTAAAAATGTGTTTTCGCATGGATTTCTTAAACACAACAAAAATCATTTTTTTGCATTTACGGATTTTTACAACATGTTTGTAAAACTCCAAAGGGTATTGGCCAATATTCCAAAAAATATAAAAATCTTATTTTGGAGGAATTCATCTATTATTCACCGCTAATCTTTGGATAAAGAAATCCTTAAAGGACGAATATCCAAAATATTATTGGGAATAATTTGCTATTATTCACTGTTAATATTTGGATAAAGAAACCCGGAGTGGTAAATATCCAAAATAATTTTCTAGGAATAATAAATCCGCACAAATCCTTGAAAGAAGCCTTGATTATAATCGAGGACATTTCAATTTTTTTACTCCATGGTTTACGAGACAAAAAAATAGGTTTTTAAAGCACCCTAGATTTCGTTAATCGGAAGCAGACTTATACTAGGAAACTGATGGGATTAGAGAACATCAATACCATAACAATATTATAGGTTTTTTTTTTTTTTTGAATTCAGCTCTAATCTTGAAACTATATAGAGTACGTGATTAAGAGGATGAGTTAAAGAGAAGAAGAAGAAAATCGATTGCTTTTTATATTGGCGGCTCTGCATTATTACATGTCATCATAGAAAAAGCATGGAAATGGCTAAGGACTTAAAAGTAGTGTTGGTGTGGGGGGTCCTTGAATAGAAAACCAGGCATAGTCTCTTGAAAGGGTTTTTCGAGTCGGGGGCCATTGCCATGGAAAAACTTCTTTCCAGTTCCTGGTATCAAACCCTAACTGTTGCCTTCAGACGGGGGAGGGAGAGAGAAAACTGGAGCTAGGGTTCCTCTCTTTTGCTAAATGGAAACACTAGTGCATGCAATACTCAGAGAAAGCTAACCAAACAAACAACTAAAAGTTATCCAATACGGAAAAGAAAGATATCCATTGGATTGTTAGAGAAAGCACGCACAGAAAGTTAAGCACTAATAACGAAGAGCAGTGGATGAGTGATGATGTATAGTACGTACTGATCCCTATAGCAATAAAGATAACGAGCTCGTCATCCCTTTTCCATATGAAAAAGGAATATTGCTCGCCTAAACACATTGCAAAAACCATAACTATAAAAATTATCTAAAAAAGCACTGAGACTCTGGTCCTAAAATGGAAACATTGGCCCTACGCAGCCTGCTCCTTCGGAGTGTTTTGCTTTGTTAAAAAAGAAAAGAAATAAGAGGACTTTATTAGAATCCAGTATTTCCTTTAAGAAAGGTTATTTATATTGATGGGGCCAGGCATTCATTTGTTTCCTTTCTTATTTATTTATTCTAAAAGTTAAAAAAGTAGCTTCAAATTAACACTCCCTACACATATGATCAGCTAGTTCGATCATACTGATCATTATCAAGACTTTCATCTGCAAAGTATGTGGGAGATAAAACAAAATATGAGCCACAAGGAGTTTTCATCTAATATTTTTATTGTACAATTGATTTTCTACAAGAAAACAGGAAATGATCATCAAGAGCATTTTTCCACCTCAGGAAAGAAAATCTATATAGGCTGAAATCCACAAACTCTTGATGTATACATTGTTCTTGTAACTCTGATCAGATGCGAAGGTGATGATGGAGTACATTGGTGCCACAGGCCAACCCGTGACATTGAATCCTGTTCCAGTTGAAGACAACATTGACTTCCATTTCATACTTAGTTTTGCCATTGACGCAGATCCATCTGCTAAGCCTCAAAATGGAAAATTCTCACCATATTGGGCAGACACATTAACCCCAAATTCAGTGGCAGCTATCAAGGAGCGTCAACCTAATGTGAAAGCCTTGGCAAGTCTTTCTGGTTGGAGTTTAGGTGACGAAGTCCTTCGTTGGTACAACCCTGAAAACCCTCAACTTTGGATCAATCACGCTTTCACCTCTCTTACATCCTTAGCTAAGGAATATCATCTTGATGGTATCGACATCGATTACGAAAACTTCCCTAGAAACAATGCTAGTTTCGCTTACTGCATAGGCGAGCTCATTACCTTACTGAAAAACCAAAGTGTCATTTCTGTGGCCACCATCGCACCTTTTCACACCACTGTTTTGCCCTATATTGAGCTCTTTAATAAGTATGGAGATGTTATTGACTGTGTTAATCACCAATTTTATACTGATAAAGTTACGAGCCCGAAAGGGTATTTAGCAGCATTTCAGCTTCGAGCCACGCAATTCGATAAGGATAAATTGTTACCTAGCTATGAAGTGAACGGAAGGGGTATTCAAGGAGACGCATTTTTTGATGCTTTAAATCTGCTGGAGGCAAATGGATTTGATGTCAATGGAGTGATGATCTTCTCAGCTGATGCTTCTTCTTCTAATAACTATTACTATGAGAGGAAATCCCAAGCTTTCTTGACCAATTCTACAAGTGTGTGATTCAAATATTTTTTGCACGAATGCTGTTAAATAAGGACACCTTAAGATCAAATAAAATAGAATTCAAAGTTGATTTCTGTTTCATCTTAATTATACCATTGATTGTGTTCGTGTTGAACACTCACTGTCTAACAATTCTAACATTAGCCTGATGATTTTCTTGTATATATATAATTTGATAAATATTTGAAGATGCATTAATACGAAACAACCGTTTTTCTTATACATACCAAAGGATCGATGTAATTAAAAAGGGGAAAACAGGATCTAGACAATAAGTAAACATAAAGCTTTATTTAATTATAAGTCCCATCACAATTTTAGTCCAATCATGGTAAACTAGGGAAGGGATAATTCCTAGTCCATGCTGGAAGCATCAGATATCTATCACACAACACAAGCATACATAATAATTAAACACAAACTTATAATTCACTGGATATGCAGTCCTGGTGATTATTTAAAAATGACTTTTCATTCATCCAGGTACTGATGATCACTGGGAGCAGAACTGTAGAAACGCAATGGAGAGCTCGACACTCGTTCCTTGTTCCACTTGTATCCCTTCAAAAAATTTGTGAACCAGTGCACTGACCTCTTAGGGTATCTATGCAAGTTATGCAGGTAATCAGTGTAGTAGAGACCAAATCTTATGGTATAACCATTCGGCCATTCAAAATCGTCAGCAAATGTCCATGCAAAATATCCTTTAACAATGGTCCCATAGTTTCTGCCAAGATTTTTGATTGTCAAATTAGTAGGCTTAAACAATCTACGAAGGTTTTGAGACAAAAAGAATGAAGATGAAATCCCTGATATCCAGCTATCATAGACAGTTGCAAGCTGTGTGTGCAAGAGAGAGAGAGAGAGAGAGAGAGATTAAACTCACTCAATGGAGCTTAGAACATTCTTGAGATGGTCATGATAGTATTTTGCCCTGCAAGTATCATTAAGTGCTGTCTTCAATGATATCTGGGATCCGTTGTTGAAATCAGAAACTCCTGATGATAGATCAAGATCAAAACAATGAAAAAGAAATCACGATTAGTTTAACAATACGACAATTAACTACACTTAAATTGAGATTTGACAACATTTTCCATACCATTTTCAGTTATATAAATTGTTGGATTCCTGTACTGATCCTTGGTGTAGTTCAGAAGATATCGTATCCCTTTCGGATAAACATATAGCCAGGGTGAAGCAGCCTACATAGTCAGAAACACCATGGTAATCATATGTGTTTTTCTAGTAATTAACTAATTAGCATTTAATCATATTAATGTAATGTATCTGATTGTTAATTTTTATAGAAAGGTTTTACTGCGCACAAACCTGCGGTCCAATTAGCTTTCCATTTTTCTCCCCTGTGAGACAAGAAGGAAAATAAATCGTGAATAGTAATACACCAAGCTTGAATAAGCTCAAATTAAAATTAATTTATTCTTGAGTTTTCCCCTGGGGACTCTTAATTTCTTGAATAAGCTTGAAGAGTGGTGGTGCTAGCTCAAGCAAAAAGGGTTTTTTCGGGCTAGAATGATAGTGCTGATGGAGTGAATTTATGTTTATTGATATTCCTTGGATTACCATCCAAGATAAATTGATAAACTTTAATGACTCTGATGATTTTCCTTTTAAAAGTCAGTCTGATAGTCTTGATGTAGTGAATTTATGTTTATTCAAATACCTTAAAGTTCTACTTTGATTAAATAATTTTATATTAATATGAATTTTGGATATAATGAAAATGGTAAACTAACAATTTTTAATAGGATTGTTGGTACAGACATTGTGCTTACACCTATAAATTTAGATAATTATTAGGGATGAGAAAAAAACTAAAAAACCGATTAAACCGAGAAAATTAAAAAAAAAACCGATTAAAATTTTGAAAAAAAAAGAACCGAACCAAACCCAAACCGAAAAAAACCGAGCCAAACTGGTTTGAACCGGTTTTTTCATAAAAAACGAACCAAAACCGGTCGGTTTGAATCGGTTTTCGGTTCGTTTTTTTTTTATTTAAAAAAATTCTTAAATCATTATCAATATATTTTTAGCTATTATTTACATTGCAGTTTTACGTTGGAAAGGTTTAGACGTTTGTGTGTTGTATGTGTGTATGTTTTTATTTTACTTGATGGTTATAATTTTACAAACTCAAAATTATGCTAATCCCATTTCAGTATATTAATTTAAACTACCGTGACACGTGTATTTATATTAAAAAACAAATACGTTGTTCCAAACTTATATTTTAAGCACAATATATTATGAAATTTCAACGATGATTCAAATAGTGAAATAAAAATATATTATTAATTTTTTTTTTAATTTCAATCATATATAAATCTCACTTTCTGAATAACCACACTTTCAAAGTATATTTAAGAATAAAAGTCCAAAACTTTACAATATTTTCAACGCGTATAGAAGAATCCACGTACAAAACCAAAGCATATTTTCAAGCTATATTTAGTTGATGACGTGACCGATCCTATATAAGCACATGCTATATACAAGTTTCAAAAGGTAATTGTCCGTACTCGCAATATATCTAGAAATCATGCTTTAAAGTAATTTTAGTTTAAAAATATATTAAAATAATATTTTTTATTTTTTAAAATTTATTTTTGATATTAGCATATAAAAATAATCTAAAAATAAAAAAATTAATTTAAAGCAAAAAAGTAATCTTTTTTTCAAAAACAATTTAAAATTATAAAAATAAATAGTACTTTTATTTGGTTTATATTGTTTTAAATTGTTTCATGGTTGAATATTTTATTTTATTATTTTTCATGATACGTTGCCTTCCAACAGATATTTTCATGGTTATTAATCTGAATATATATATATATTCTCTTTGATATATCAAAAAATAAACAGATATTTTTCTGAATATTAATCTGATAATTGATCAGAGAAACTATTCCATGCGCTCAAACATTTCTTTCCCTTTAAAAAAGGGATCGATGTATAGTTTCTTCCTCTACTTTCATTAGATTCGACAATCATTAACCTATAAGAATGAATAGAAAAGGAAGAATCAAGATTAGAAAATGCACTAAATATATAGCTCATGTTGTTAGGACTGGATCCCATGAAGGATAAGTCCATATATATATATTCTAGCTACCTGATAGGCAGCTGAGACAGTCCCAAAAACAAAGCTATCTGGGAAGAAACTTCTGCTAAATTTATGATCTGTTGGGGTTTCGCAGTTAACATATGTCAGTGGCATAGTAGGAGCCAATGAGCTAAGCAACAATAAGAACCCTAATAGCAGAGACAACTCTCAGTAGCCATTGCAAGAGTGATTATTGTTCAAAGGCTTTGTGGTTTAAGTTCTTATGATCAAACCCTTTATATAGAGGCTCTACCATTGGAAAGTATAATCTACCTGCGAAATGTGCGTTCATGCATGTTTGCCCTTGATTCTGCCTGCAGGTCCTGACTTGCCGAATTTTTTTTTTTTTTTTGTGGGGCGACCAAAATTTTAGAGAAGATCCATTCACACATTCTGACGATTGACCAAACAAATTTTAACAGATGATATACCCCAAGATGTGAAGCTCTAGATCCCTGGGATTTCAATCTTGCTGTTCTAAAAGAAGCTATCACATATATACTTAACCCATAAGCTAAACTTGCTTTGGTTATTTTTTTTTTGTTCTTGTTTTTGAATTGGATAAATTGACTTTAGAAATTTTCCATGTGTCTTCTCCTGTTACACAATAATTTAAAATGATCTTCAATTGAGTGTTAATTACTTCTATGCTCTTAACATAAATTGTATGATTCATATAATATTTTAGTTAGATCAAAAGCTACAGTATTATGAGACCATAACGTTTACAGTGAATGGCATAATGTATTTTCCTTACACTACTATTATTAAAAAAAATTGTTCATGAAGCACGAGTAGAAAACAGACACGTATAGATCATGGACATGTTCGCATAAATTAAATAAACGCATCCCAACTCCATGCATAAGTTTGGAAATTCATAAAAACAGTTGACTTTTAGTTCTTACAAAAAACCAAGACTTAATTATAGAAATTGCTGAGGGACAAGGTGGTAACTCATTCGCTCTGCGGGCGTTGCTGTAGGAAAGATGCACACCAATAAAAAAAGAGCAATAATTGAGTGACTCTTCCACAAAGCGAATCTTTTTTCCATATATATAAAAAAAGAGCAATAAATGAGTGATGTACACACAGCAATTTTTTTTTTTTTGGGTCCATTTAACAATTTAGTATGCTTGAGAGTTTAATTGTAGTTGTTTTTTAAAATATTTTTTATTTAAAAATATATTAAAATAATATTTTTTTTATTTTTTAAAAATTATTTTTGACATAAAACATCAAAATAATCTAAAAACATAAAAATTATTAATTTAAAATAAAAAAAAATAATTTTTTTTTAAAATATTTTTAAAACACAAAAACAAACCGAAGTTAACCTCTTCGAATGTTTAACCTTTAGCAACTTTTTTTTAACTTAATGAATTAATTAACCCTTTTAATTCCTCTCTTTATTCAAAATCTTAGCTTTTGTTTCTTCTAAATAAATTTATTAAGCCCTTTACGTCGAGTTGTAGTCATTCACGTGAATGGGCAGCCCTCTCCTGGTCCTAGAAGGAGGCTAGGGAGAGTAGTCAACAATGGCAGCCATACAAGGCGCAAGCATAAAATGTGAATGGACCGCCTGTTGAAGCCTAAGATAGCTGCATAAGTCAGTGAACGCCATTCTTAGTAGAAAAGAAGTCTTTTGTTGTTTTCGGTATGTTTTTTTTATATTTTAATTCTTGTAAATTTTCCTCGCTTGCTATTTTAATCTTTTTAATGATGCATCTCAATTGTCATCACCCAATTTTGAATGATTCCCCAAAATTCACTTTTTTCAAAATAAAAATCAAAAAATAAAATAAAGGTTGGCAATGCGGAGAAAGCGATCAAGAAAGACCGCAAAAATAGACAAAAATCAAAGCTGCAATTTTCGGAGGCCTAATTGTACCCTGTTATGCCCAAAGATAGAAAAATGCAAATTCAAAGGTCAAATTAAATGAGTATTGGACGAATTTGCATAGAAATTAAGTCCAATGACATAATTAATTTTTTAATGGGCCAATTTGATTTAATCATGGGCCAAATTGAATTTTAATTATGTTCAAGAATTAATTTGGGTCCAATTGAAGGAGTTAATTAAGTGCAAGGACTTAATTATACTTTAAGCGGGTCAAAATTAATTGGAGGGCTTAATTGGTGAAAATTAAGTTTGGGAGCTAATTTGGACTTAATTGAAAAGATCAGAATTTTGAGAGATCCAATTTAATTTTTACCAAGTGAATCAATTGAAATTAGGGGGCCAAACACAAAACTTGGGGGACCAATTTTGAAGCCCGAAAAACTATCATGCCTATAAATAGTGACCTTTAACTCAAAACCTAGGGGGGCATTTTTGACAAAAAAAAAGGGAGAACAAACCCTAAAAAAAAACCTAACCCTGCAAACCCATTTTTCAAAGGAGAGCCGCCGCCGCCCTCCCTCCTTTAGTTTTGCAAATTTTTCCTCTTCAGCCGCCTGCACACAGCCCCCCCGGTGGAAGTTTTCTTCCTCTTTCGGTCGGTTCTCCTAAGCAACCAACACACATTCCTTCTCCCTCTCCAGCCGGTTACAACACCTTCTTCTTCCCTCAAACCGACGCCGTCTCTAGCTCCTTCTCCCTCTTGACGGCCCGAGCACACCCGACGGCCTCCACAACGGCCCCCTTCTTCCTCGGCTCCGACCACAAGCGGCGCCATCGACGCCTCCGTCGAACCTCACGAGACCGGCGAACCCACCATCAACCGGCCAACCGCAGCTTCCCCTCTCTCTCGGGCCAAAAATCGAGAGCGAAGCCTCCCTCTCCCTCCACGATCCGCCACCGCCAGCGGCGGCGTCTCCTCCACGGCCACCGAACGGCGGCGGCAAGCCACCTCGCCGTCTCATTCAACCGGCCCCCACGACGCCGCTCCGCCTCCGTTGTTTTTCTTTCGGCCGCTCCGTCGCGCTAAACAGAAACCCATCTCCGGCCGCGGCCTTCAAGAACCGATCCTCCACCGATTCAAGCTCGTGCAGCAGATCTAGACCGAGATCCAGCCGCCATCAGGGATGAACTCTCGGGCAACGAACCATGACAGACCCGAAGGAACCAGATCTAAGAAAAACAAAACCAAATGAGATCGTTGCTTGTGTTTTTCTGTGTTTTGTAGGTGACGGTGGGTGTCACCACCGTTGAAGAAGGGAAGAGAAGGAGAAGACAGGGCAGATCGCCCATTTCCGATATCGGCGGCGCGTGAGCCCACGCGCCGCCGGTGGCGGTGGCGCGTTGGAACATGCACCGCCGCCTATGCTCGTGTCCAATTCTGTGCGAAGGATTCCTTTGCAATTTACGGAGTTTTGGGGACTATTTTGTAAATTGTAAATTATGTGATGTAATTTTTATTGATTTTTGTATTTTATAATTTGTATTGTGGATGTAAATAAAAGGGAAGAAAAAGAAAAGAAAAGGAAAAAGAAAAAAG
Source organism: Populus x sibirica (assembly GCA_019202695.1). Classification (NCBI taxonomy): domain Eukaryota; kingdom Viridiplantae; phylum Streptophyta; class Magnoliopsida; order Malpighiales; family Salicaceae; genus Populus; species Populus x sibirica. The sequence goes on from JAGMVL010001918.1 coordinate 949,598, forward strand.
AAAACAAAAGAAAAAATATAATAAAAAATGTGTGTTTGTGCTTGTTTTTTTATTATGTTATAAAAAAAAAACAAAAACAAAAAACAAACAAAAAATAAAAAATGCATGTTTGTATTTATTTCAGGGATCCCTTCATGATGAGACGGCAAAAGAAGGATTTAATATTTTGATTGGATCACGGTGTAGAAGTACAAACTTGTACGGAAGTTGTATTTCTAAATTCCGATGAAAAAACAAAAATTTTAAAACTTCTTTAACACATCAAAGCAATGAAGCAGCTTACCTCAGGTAGGGTGCGTTAGAGGTGCTAATACCTTCCCTAACCACAATCGGCCCTTACCCGAGAATCTCCGACAAGACCGGTCAACTTGGGTTTCCTAGTAACCCTCAATTAAATACTAGGTGGCGACTCCAAACAAAATCAATTCCAATAACAGAGAGAGCAAAAACCGCCATCGCCGGGACGGGACGCCGCGCAGGTTTTTCGACGTGAGTATAAAACAAATAGAAAAGACTGTTATTTTTTTAAAATCTATTTTTACCTATAAATAGAGGGAGCTTCTTGGGAGTCAAATAAGCAGGAAGTACATGAAGAAAGAATTGCCTTAATTTAATTTGATATAACCTAAAAAATTAACCATGAAAAAATAAGCAATAATCATTCAATCCTAACTCTCTAACCATGAAAAAATAAATTTAATTTGATATAACCTTATAAATTAACCACCAAGTAAATCAGCTGAAATTATCAAATAAATAATTGAAAAACATGGTGTTAATTTGAAATAATAGCTATTGTTGCACCCGATATCGCAACGACCTTTAAAAATTTAAAAACTCAAAAGTTTTTTATGAACGAATATATTTCTGACATCTTGTTCTTTAATGAGAAATATTTGATTTAAAGAGTCGTCACTTAGTATTATAGTTGCTAGAAACTCTATCTGGTCAATAAAGATTTCATGGTCCGTGACTCAGTTACGCAAAAGAAAAGATAATATGGTCTCGCTTATAATATTCCCGACTCGACGCCAATGAATATTCGACCACGGATACTTGCAACTTTGTTGTTAGTAAATATTACGTTGCAAAAAAAAATGATATTCCTGACTCTCGGCGCCAATAAATAAACCAATAAAATGATTTTTTTTTAAAAAAATACATATTTTTATATTTTTATATTTTTTAAAAAATATATCATATACTAAATTCATATTTCACAATAAAAAAATCAATTATACAGAGAAATCATAAAAACAAATGCAAGAGACCCAAAAATAAATTCAGAAAATTTCATGAATTTTTCTAGAATTTCTTTAATATAAAAAAGAAATTTGTTTAGTCGAATATTAAAATAAAAAGGAATAAAAGGGGGTAAGACCCAGCCACTCGGCCTGGCTGAAGGAGTATGCACGCGTAAATCAACTCACGCATGCATATACAATAAAACGTTAATTATAATTCACAGCAAACGATACCAAATTAATTAAAACAATAATTTTAATTTAAAATATTTTTTATTTAAAATACATGTTTTTAGTTTTTAAAAATTATTAAAATCTGAAGGAACGCCTTAAATTACAAAGCGGGAGGAGAAGAAGAAAGACTTACCTGGTCTGCTGGAGCTGGTGGCGACGTTCTTTCTGGCTGATGTTACTCTCCCCTCTGCTTCTGTTTTTCGTTTACTCCTCCTCTCTTCTTGCTTTTCTTTTGCTTTCTTTTCTTGTTTGTCTTTTCAAGTCTGTTCGTCCTCCTGCGTTCTCTCTCTATCCGTTGTATCTCAGTTTTCCATCCCCTGGTCTGGAGACAAAGTCGAAGACGATGGCGCACTGGTCCATCTCTTTCCTTCTATTTCGTTGTTTTGTTTTCAGTTCTTCTCGTTCGTCTATGTTCTTTTCGTTCTCTCAGCTCGTCCTCTGGTGTTATCTCCCTTTCGTCCTGCTTCCCCTTGTTGTTCGTTTTTTTTTCCCGTCATGGCCTTTCTCTGGCTTTTATAAATCCAGAGAATGCCATGCGTTCATGCCTTGGTAACGGCATGCATCGTGGGGGAGAGAAACGTGACCACGATCTGCTGTCGTTTTCTGCTGAATCGGTGGAACGAAGAAGATGAACGGTTTGCTTTGAAACGGCGCCGTTTTCACCTGCAATGGCCATTTCCCTGTGATTCAACACCAGGATTTCGACACCATTTAAAAAAATCTTTGGTTTCTAACTTAATCAATTCAATCTTTAATCAACTTTTAATTTTTTTAAAATCACGCAGTGAGTTAGGCAAGCTAACAATCCATAACACATGGCGAGTTAAATTCAAAGTTGTCTCCATGTGATTGCCCATGTTCTCAATTTCATCCAAAATAATCAATCGATTCTCTAAGATATTAAGTTTCCTAGTTATTCAACACCGGGCCCAGCAGGGGAAATGGCCCAGCGGCCACATGGTCTGCTTACTTGCCGTTTAGCGATATAATCAAAGAAATCTTTTTTTTTTTTAAAAAAAGAAAAAGAAAAGAAAAGAAAAAAAGAAATCTTTTTTGATTAGTGTTTCAGTACAGAAGAAATACAACCTTGAAAAGATAAAGATAGAAACATATAATAAATTTATAAGATTTTATACTTTCAAAACAAAATTAAAATTATGTATATTAAGACCAAAGAAATCAAATAAGATTAATCATCTTATTAAACTAAATAACTTTTTAATCATGGAGTTCTTATCCATAATTATCTAAAAATATGTTCAACGACCCGTATAATTTTCTACATAAAAATATAGACAGTTTAGATCCATTTATCACACCCATGATTTCACATAATCCGATAGAATTGGAGTCAAAATCAGTTATCAAAACTATCCAAATTCTACTAGAAAAAGGTGTCACGGTCACTCACCAAGTGTAACACCATTACTATTATAAAACCAAGCACTTACTCTCTACGTCTTTGTTTCAGTCAACAAATTGTGGGTTCACCTCTGTCTCTCTTACTAGGTTCTTGACGTGACCAGGTAAGCACTAGTTGATATTGTTACAGCTAGGAGGTACGAGGATGTTGTTCATGTTTATGTGAAATAGTTGGAATATTATCATGACAATATTGTCACATTAAGCATGCTTTGATTTTACTTTATTTTTTACTCTGTCCATGTGTGTCGAGTGTGGATTGACTTAAAAATATTTGTTTATGTGCTTTTCATGTTGAATGTTATTGTAAGGTATGTCCAGTTTGTTTCCGTGCTTCAAGCAATGGTTAAACATAAATAACCAGGTGAATATAATTACCCAGTACTGTTACTAAAAGCTTTGAAATCTGAGACTGCTATAGTTACAAGGGTTTGGGATGTCCGACTTAGAAATTGGAGAAGATATATCCCAAGTGTTTGATTACTGTTGATGTTTCGAAGACAGATTTATTTTGTCTTTTTTCCGTCTCTCAAATCAAGAACTCTTTTGAATCCTACGCTCCTATCATAGACACACTGAGTCTCTTGTAATGAGCTTGCCTACTTTGTTGTTTATATATATTAATTAGTTTTTTTTATGTTATTTAATTATAGTTCGCTTTATTTTTAATCAATTCTACATGTATATATATTTTTTTGATAGTTCTGAAATCTTTAAGAGTTTCTTCAAAGACAAAAAGATGTCAAGGATATCAATTCCTATAGCGGGATTTCTCCTGCTATGCTGTCTTGCAACTGCGATTCAAGCTGAAGGAGATTACATAAAATACAAAGACCCGAAACTGCCAACTAACGTACGAATAAGGGACCTGATGAGTCGAATGACATTAGCAGAAAAGATTGGTCAGATGGCACAGATAGAGCGATCTGTTGCAACTGCTGATGTCTTGAGGGATTACTCTATTGGCAGCATACTAAGTGCTGGAGGAAGTGCCCCTCTCTTTAACGCCGAAGCTCAAGATTGGATTTATATGATTAATGGATTCCAAAATGCTTCACTCTCTAGTCGTCTTGGAATTCCTATGATTTATGGGATTGATGCTGTTCATGGGCACAACAATATTTATAAGGCCACTATATTCCCCCATAACGTAGGTCTTGGAGCCACAAGGTAAGATATCATTTTCCTACACATACACATGTTAGTTACGACCTTTTCTTGTTCCAAAGAATTTAGAGAGTTTTACACGAACATGGTTTATTGAAAGAAAACTGTCGAGACCAGGACCGTGACCAGGTTTATGCAATAATTTCTCAAAAAATAAAATAAAATAGATATGCCTTTTTTTTATGTTCATATTTGTGATCTTAACAATTTTTTATTTCAGGGATCCTGACCTTGTGAAGAGGATTGGAGCAGCGACTGCTCTTGAAGTTAGGGCTACAGGCATTCCTTACGTTTTTGCTCCATGCATTGCGGTACGCAGTGATTTAAAAGAAAAATTTGAATCTGATCATATCTCTGAAATTAGAATTTATTTATTTATCATTATAAAATATTAATCATTGGATAACAAACAGGTTTGTAGAGATCCCAGATGGGGTAGGTGCTATGAGAGCTATAGTGAGGATCCTAAAGTTGTTGAAATGATGACAGAGATTATACCTGGATTGCAAGGTGATGTTCCTCCAGATTCCAGAAAGGGTGTTCCCTATGTTGGTGGAAAGTAAGTGTGACTTAATTTAAACATTTAATTATATATATATATATATAAACTGCTCAGATAATAATGCTAACCTTGTTACAGGGACAAAGTTGCAGCCTGTGCGAAGCACTTTGTTGGCGATGGGGGTACCACCAAGGGCATTAACGAGAACAATACTGTTATTGGTTACCATGGATTGATGAGCATTCATATGCCAGGTTATTTTCACTCCATTATTAAGGGTGTCTCAACAATTATGGTTTCTTACTCAAGCTGGAATGGACAGAAGATGCATGCCAATCGTTACCTTGTCAAGACTGTTCTCAAGGATATCCTCAAGTTCAGGGTACTGCTTAATTAAATTTCTGATGTTTTTGATTAAATTATGTATCCAAAACTAAGTCATAGAATATTATGAAAAGCAAACAATTCTAACCTTTTGCCTTCATTTTTTGAACGTCACAGGGTTTTGTCATCTCTGATTGGGAGGGTATAGACAGGATTACTTACCCACCTCATTCAAACTACACAGAATCAGTTCTGAAAGGAATTTCAGCCGGCATTGACATGGTTAGTTGATTCCTATCTCTCTATTCTCGAAGACTAGAAGAAATTTTCCTATCCTTGTCAAACAAAATGTTTTTTGTTCTGGTTGATTAGAGCTGCTGCTTTTCTTGACATTGAAGCTTTAACATGTGTGTTTCAGATCATGGTTCCATACAACCATACCGAGTTCATCAATATTGTGACTGACTTAGTAAATAACAATTACATTTCCATGGACCGTATTGATGATGCTGTCAGGAGGATTTTGCGAGTGAAATTAACTTTAGGTCTATTTGAAACTCCCTTAGCTGATGAGACCTTTGTTGACCAGCTCGGAAGCCAGGTAGCTTTATATGTCTGATTCTAAGCATTCCCATTTCAGGAGATTACTTATTTGCCTGAAAACTTGCCACTTGTTATGAAACAGGCTCACAGAGATTTGGCAAGAGAAGCTGTGAGGAAGTCACTTGTGCTGTTGAAGAATGGAGAGAACGCGGATGCTCCAGTTCTACCCCTCCCTAAAAAAGCATCTAGGATCCTTGTAGCCGGAAGCCATGCCAACAATTTGGGCTATCAATGTGGAGGATGGACTGCAACTTGGCAAGGAGTTGATGGCAACAATTACACTGCTGGTATAATTAACATGCTTCCCCTTTTTGCTTTCATTTCAAGCACGATTCTCTTGAATTCAAATATAATAGTAGCAGTATTGATGGAACTTGTCCTATCGCACAATGATCAGGAACCACCATCTTAAGTGGTATCTCAGCCGCAGTTGATCCAAGCACAGAAATCGTCTACAGCAAGAACCCTGATGCTGATTTCGTCAAGTCCAACAACTTCTCTTATGCCATTGTTGTGGTCGGAGAGACTCCTTATGCTGAGACAGCCGGAGACAGTTTGAACCTGACCATTGCTGAACCAGGTCCAAGTACGATCCTCAATGTCTGCGGCAATGTTAAGTGCGTTGTGGTCACAGTATCTGGCCGTCCAGTCGTGATTGAGCCCTATGAGTCACAAATCGATGCTCTTGTTGCTGCTTGGTTGCCAGGCACTGAAGGCCAAGGAGTAGCAGATGTGCTTTTCGGGGATTATGGATTTACTGGAAAGCTGCCTCGGACTTGGTTCAAGACCGTTAATCAGCTCCCTATGAATGTTGGTGACTCTCATTACGATCCCCTCTTCCCCTATGATTTTGGACTCACTACTAAGCCTGTCAATGCTAGCTAGAAAATCTGCTTTTGAAGAACTATTGGTTTCAGCATGTCATGTAATGTTACAAGACACTTAGCTGAGTCATGATTTTTGCTTTGGGTTTTTTTTTTAAACAGATTTTTGCTTGAAGTTTCAAGTTAGTATGGAGATTGTTGATTTGATACGTCTATGCATTGCATGCCATAACATAGGAGTTATGTTGCCTCATTGAGAGTAGCGCAACTTTTCAAAAAAATTATTTAGTTTTAATTTTTAGAAATACAGTCAACTTTGATCAAGGCAATATTATCAGAACATCTATTAACAGTTTTGATAAGTTTTCCCCCATGATTATAGATTATATATTAATTGATCCGTCCCTACACACACACACACACACACACACACACACACACTACTCCTAGTATGAGAACTGAGAAATTAGACCATAGATGGATTCAGGGGAGTCTGCCTCTCAAAACCAAAATATCTGTATTTTACTGGTCTGTGAAGTCTGGGTCCATCTATACTGACAAGAGAGGGACTTGATGGAGCATGCCTCCAAAAATCAATCACACTTTGGAATTTATTACTAGAATTCATACACATTTCAGAATTTGGTATAAGAATTCAACCTCTTAACTTTTCTGGGACACTCTAGAACACACTAGCTTGATTATCACGGAAGATCATTATTTTTTCATTTCTTTCCATTGAATATTTCTATATAGTTACCGGGGGAAGTATTTCCCTTGTGGTTATTGGAGTGCTACTCTACATCATTTTGATGAAATTAAGAAAGGAGAATATGAGGGGCATGGTCTTAAAGCGCATCAGCGAGAAAGGATTTACAGTGAGTCAGAGCTGGCAAAAGCAACGAACAATTATGATGATCATCAGAAACTTGGCCAAGGTGGTTTTGGCTGTGTATACAAAGGAGTTTTACCAGATTATACCCAACTTGCAGTCAAGAAGTTTAAGGGAGTAGACAAGGCTCAAATGAACGAGGAATTTCAGCATGAAATTGGCTACAAGTCAATCGCAAGAATGTGGTCAAAAGCTATTCGGACTATTTTTGCAGACCAAAGAGCCTTTACCAGTTTACAAATTCATCTCAAACGGAACCCCTTTTCATCATATCCATGATAAAAGTCTCAAGTGTTGAGAACTCGGACAAACCATTTGAAGGTAGCTGCTGAGACTGCACTTGCACTTGATTATTTGCATTCTTTAGCAAACCCTCCAATCGTTCATGGGGATGTCAAGACAGTGAACATACTTCCGGATGAAGATTTCACAGTAAAGATGCTAATTTTGGAGCTTAAGAGCTGATTTCACCAGGTGAAGCTGATATATATAGCCAAAAAAATACAGGGAAATTTTGGCTACCTGGATAGTGAGTGTCTCTTGACAGGTAATTTAATAGTAAAGAGTGATGTCTTCAGCTTCGGAGTAGTTCTTGTGGAACTTCTGATAGGACAGAAACCAAACTCTAATGCCTGGAGAGAAAATTATGTAGAAAAGATATAATAAGAAGATAGAACAATTTCAATGACAGAATGGCTAGATGGGAAAATATTTGTATGGTTTTAATTGTGAGTTTACCAGTAACATTTGCATGAGAATCCGTTGCATAACGAAGGTGAGTTGGATCAGGATCAATATTGGTAAGATTTGTTTTGCATAGTATGTGTTGCGGGGCACGCACGGCGTCGAGGACGACAGGTTTGCCTTCTAAGAGGATGTATTGAAAATAGGGTTAGGAAATAATCATAAAATTATGATTATAAGTTCGGAAGTCGTCACCTTGTATTATGATTGTTAGAAAATTTATGGTCTACAAGAGTTCGAGTAAGATATTGGTTGTGCAAGGGGAAGATGCATAACCTCCAATACACTCTATCTGAAGTAGGCTGAGAGTTGCTTCTCACGTCTGTCAACTTGGATAATTCACTTGGGTACCTTGTTCACTCCAAGAAGTGAACAATGCCAGGTGAATTTCGCGTGGCACTGTTCATGTGAACAATGCCATGATTATAAGTTATAACTACTTATATTAAAAAAAATTATTTTTTTAAAATTATATTTTACTCGAAAAACTAGTGTTTAATATTATTTAATAACGCTACATAAATTAGAAGAACATCGCATGATGATGTAGCATTTGTGGAATTTGATCGCAATTCCAATTTTGTTTCTGATGATATTTTACCTGATTTTGTTGCACGCTCAAAAAACCATGAAAACTATAGTCCTTATCAGATGAATTTCATACATGATGAAATTATAGATAAGTTAATGGAATAATAAAAAATATTTGATATAAAGTATTATTTATTTAATGATGTAATAATGGTAGTTAAATCTACAATATTTAAATTCAAAACCATCAATATATATATATATATATATATATATATATATTAATTAGTTTATAACCTCAATTTGAAAAACATATTTAACCAAACACATTAAACTACTTTTTATTTAACCTCAATTTCAATCACAGCTTTAACCTAACATGTATAAATACTAAACCAACCTCAACAAAAAATACTTTTTATACAACAATTTTTTTCAAACCACAACCATAAAAGCTACCACAAGATCAAACACACTTGCTCATACCGCTTAGATAGTCACCATAAGTTTACTTGGGCTTAAGCATCTAAAAACATCAAAAGTTCTTTTAGTTTAAGACAATTTTTATTTGATATTTGTACCAAAACTTTAATATAGTAGCTATGGTAAAAATCCTAAAATGATTCATCATTTTTTTTTTATAATAATCAAGAGTATTATTAAGAAAATAGCTAAAAGCATACAGAAATTCTAGCTGAAAAGGAAAGAAAATAAGAAAGCAAACATGCTTTAGAGGTTTTGAAAAAGGAAAGGAAAACAATGTGGCAAAAAGAAAAATTCTTCAATTCAAAACTTTCTTGTCACTTAAACTTTTTTTACAGGTACTAGTTATAAATCATCTTGACCAACCAAATATCAAATACAGAATATCAACTATCTTGACTAAAATTAAATGATGAGATTACAAGGACTAATTAATTAACTGATTATTCAACTCGAAATTTTTTTTCTAAGCTACTTGAATTATTTAAGATATCATCAATATGAAAATAAAAAAATGATGAATCATATAACATGCAAAATAAAAAAAAATTACGTATCATTTCAAATAACTTCATATCAAGTTTTACTTGCACCTAGAAAGATATGGACAGCATAGCAACTTGCATCTCTCAATTCAAATCCTTTGAGGGGCATTGTGGGATTTAGAGATGGAAAAAGAATGCTTCCATTGTCTAGTACAAGATCAATTGAAAAATTCCTGATCGATGATAAAAGAAAAAAGAAAAATCCTACATATATTTTACAGATTCAAAAACTAACTGGGTTGAGAGTTGGCCGGCCACTATATGACTAATATTCTAGCTATCATCGAGTGTAATCTGGAGTCAATAAGTAGAGGGAAAAAGGGGGGGGGGGGATTTGGCCTTTCTTGCAGCATTGCCTTAGATATGCTCCTATGTAGTCATTGACTGCTTCAAATTCTTTGCTTCTGTGTCCCTGCCGGCAATATCATTTAAATCCATGTTGGTCATAAAATCTTTGAAATCTATTAGTCTTTCAATCCGGCCGGCTAATATAAGAAAGACGCTGCAGTATTTTCTTGAAAAAATCTGCAATGATACCTTGATAGTGTCGCAAAAATAGATTAATTTACTGTCAGTTTAATATATTAGGCTTTTCTTTTTACATCTGATTCCTTACTCCCTAGGACGGATGGCTTTGCTCGTAAAGAGACCATATATAGGTTAACATGCAGTACTAATCCTTTGACCTTCCCAATTAATCACACAAACAGCAGAAAACCATGAGGTTGGTCAAGCTTCATCTCTTTCTCCTCTGTGTTGCTGGAGTTGCTCTCCTTGGTCACCAAAGCTGCGGTATGTGAATCGACCCTTTTACATCTGAGATTTTAATATTATCTCAAGAACATAAAACTAATCTTTGTATCCCATTGTCATAAAAGTAAAAGTTAATGGATTCATTTGTTGATTATATACTAGCTTTTATATAATTGTTTTTTTTTTGGATTTCAAGATATTCAAAGATATAATTATGTCAAAACAATAGAAATTTTACGATTTCTGTAGGACATCAAACTGTACATCTATTTCCCTTTGATTTTCGCAATCAAAGGAAAAGTTGGCCCTACGCAGTCTGCTCCTTCGGAGTGTTCTTCTTTGTTAAAAAAGAAAAGAAATAAGAGGACTTTAGAATCCAGTATTTCCTTTAAGAAAGGTTATTTATATTGATTGGGCCAGGCATTCTTTTGTTTCCTTTCTTATTTATTTATTCTAAAAAGTTAAAAAAGTAGCTTCAAATTAACACTCCCTACACATATGATCAACTAGTTCATACTGATAATTATCAAGACTTTCATCTGCAAAGTATGTGAGAGATAAAACAAAATATGAGCCACTAGGAGTTTTCATCTATTATTTTTATTTGTATAATTGATTTTCTACAAGAAAACAGGAAATGATCATCAAGAGTATTTCTCGATCCACCTCTGGAAAGAAAATCTATATCGGCTGAAATCTACTAACTCTTGATGTATACATTGTTATTCTAACTCTGATCAGATGCGAAGGTGATGATGGAGTACATTGGTGCCACAGGCCAACCCGTGACATTTAATCCTGTTCCAGTTGAAGACAACATTGACTTCCATTTCATACTTAGTTTTGCCATTGACGCAGATCCATCTGCTAAGCCTCAAAATGGAAAATTCTCACCATATTGGGCAGACACATTAACCCCAAATTCAGTGGCAGCTATCAAGGAGCGTCAACCTAATGTGAAAGCCTTGGCAAGTCTTTCTGGTTGGAGTTTAGGTGACGAAGTCCTTCGTTGGTACAACCCTGAAAACCCTCAACTTTGGATCAATAATGCTTTCACCTCTCTTACATCCTTAGCTGAGGAATATCATCTTGATGGTATCGACATCGATTACGAAAACTTCCCTATAAACAATGCTAGTTTCGCTTACTGCATAGGCGAGCTCATTACCTTACTGAAAAACCAAAGTGTCATTTCTGTGGCCACTATCGCACCTTTTCACACCACTGTTTTGCCCTATATTGAGCTCTTTAATAAGTACGGAGATGTTATTGACTATGTTAATCACCAATTTTATACTGATAAAGTTACGAGCCCAAAAGGGTATTTAGCAGCTTTTCAGCTTCGAGCCACGCAATTCGATAAGGATAAATTATTACCTAGCTATGAAGTGAACGGAAGGGGCATTCAAGGAGACGCATTTTTTGATGCTTTAAATCTGCTGGAGGCAAATGGATTTGATGTCAATGGAGTGATGATCTTCTCAGCTGATGCTTCTTCTTCTAATAACTATTACTATGAGAGGAAATCCCAAGCTTTCTTGACCAATTCTACAAGTGTGTGATTCAAATATTTTTTGCACGAATGCTGTTAAATAAGGACACCTTAGGATCAAATAAAATAGAATTCAAAGTTGATTTCTGTTTCATCTTAATTATACCATTGATTGTGTTCGTGTTGAACACTCACTGTCTAACAATTCTAGCATTAGCCTGATGATTTTCTTGTATATATATAATTTGATAAATATTTGAAGATGCATTAATACGAAACAACCGTTTTTCTTATACATACCAAAGGATCGATGTAATTAAAAAGGGGAAAACAGGATCTAGACAATAAGTAAACATAAAGCTTTATTTAATTATAAGTCCCATCACAATTTTAGTCCAATCATGGTAAACTAGGGAAGGGATAATTCCTAGTCCATGCTGGAAGCATCAGATATCTATCACACAACACAAGCATACATAATAATTAAACACAAACTTATAATTCACTGGATATGCAGTCCTGGTGATTATTTAAAAATGACTTTTCATTCATCCAGGTACTGATGATCACTGGGAGCAGAACTGTAGAAACGCAATGGAGAGCTCGACACTCGTTCCTTGTTCCACTTGTATCCCTTCAAAAAATTTGTGAACCAGTGCACTGACCTCTTAGGGTATCTATGCAAGTTATGCAGGTAATCAGTGTAGTAGAGACCAAATCTTATGGTATAACCATTCGGCCATTCAAAATCGTCAGCAAATGTCCATGCAAAATATCCTTTAACAATGGTCCCATAGTTTCTGCCAAGATTTTTGATTGTCAAATTAGTAGGCTTAAACAATCTACAAAGGTTTTGAGACAAAAAGAATGAAGATGAAATCCCTGATATCCAGCTATCATAGACAGTTGCAAGCTGTGTGTGCAAAGAGAGAGAGAGAGAGAGATTAAACTCACTCAATGGAGCTTAGAACATTCTTGAGATGGTCATGATAGTATTTTGCCCTGCAAGTATCATTAAGTGCTGTCTTCAATGATATCTGGGATCCGTTGTTGAAATCAGAAACTCCTGATGATAGATCAAGATCAAAACAATGAAAAAGAAATCACGATTAGTTTAACAATACGACAATTAACTACACTTAAATTGAGATTTGACAACATTTTCCATACCATTTTCAGTTATATAAATTGTTGGATTCCTGTACTGATCCTTGGTGTAGTTCAGAAGATATCGTATCCCTTTCGGATAAACATATAGCCAGGGTGAAGCAGCCTACATAGTCAGAAACACCATGGTAATCATATGTGTTTTTCTAGTAATTAACTAATTAGCATTTAATCATATTAATGTAATGTATCTGATTGTTAATTTTTATAGAAAGGTTTTACTGCGCACAAACCTGCGGTCCAATTAGCTTTCCATTTTTCTCCCTGTGAGACAAGAAGGAAAATAAATCGTGAATAGTAATACACCAAGCTTGAATAAGCTCAAATTAAAATTAATTTATTCTTGAGTTTTCCCCTGGGGACTCTTAATTTTGTATTCATTATTTTATAAAATCTGAGCATATATAAAACTTCTCTCCAAGTTATCTTTTATATCAGAAACACACTTGTCAAACACTTCTCTTACTTCGAGAGCTTTTTTGTTTCTTGAAAGTTGATTAAATTTTAATTAATGAATCAATCTATGAAGGCATTAATTATTGGCTTGCGCTTATAGTACAATCAGGCCAAGCGCAAAGACATATAAAGAAAATTTAAAAACCATGTGAAGAATTCATCTTGTCTCTTCCTCAGAGAGTTTTAAAGTTAGCCAATCCATTATCTTTCCATGTTCTATCTTCCAATTTCATAAATTATTATGAATTTAATTGTGAGTTTACCAGTAACATTGACATGAGAATCTGTTGCATAACGAAGGTGAGTTGGATCAGGATCAACATGGGTAAGATTTTTTGCATAGTATGCACCATAGTAATTTAATCCAAGAATGTCATAAGATCCTCGAAGATCTAAGATTTCCTTGGCAGTGAAATTTGGCAATCGATCTCCGACTAAACTTCTCATGCTCCTTGGATAGTCACCATAAGTGATTGGGCTCAAGTGCCTAGAAACATCAAAATCTCTATTAGTTTTTTGGACAATTTTTATTTTATATTTGTATCAAGAATTAAATAATAGGAGTGTAAGAAATACTCGCCATCCTAGATTGAAATCAAGTATTCTTTGAACTGCCTCATAATCTGCTGGGGTCTCGAATAAGGTTCGTACCAAAAGGAACAGAGGGTGATGCCGATCTTGCCATTTTGTTGTTCCTACGTACAATCCATTATTATAAGACTTAACAGAAGACAACACCAGGAAGAAGATTTTACTCGACTACCGTAGATAAGCAGTAATTGTTTCATGGATTAATCTTTTTGGTTCATCGGTTTTGCTATACGCACGGTACTTTTCCCGATACAATTTTACAGCTGCCGCATGAGAACGAAGCAAATTATGAGTGACTGTGTAAGGTTCGATAGCGAGTCTCCAGCTTGGCATGCTTTATCCACCCACGCCGAGCATCGTCCCGGTGCACCAACGCCCGAATCAAAGCCATGAACACCGTAAGTGTCGGCTCATTTAAAGTAAACCAGTGTTTCACCCGATCACCAAAACTTTGAAAGCACAAGTCGGCAAAATCTCGAAAATCATTGCTGTCGATTAGATAATAAAAACTCATCATCATGCAAGTTAAAATCCTTGACTTCATTTGAATACAAATACTTGAAAAACACTCCTAATGGTGTTTATATTTTTAATGAAAAATTAAATATGAAACTTACACGATGCTTTCGTTTAGAAAACCTCCATACTTATCAAACAATGCTTGAGGAGTGTCCCAATGAAAAAGAGTCACATAAGGCACAAGTCCTGTAGATATATATGAAATAGATAAGAAATTAATTATAAAACTATATATATAATCCGAACATTATTTTGAAATAAGAGTTAATATGTGCTAACCATTCAATATGATTTCATCAATGAGTTTGTCGTAAAACTCGATTCCCTCATCATTTATTCCCCATTGCACCTGCCCACCTATTTCAAACACACATATATAGAAAGATATACCATTATGATAAAATGTGATTAATTATAAAAAATTAAGCAAACATTGTATACCTAAATGACGCCTCATGCCAGTACTAATCTAGGCCATAAGAAACTTACTAGGTATCACTCTCGTCCAAGAGATGGAGAATCTAAAAGCATCCATATGCATGTCCTTCATCTTACGAATATCATCCTGCCATAATCATTAATTGTTACCAAGTGCTGAACCATGAAAGCATTTGTAACAAAAACATTGTCAAGCACTCCTTACTTTGTAGAGATCGTAGAAATCAATTGCAACATCACCGGTGCTATGATCTTTTATTCTGGCTGCAAAATTTCATGCAAATAACATTTCAAATTAATTTGTATGAGAGTCTGTATGTAACTGATATAACTCCGAAAATATAACTTACTGGAGAATAAAGATAGCCAATTTTTTCCCTAAATTATAATAAATAATAATAGATTAAGAGCCGACTATAATAGCCCATGGTATTGCATAATCACAGTCTCCCTTCCTCCCATAGACTTTTTATGCTTGGGATATATACCTGGATAGTCATGAGTAAATGTGTCCCATATGCTCGGCCCTCTGTTACTTTTGTTTGCATGACCTTCGTACTGAATATACACCATGCACAAAGATAGTTTCAACATTAGCTAGATATGAAAACCTAATTGCCAATATACACAACAATAAATACTGAAAAATTACTCTATATCGTGGTTTTATCAAAATATATGTCGCACCCTCCCGAGAGCTCGACGTCGCGGCGACACATCCTCCGTAGTGGGGATTGATTGTTGGGGTCTTTCTGTTGTGAAAAAGGGAGTCGCCACCTAGTATTATGGTCACTAGGAAACCTAACTGGTCTTTCAGAGATTCTAAGGCAAGGGACTGGTTGCGTAAAGGGAAGGTTTTAGCACCCCTAGTACGCCCTACCTAAGGTAAGCTGCTTGGTGTTTGGTTTGCCGTATAATTGCTATGGTGTTGGTGTTCTCGAATCCCATCAGTTTCCTAGGATAAGTCTGCTCTGATGAACGAAATCTAGGGTGCTTAAAAAACCTATTTTTCGTCTCGTAAACCGTGGAGTAAAAAAAATTGAAATGTCCTCGATTATAATCAAGGCTTCTTTCAAGGATTTGTGCGGATTTATTATTCCTAGAAAATTATTTTGGATATTTACCACTCCGGGTTTTTTTTATCCAAATATTAACAAGTGAATAATAACAAATTATTCCCAATAATATTTTGGATATTCGTCCTTTAAGGATTTCTTTATCCAAACATTAGCGGTGAATAATAGATGAATTCCCCCAAAATAAGATTTTTATATTTTTTGGAATATTGGCCAATACCCTTTGGAGTTTTACAAACATGTTGTAAAATCCAGAAATGCAAGAAAAATGATTTTTGTTGTGTTTAAGAAATCCATGCGAAAACACATTTTCAAAACTTCAAATATTTGCTTTTTTTTTATATAAAAAAAAACGTAAAAACAATGTTAGGGTATTGGCCGTATGCAGGAAAACAAAACATTTTTCATTTTATATATTTTTTTTTTTGATGTCTCGACGAAAACCGGGTATTTTCATACCGGACTTGTATCTTTATAGTACAAAAACACAACCTTGCGAGAAAATCACAGATTTTTTAAATACATCTTTGAAGAAAACTTTTTGAATGGGCCGGACCCGGCCCAAAAATAAAATGAGCCGAAATCAGCCCAAAAATAAAATGGGCCTACTTTCTACTGGTGGACTCAGCCCATTAGCCCAAACCACATGACTGGTTACTGTTCATGTACAGTAACCGTGTTACTGTTCCTCCGCACAGTAACACGTTAATTAATTTTGCAGTTACTGTGCATACGCACAGTACCCCCAACTGCATGCAAAGACCACGTTACTGTTCAAGTGAATTATATTTCACTTGAACAGTGCAAACACAAAGCAAAAAATTGCGGGAGGTTACGGTTTAATCAAAGCTGGAAGTGTGAAACAAGTCTGCTCATTACTCTAACAAAACAATTCCGCAGGCACCAAAAACAACAAAGTCCCGAAGCTGAAACCTATAACGAAGCTATAACAGAAGCCATGCATTTCTACAAGAAACAGAGGGACAAAAAACCATGAAACCGGAACCTGCAAAAACCAAAGTCCCCTTAATTAAAAGGACACTCCCTCACGTTATTTCACTCCTTCTTAGGTACCTATAGGCCGTAACTACTCCTACGTAATGTTCCAATTGCACAGAGACGCTCCAACCAAAGGAAAGTCGGGGTGACGAAGACCTTTACAAACTACGGTCTCTCGGGCAAGTAGAACCGGAAAGCTAAACCGGTCTCTTAACTCACAGTCTAAACACAAAGCATGACCCATCATTTTCGACAAAGAGGAGCAGGTCATATACACATGGAAGCTGAACATTTGAAAACCAAACCTAAACGAGAAAACATTGTTCACGCCTAACCTTTTTCTAATCTCCGCTACTGCCATGGTTTGTTTTATCCAAGAATGAAAGAACGAAAGAACATGCTTTTCATCATGTATATCAGAGACGCTAAAACAGAAACAACAAATCAAATGGCCAGCTATCTCTCTTTCGAAGAAAAACGGGAAGGAAAACACACTCCAAAACCAGCCAAAGCATCATCCCAACCGAAGAGGGCCTTCTCGGTTTTTCTTTCTAAATGAGTCACCGTATGAGTAAACAGCAGGAAAAAATGCAGCTCTAACATAAATAACAAGCTAAACTCAAAGGCATGGGAGGAACAGTGGGCAAGCATACAACTTGGTTGTTGAGATGGAAAATGAACGTCCCAAACGGAAAGCGAAAACAGATTTTGAAAAGAAAGAAGACCAACCAAATAGCTTTACATATGTTAAAGAAAAAAAGAAAGTCAAGACTCATACTGCGGGTCCCGCACGTTTAAATGCAGAAAAATGAGATACAAGCTGGTGGACAAGCTTCTTCCTTTTTAATTACCTCGATAACCAAAGCAAGCCTTCCTCTCTTTTGCCGTTGGGAACTTTTCAAAAACCTCACAGAGTCTTTGCAAGCCCCGGTTCGACAAGGTAGGATAGACTCAAGGTAATCTCCTCCCGTTCTCCTACCCTCAACCTCCTCCTAGTTCTCTCGGTTTTTTTTTTCTTTCTCTTCTTTGTTCTCTCTTGTCTTTCTTCTCTACTGTCTTCTGTTCACAACTGCTCTACTCCTCTTCCCTCTCCCCCCCTCAAAAAAAAAACCACCCCCGGTAGCTGCTAATAACAGTATATATATAGGTGAAGGGGGAGCGGGGCAGCAGCATGCGCATGGGGAGCAGGGGACACCAAGCCGGGCGGCTGCGGCTGCTCGCACGCCTGCAGACGCTTCGCACGCCTGCGCTGCTCCCACGCCTGCATTTGCTCTCACGTCTGCGGCTGCTCCCACGCTCGCTGCTCCCCACTCCCCGAGGGTCTCGGGCGGCGGCATGCACATGGGAGGAACAATGTCTCAAAACGACACCGTTTTGGGTTACGCTCTCTTTTTATATATAATTAATATCATGTTTGCGGGTAGCCAAAAACATGCGGCAGAAATTTCACTTCCTCATTAGATATTCAAACATGCATATCTTGAGTTTTCGATATCGAAATCCAGCGATTCAAAAGCCAAAATTCATCTATGCGTGTAGGACTACAACTTTCACGAAGGATTCAAGGTGAGATATAATCGTTTCTACTGGACAGAATCGGGCCGCAAAAATGGTCGGTAAAAATGGTCTCCCGATCCGATTCAAAAAGCGACGAATGTCGAGTGTCCCGATATGACTGAGAGTATCCTAAGAATGAACCAGAAAAATCGTGATGGCAGCAGAAATTTCAGTGCAAAACTTGGGTCAAAATCCGTTCGCGGGAATTCTCTAATTTCACGTCGGATATTCAAACGGGAATATCTCGAGCTCCCGATATCGAAATCAAGCGATTCGAAAGCCTAAATTCATCTATGTGTGTAGGACTACAACTTTCACGAAGGATTCAAGGTGATATATAATCGTTTTACTTGGACAGAATCGGGCCGCAAAAATGGTCGGTAAAAATGGTCTCCCGATCCGATTCAAAAACCGACGAATGTCGAGTGTCCCGATATGACTGAGAGTATCCTAAGAATGAACCAGAAAAATCGTGATGGCAGCAGAAATTTCAGTGCAAAACTTGGGTCAAAATCCCGTTCGTGGCGGAATTCTCTAATTTCACGTCGGATATTCAAACAGGAATATCTCGAGCTCCCGATATCGAAATCAAGCGATTCGAAAGCCTAAATTCATCTATGTGTGTAGGACTACAACTTTCACGAAGGATTCAAGGTGAGATATAATCGTTTCTTGGACAGAATCGGGCCGCAATCTGGTTGGTCAAAAAGGGTCTCCCGATCTAAATTCGGGAAACCGACAATGCCAAGCATCCTAGTTTGACCGAGAGTCTCGCCATAAGAACAGTGAGCTCTAGGACCCAATAAAGGTGTAGGTCCATTTTTCAACATGTCATGAGTGACGAGAATATAGCTGGGATGGTCAGATATTGCACGAAACCAAGTCAGAAACAGGGCCTAAGTTGGAAAAAAAAAAAGAAGATTGCGGCAGCAGCAGAACCAGGTTTTTTTTATTTCCACCTTTGAGGGATTTATTCACCCTTAAAGACCCTATAAAAAAGGAATGAATTTGGCATTATGAAGACTTCGATCAGTCTAAGAAAACCCGATGATTTTGGCAAGCAAAGGGGAAGGATAAAAAAGAGCAGAAAGCAGCTCAAACAGAGTTTTCGAAAAAAATATTTCTTTCATTTGCTTTTGTCAATCTTCCAGCAAACATGGGGTCCAAAAATGAGTAACAACAATATATTTGGACAATATCTGTTAACTAAAACTATAGGAATTTACGTTTGCTAATTTACCTAAAATCTTAAATTTTGGGATTCTTTTTTATGAAGGAATTTTTGGATTAATTGATCAATAACTATTTGATCTGTATGGTTATTAGATATTAAAGAATATTCTCTGACCTGATCAGTAAGAAGATCAAATCCTACATTTGTCATTTAATCATAAATTACTAGCAAATTAAAGTCCTCACCACTTATAGAGAATTTAAGGTTTTGGACCCTTGAAGGGGCCGGTGGGATTAGATCTGAAGAAGGCAGCTCCCACCATAGCCGAAGGCCTTGATGGAGCTTCCAGTTTGACCAAAAGTTAATAAGAGTAATAATTACAACGATTTATTCATTATTAGGCATGTGTTTAGTCCACATCTTAAGCTCAATGAACATTCTCTTTTCCATACCATTTTCTCTCTCTCTCTTTTTCAGACCTAATGATAGAGGGAAAAAAAGAAATTTAAGTGATCATTCAAATGAGGATAGAGAGATAATTAGACAAATAACATAGAATAATTGATGGTTAATAAATAAATTATATTTTTATTATTATACAAATAAATAAAGTAATAGCGTGTAGATGCAAGCTAGTTTGGAATGCTTTAGAGGATATCTTAATCTCCTTAATATACGAGTATTATACGGATATTTTTCTGAATATTATGATTGAGAGGAACTATTTATTCCATGCCCGCCCTTTAAAAAAGGGATCGATGTATAGTTTCCTCCTCTACTGTCATTAGATCCGACAACCAACACTGACCTATATAGGAATAAAACTACATACAAAAAAAAGAAAGAAATCAAGGTTAAAATATAAACTATATAGTAACAAACAAAAAATATTGCTAGGACTGGATCCCATGAAAGATAAGTTCGTATATTCTAGCTACCTGGTAGGCAGCTGAGCCAGTCCCAAAAACAAAGCCATCTGGGAATGAATTTCTGCTAAATGTAGGATCATGTGGGATTGTGCAATTAACATATGTCATTGGCATAGTAGGAGCCAATGAGCTAAGCAACACTAAGAACCCTAAAAGCAGAGACATCTGTCTGATAGCCATTTCTGCTAAGTGTGATTATTGTTCAAAGGCTTTATGGTTTAAGTTCTTATGATCAAACCCTTTATATAGAGGCTCTAACAGTGGAGATTATAATCTACACGTGAAATGTGCATTCATGTTTTCTTTGATATATACGGCCTTTTCCTGAATTGCTTTTCTTGGGTGGCCAAAACTTTTTTTGGTGGGGCGACAACAATTTAACAAAGTAGCTTTTGGTATTTATTTATTTTTTTGATAACTAAAGTATTGCATTAAAACGCCAAAAGATTGCATCTGCATGGATATATCCATGCACATTCTGACGATCGGCCAAGCAGATGATATACCCTAAAATGTGAAGCAGTAGATCCCTCAAGATTTAAAGCATTGGTAACACTTCTATATCTAGTTTAAATCTTATTTTACTTTAAAAAAAAAGCTATCATATACTCTAAGCATACGCTAAACTTGCTTTGATGATGATTTTTTAGTTTTTACGTAGTATAAAATATTGCCCATTAATTGTGAGCGCATGAATTGACTAAATTGTTTTGGAAGAAGATGAATTGAATAAATTGATCCCTGGTGTTGACGACGATCCCAACTCCATGCATCAGTTCGGAAATCCTTAAAAACAGTTGATTTTAAGTTCTTACAAGAAAAACCATATCTTCTGAAAACTTGTAGCTATCATCTGGAGATCTGTACATCAATATCTTCAAAGAAATAATAGAAAATAAAATCATACATAATCAAAAGGGGGGGGAGGAGGATCGCTTTACATCGCTCTGCATGCATTGCACGCATATATGAATCCGGGTTTATCATCAAAGAAAAAGCAGGATTGTGATTGTAGTAGTGGTGGGAGTCATTGAAAAGGAAGCCAAGCATTATGCATGATCTCTGAAAGTGTTTTTAGTAAGGGTCCATTTCCTTTGGAAAACATGTATCCACCCGTCCCTCGGTACTCTCGAAGAGGGCTTGCAGAATTCTGTCCAAGAACCCTAAGAATATGGCTTTTACAGGGGGAGGCCGGGGGAGAGAAAAATGGGACTGGGATTCCTCTTTCTTGCTGTATATGTCTAATTAAATGGAAACTGTACTCGTGAAAGCTAAACCAGATCAACCACTAAAGGTGATCCAATAGGGAAAAGGAAAGATATATATTGGATCGCGAGCTTTAAACAAGCACGGAGAAAGTTGCACTGCAATAAAGAAGAGCAATAAATGAGTGATGGTATACATACTCATCCCTAAAGCAATAAAGATAACAAGATCATCAGCTTTTTCCATCTCAAAAATGATTGAAGGATAAATTTAGATCCTAACCGAAGGTTTATGTTGATTTGTAGAGAGTTGTTGATCGGTTTTTATATCTTAATACACAATAGAATATATATTTTGAAACATAGAATTACTTGAACTCTCTGAACTTCCAAGTTAACAATTAAAAAGTCTTTAATTGTGGATCTAAAAAAAGAAATTTAATTAATGCCAATGAGTTGTAAGTCAACAAGTACTAGTGTCTCTTTTTTCTCTAAGAGATTTCAATTTCAAACTTCTCATTTATAAAGGAATCTAATTATATCCATAAAAAAAATTCAGGTATTTTAACCATGACAAATATATATTTTATTAAATTAAACACCATATAAATCAACTCAAATCCCAATTACCGAATAAATCTTCTATGCCTTAAAAGTAAAAAAAAAAAAAACAAGGTGTTAATTTTAAATAACAACTACAACAATTTGATTCGAAATGATTTTCTATATAAAATATTTTTCCCATTTGATGATCCAATTTTTTTTTTTTGTCATTATATCAAATCA
Organism: Populus x sibirica; assembly: GCA_019202695.1. Lineage (NCBI taxonomy): Eukaryota > Viridiplantae > Streptophyta > Magnoliopsida > Malpighiales > Salicaceae > Populus > Populus x sibirica. The sequence continues at coordinate 972,255 of JAGMVL010001918.1, forward strand.
ACTCGTTCAAGTTTTAGAAAAATTAATTTAAAACAACCAAGTAGTATTTTAAAAAAAAGATAAATAAAAACTCGGCATGGAGTTGTGAGTTGTGGCAAAAACACGTAAAAATTAAAGGATTTCTTGTTTTTCGTACGAATTCAATGTATAAGTTTTTTTTCTTTTTTTTTTGTTGTTAATATACAAGTTATTTACCAATCAACTTTGTAGCGATTTTAACCGAGCCTTATGAGGCCTCAGGGTAGTTTTATATTTGTGCTTCTACTTCGAATGTTAAGTTTTGACATAAAAAAATCTATGCACTCCTTTTATTTTATGAAAAAAAAAATCATTAAGCAACTTGATGAAGTTACAAAAATCTCAAAGAATATTCTTGAAGGAATTTTTCTTGAGGACTCATATAGATCACTCACGGTATATTCTACGACCTTCATTTCTAGGCGCATTGACTTCTTCTTTAATGAATTTCTTCGGAGGTTGTAAATTTTCTCTTGTGTAAATACCGCACAATGTCCCTTAGAGACCCCTGAGGGTGTTGACGGGGACACTCCGAAGATCAAATCAATGCAAGGTATTTTTATGCGGAACAAAGACATTAATGATTGTATTAATGAGCTTTTATGAAGTTAGAGAAGAAGAAGGAGAAGAAAATGTAGAAGTTAGGGAAGAAGAAGAAGGAACGTGTTTATGTCTAAGAGCATAAGGTTCCAAACATTTTTTCGTGTACTCAAGCTTCCTTTTATATTACCTGTCTTGACTTTTTTCATATGACATGTAAGGGGTAGAGATGTAATCTGGTAAAAATAATATCATTCTCAATTGTTCGTGCCAACACATCTCATTAATATAAGCATTGATTTGCTGTTCATAATTAATGGGATGTGATAGGTATCATAATTAGTAGCTCGGGCATGGAGCGGGGAAGGCTCCGTGTGGGGTTACTTTCTAGCTATACGTCGAACTCGAGAATAGTGCGGGGTTTAACTTGCGTGTTGATCCCAATAGTTGTCGGGCGGGGACGCGTCATGGCCCATCTTAGAGTTGGGCGCGGACACGTCCGGCCTAGGGTGGAGTTGGGTGCGGACTCATTGCGGCCCAACTTGATGTTGGGCGCGGCGCTTTCTAGCCCAACTTGGTACTGTGGTGGCTTTGTTTGGAATTGTAGTAGCGGTTGCGGTTCAAAATGCTTTTTAATTAGAAATGCATTAAAATAATTTTTTTTTATTTTTTAAAAAATTAATTTTGATATCAGCACATTAAAACAATCTGAAAACACAAAAAAAAATTAACTAAAATAAAATTCAAAATTTGAGGGAGCGCAGTTTGCACCGTGTTCCAAATATACTCTAAAAAAGTGAACTTATTGTTCTTTATAAAGTATCATAAAGGTTATTGATCATTTAATTTTTGAAATTTAACTTCCAAAAATACACACACACTTTTTTTTTTTTTTTTTGAATTCAGCTCTAATCTTGAAACTATATAGAGTACGTGATTAAGAGGATGAGTTAAAGAGAAGAAGAAGAAAATCGATTGCTTTTTATATTGGCGGCTCTGCATTATTACATGTCATCATAGAAAAAGCATGGAAATGGCTAAGGACTTAAAAGTAGTGTTGGTGTGGGGGGTCCTTGAATAGAAAACCAGGCATAGTCTCTTGAAAGGGTTTTTCGAGTCGGGGGCCATTGCCATGGAAAAACTTCTTTCCAGTTCCTGGTATCAAACCCTAACTGTTGCCTTCAGACGGGGGAGGGAGAGAGAAAACTGGAGCTAGGGTTCCTCTCTTTTGCTAAATGGAAACACTAGTGCATGCAATACTCAGAGAAAGCTAACCAAACAAACAACTAAAAGTTATCCAATACGGAAAAGAAAGATATCCATTGGATTGTTAGAGAAAGCACGCACAGAAAGTTAAGCACTAATAACGAAGAGCAGTGGATGAGTGATGATGTATAGTACGTACTGATCCCTATAGCAATAAAGATAACGAGCTCGTCATCCCTTTTCCATATGAAAAAGGAATATTGCTCGCCTAAACACATTGCAAAAACCATAACTATAAAAATTATCTAAAAAAGCACTGAGACTCTGGTCCTAAAATGGAAACATTGGCCCTACGCAGCCTGCTCCTTCGGAGTGTTTTGCTTTGTTAAAAAAGAAAAGAAATAAGAGGACTTTATTAGAATCCAGTATTTCCTTTAAGAAAGGTTATTTATATTGATGGGGCCAGGCATTCATTTGTTTCCTTTCTTATTTATTTATTCTAAAAGTTAAAAAAGTAGCTTCAAATTAACACTCCCTACACATATGATCAGCTAGTTCGATCATACTGATCATTATCAAGACTTTCATCTGCAAAGTATGTGGGAGATAAAACAAAATATGAGCCACAAGGAGTTTTCATCTAATATTTTTATTGTACAATTGATTTTCTACAAGAAAACAGGAAATGATCATCAAGAGCATTTTTCCACCTCAGGAAAGAAAATCTATATAGGCTGAAATCCACAAACTCTTGATGTATACATTGTTCTTGTAACTCTGATCAGATGCGAAGGTGATGATGGAGTACATTGGTGCCACAGGCCAACCCGTGACATTGAATCCTGTTCCAGTTGAAGACAACATTGACTTCCATTTCATACTTAGTTTTGCCATTGACGCAGATCCATCTGCTAAGCCTCAAAATGGAAAATTCTCACCATATTGGGCAGACACATTAACCCCAAATTCAGTGGCAGCTATCAAGGAGCGTCAACCTAATGTGAAAGCCTTGGCAAGTCTTTCTGGTTGGAGTTTAGGTGACGAAGTCCTTCGTTGGTACAACCCTGAAAACCCTCAACTTTGGATCAATCACGCTTTCACCTCTCTTACATCCTTAGCTAAGGAATATCATCTTGATGGTATCGACATCGATTACGAAAACTTCCCTAGAAACAATGCTAGTTTCGCTTACTGCATAGGCGAGCTCATTACCTTACTGAAAAACCAAAGTGTCATTTCTGTGGCCACCATCGCACCTTTTCACACCACTGTTTTGCCCTATATTGAGCTCTTTAATAAGTATGGAGATGTTATTGACTGTGTTAATCACCAATTTTATACTGATAAAGTTACGAGCCCGAAAGGGTATTTAGCAGCATTTCAGCTTCGAGCCACGCAATTCGATAAGGATAAATTGTTACCTAGCTATGAAGTGAACGGAAGGGGTATTCAAGGAGACGCATTTTTTGATGCTTTAAATCTGCTGGAGGCAAATGGATTTGATGTCAATGGAGTGATGATCTTCTCAGCTGATGCTTCTTCTTCTAATAACTATTACTATGAGAGGAAATCCCAAGCTTTCTTGACCAATTCTACAAGTGTGTGATTCAAATATTTTTTGCACGAATGCTGTTAAATAAGGACACCTTAAGATCAAATAAAATAGAATTCAAAGTTGATTTCTGTTTCATCTTAATTATACCATTGATTGTGTTCGTGTTGAACACTCACTGTCTAACAATTCTAACATTAGCCTGATGATTTTCTTGTATATATATAATTTGATAAATATTTGAAGATGCATTAATACGAAACAACCGTTTTTCTTATACATACCAAAGGATCGATGTAATTAAAAAGGGGAAAACAGGATCTAGACAATAAGTAAACATAAAGCTTTATTTAATTATAAGTCCCATCACAATTTTAGTCCAATCATGGTAAACTAGGGAAGGGATAATTCCTAGTCCATGCTGGAAGCATCAGATATCTATCACACAACACAAGCATACATAATAATTAAACACAAACTTATAATTCACTGGATATGCAGTCCTGGTGATTATTTAAAAATGACTTTTCATTCATCCAGGTACTGATGATCACTGGGAGCAGAACTGTAGAAACGCAATGGAGAGCTCGACACTCGTTCCTTGTTCCACTTGTATCCCTTCAAAAAATTTGTGAACCAGTGCACTGACCTCTTAGGGTATCTATGCAAGTTATGCAGGTAATCAGTGTAGTAGAGACCAAATCTTATGGTATAACCATTCGGCCATTCAAAATCGTCAGCAAATGTCCATGCAAAATATCCTTTAACAATGGTCCCATAGTTTCTGCCAAGATTTTTGATTGTCAAATTAGTAGGCTTAAACAATCTACGAAGGTTTTGAGACAAAAAGAATGAAGATGAAATCCCTGATATCCAGCTATCATAGACAGTTGCAAGCTGTGTGTGCAAGAGAGAGAGAGAGAGAGAGAGATTAAACTCACTCAATGGAGCTTAGAACATTCTTGAGATGGTCATGATAGTATTTTGCCCTGCAAGTATCATTAAGTGCTGTCTTCAATGATATCTGGGATCCGTTGTTGAAATCAGAAACTCCTGATGATAGATCAAGATCAAAACAATGAAAAAGAAATCACGATTAGTTTAACAATACGACAATTAACTACACTTAAATTGAGATTTGACAACATTTTCCATACCATTTTCAGTTATATAAATTGTTGGATTCCTGTACTGATCCTTGGTGTAGTTCAGAAGATATCGTATCCCTTTCGGATAAACATATAGCCAGGGTGAAGCAGCCTACATAGTCAGAAACACCATGGTAATCATATGTGTTTTTCTAGTAATTAACTAATTAGCATTTAATCATATTAATGTAATGTATCTGATTGTTAATTTTTATAGAAAGGTTTTACTGCGCACAAACCTGCGGTCCAATTAGCTTTCCATTTTTCTCCCCTGTGAGACAAGAAGGAAAATAAATCGTGAATAGTAATACACCAAGCTTGAATAAGCTCAAATTAAAATTAATTTATTCTTGAGTTTTCCCCTGGGGACTCTTAATTTTGTATTCATTATTTTATAAAATCTGAGCATATATAAAACTTCTCTCCAAGTTATCTTTTATATCAGAAACACACTTGTCAAACACTTCTCTTACTTCGAGAGCTTTTTTGTTTCTTGAAAGTTGATTAAATTTTAATTAATGAATCAATCTATGAAGGCATTAATTATTGGCTTGCGCTTATAGTACAATCAGGCCAAGCGCAAAGACATATAAAGAAAATTTAAAAACCATGTGAAGAATTCATCTTGTCTCTTCCTCAGAGAGTTTTAAAGTTAGCCAATCCATTATCTTTCCATGTTCTATCTTCCAATTTCATAAATTATTATGAATTTAATTGTGAGTTTACCAGTAACATTGACATGAGAATCTGTTGCATAACGAAGGTGAGTTGGATCAGGATCAACATGGGTAAGATTTTTTGCATAGTATGCACCATAGTAATTTAATCCAAGAATGTCATAAGATCCTCGAAGATCTAAGATTTCCTTGGCAGTGAAATTTGGCAATCGATCTCCGACTAAACTTCTCATGCTCCTTGGATAGTCACCATAAGTGATTGGGCTCAAGTGCCTAGAAACATCAAAATCTCTATTAGTTTTTTGGACAATTTTTATTTTATATTTGTATCAAGAATTAAATAATAGGAGTGTAAGAAATACTCGCCATCCTAGATTGAAATCAAGTATTCTTTGAACTGCCTCATAATCTGCTGGGGTCTCACGAATAAGGTTCGTACCAAAAGGAACAGAGGGTGATGCCGATCTTGCCATTTTGTTGTTCCTACGTACAATCCATTATTATAAGACTTAACAGAAGACAACACCAGGAAGAAGATTTTACTCGACTACTGTAGATAAGCAGTAATTGTTTCATGGATTAATCTTTTTGGTTCATCGGTTTGCTATACGTACTGGTACTTTTCCCGATACAATTTTACAGCTTTGCATGAGAACGAAGCAAATTATGAGTGACTGTGTAAGGTTCAGTAGCGAGTCTCCAGCTTGGCATGCTTTATCCACCCACGCCGAGCATCGTCCCGGTGCACCAACGCCCGAATCAAAGCCATGAACACCGTAAGTGTCCGGCTCATTTAAAGTAAACCAAGTGTTTCACCCGATCACCAAAACTTTGAAAGCACAAGTCGGCAAAATCTCGAAAATCATTGCTGTCGATTAGATAATAAAAACTCATCATCATGCAAGTTAAAATCCTTGACTTCATTTGAATACAAATACTTGAAAAACACTCCTAATGGTGTTTATATTTTTAATGAAAAATTAAATATGAAACTTACACGATGCTTTCGTTTAGAAAACCTCCATACTTATCAAACAATGCTTGAGGAGTGTCCCAATGAAAAAGAGTCACATAAGGCACAAGTCCTGTAGATATATATGAAATAGATAAGAAATTAATTATAAAACTATATATATAATCCGAACATTATTTTGAAATAAGAGTTAATATGTGCTAACCATTCAATATGATTTCATCAATGAGTTTGTCGTAAAACTCGATTCCCTCATCATTTATTCCCCATTGCACCTGCCCACCTATTTCAAACACACATATATAGAAAGATATACCATTATGATAAAATGTGATTAATTATAAAAAATTAAGCAAACATTGTATACCTAAATGACGCCTCATGCCAGTACTAATCTAGGCCATAAGAAACTTACTAGGTATCACTCTCGTCCAAGAGATGGAGAATCTAAAAGCATCCATATGCATGTCCTTCATCTTACGAATATCATCCTGCCATAATCATTAATTGTTACCAAGTGCTGAACCATGAAAGCATTTGTAACAAAAACATTGTCAAGCACTCCTTACTTTGTAGAGATCGTAGAAATCAATTGCAACATCACCGGTGCTATGATCTTTTATTCTGGCTGCAAAATTTCATGCAAATAACATTTCAAATTAATTTGTATGAGAGTCTGTATGTAACTGATATAACTCCGAAAATATAACTTACTGGAGAATAAAGATAGCCAATTTTTTCCCTAAATTATAATAAATAATAATAGATTAAGAGCCGACTATAATAGCCCATGGTATTGCATAATCACAGTCTCCCTTCCTCCCATAGACTTTTTATGCTTGGGATATATACCTGGATAGTCATGAGTAAATGTGTCCCATATGCTCGGCCCTCTGTTACTTTTGTTTGCATGACCTTCGTACTGAATATACACCATGCACAAAGATAGTTTCAACATTAGCTAGATATGAAAACCTAATTGCCAATATACACAACAATAAATACTGAAAAATTACTCTATATCGTGGTTTTATCAAAATATATTTGGACAATATCTGTTAACTAAAACTATAGGAATTTACGTTTGCTAATTTACCTAAAATCTTAAATTTTGGGATTCTTTTTTATGAAGGAATTTTTGGATTAATTGATCAATAACTATTTGATCTGTATGGTTATTAGATATTAAAGAATATTCTCTGACCTGATCAGTAAGAAGATCAAATCCTACATTTGTCATTTAATCATAAATTACTAGCAAATTAAAGTCCTCACCACTTATAGAGAATTTAAGGTTTTGGACCCTTGAAGGGGCCGGTGGGATTAGATCTGAAGAAGGCAGCTCCCACCATAGCCGAAGGCCTTGATGGAGCTTCCAGTTTGACCAAAAGTTAATAAGAGTAATAATTACAACGATTTATTCATTATTAGGCATGTGTTTAGTCCACATCTTAAGCTCAATGAACATTCTCTTTTCCATACCATTTTCTCTCTCTCTCTTTTTCAGACCTAATGATAGAGGGAAAAAAAGAAATTTAAGTGATCATTCAAATGAGGATAGAGAGATAATTAGACAAATAACATAGAATAATTGATGGTTAATAAATAAATTATATTTTTATTATTATACAAATAAATAAAGTAATAGCGTGTAGATGCAAGCTAGTTTGGAATGCTTTAGAGGATATCTTAATCTCCTTAATATACGAGTATTATACGGATATTTTTCTGAATATTATGATTGAGAGGAACTATTTATTCCATGCCCGCCCTTTAAAAAAGGGATCGATGTATAGTTTCCTCCTCTACTGTCATTAGATCCGACAACCAACACTGACCTATATAGGAATAAAACTACATACAAAAAAAAGAAAGAAATCAAGGTTAAAATATAAACTATATAGTAACAAACAAAAAATATTGCTAGGACTGGATCCCATGAAAGATAAGTTCGTATATTCTAGCTACCTGGTAGGCAGCTGAGCCAGTCCCAAAAACAAAGCCATCTGGGAATGAATTTCTGCTAAATGTAGGATCATGTGGGATTGTGCAATTAACATATGTCATTGGCATAGTAGGAGCCAATGAGCTAAGCAACACTAAGAACCCTAAAAGCAGAGACATCTGTCTGATAGCCATTTCTGCTAAGTGTGATTATTGTTCAAAGGCTTTATGGTTTAAGTTCTTATGATCAAACCCTTTATATAGAGGCTCTAACAGTGGAGATTATAATCTACACGTGAAATGTGCATTCATGTTTTCTTTGATATATACGGCCTTTTCCTGAATTGCTTTTCTTGGGTGGCCAAAACTTTTTTTGGTGGGGCGACAACAATTTAACAAAGTAGCTTTTGGTATTTATTTATTTTTTTGATAACTAAAGTATTGCATTAAAACGCCAAAAGATTGCATCTGCATGGATATATCCATGCACATTCTGACGATCGGCCAAGCAGATGATATACCCTAAAATGTGAAGCAGTAGATCCCTCAAGATTTAAAGCATTGGTAACACTTCTATATCTAGTTTAAATCTTATTTTACTTTAAAAAAAAAGCTATCATATACTCTAAGCATACGCTAAACTTGCTTTGATGATGATTTTTTAGTTTTTACGTAGTATAAAATATTGCCCATTAATTGTGAGCGCATGAATTGACTAAATTGTTTTGGAAGAAGATGAATTGAATAAATTGATCCCTGGTGTTGACGACGATCCCAACTCCATGCATCAGTTCGGAAATCCTTAAAAACAGTTGATTTTAAGTTCTTACAAGAAAAACCATATCTTCTGAAAACTTGTAGCTATCATCTGGAGATCTGTACATCAATATCTTCAAAGAAATAATAGAAAATAAAATCATACATAATCAAAAGGGGGAGGAGGATCGCTTTACATCGCTCTGCATGCATTGCACGCATATATGAATCCGGGTTTATCATCAAAGAAAAAGCAGGATTGTGATTGTAGTAGTGGTGGGAGTCATTGAAAAGGAAGCCAAGCATTATGCATGATCTCTGAAAGTGTTTTTAGTAAGGGTCCATTTCCTTTGGAAAACATGTATCCACCCGTCCCTCGGTACTCTCGAAGAGGGCTTGCAGAATTCTGTCCAAGAACCCTAAGAATATGGCTTTTACAGGGGGAGGCCGGGGGAGAGAAAAATGGGACTGGGATTCCTCTTTCTTGCTGTATATGTCTAATTAAATGGAAACTGTACTCGTGAAAGCTAAACCAGATCAACCACTAAAGGTGATCCAATAGGGAAAAGGAAAGATATATATTGGATCGCGAGCTTTAAACAAGCACGGAGAAAGTTGCACTGCAATAAAGAAGAGCAATAAATGAGTGATGGTATACATACTCATCCCTAAAGCAATAAAGATAACAAGATCATCAGCTTTTTCCATCTCAAAAATGATTGAAGGATAAATTTAGATCCTAACCGAAGGTTTATGTTGATTTGTAGAGAGTTGTTGATCGGTTTTTATATCTTAATACACAATAGAATATATATTTTGAAACATAGAATTACTTGAACTCTCTGAACTTCCAAGTTAACAATTAAAAAGTCTTTAATTGTGGATCTAAAAAAAGAAATTTAATTAATGCCAATGAGTTGTAAGTCAACAAGTACTAGTGTCTCTTTTTTCTCTAAGAGATTTCAATTTCAAACTTCTCATTTATAAAGGAATCTAATTATATCCATAAAAAAAATTCAGGTATTTTAACCATGACAAATATATATTTTATTAAATTAAACACCATATAAATCAACTCAAATCCCAATTACCGAATAAATCTTCTATGCCTTAAAAGTAAAAAAAAAAAAAACAAGGTGTTAATTTTAAATAACAACTACAACAATTTGATTCGAAATGATTTTCTATATAAAATATTTTTCCCATTTGATGATCCAATTTTTTTTTTTTGTCATTATATCAAATCAACTCGTTCAAGTTTTAGAAAAATTAATTTAAAACAACCAAGTAGTATTTTAAAAAAAAGATAAATAAAAACTCAAGCATGGAGTTGTGAGTTGTGGCAAAAACACGTAAAAATTAAAGGATTTCTTGTTTTTCGTACGAATTCAATGTATAAGTTTTTTTTCTCTTTTTTTTTGTTGTTAATATACAAGTTATTTACCAATCAACTTTGTAGCGATTTTAACCGAGCCTTATGAGGCCTCAGGGTAGTTTTATATTTGTGCTTCTACTTCGAATGTTAAGTTTTGACATAAAAAAATCTATGCACTCCTTTTATTTTATGAAAAAAAAAAATCATTAAGCAACTTGATGAAGTTACAAAAATCTCAAAGAATATTCTTGAAGGAATTTTTCTTGAGGACTCATATAGATCACTCACGGTATATTCTACGACCTTCATTTCTAGACCGCATTGACTTCTTCTTTAATGAATTTCTTCAGTAGGTTGTAAATTTTCTCTTGTGTAAATACCTGCACAATGTCCCTTAGAGACCCCTGAGGGTGTTGACGGGGACACTCCGAAGATCAAATCAATGCAAGGTATTTTTATGCGGAACAAAGACATTAATGATTGTATTAATGAGCTTTTATGAAGTTAGAGAAGAAGAAGGAGAAGAAAATGTAGAAGTTAGGGAAGAAGAAGAAGGAACGTGTTTATGTCTAAGAGCATAAGGTTCCAAACATTTTTTCGTGTACTCAAGCTTCCTTTTATATTACCTGTCTTGACTTTTTTCATATGACATGTAAGGGGTAGAGATGTAATCGGTAAAAATAATATCATTCTATCATTCGTGCCAACACATCTCATTAATATAAGCATTGACTCACTGTTCATAATTAATGGGATGTGATAGGTATCATAATTAGTAGCTCGGGCATGGAGCAGGGGAAGGCTCCGGTGGGGTTACTTTCTAGCTATACGCGAACTCGAGAATAGTACTGGGGTTTAACTTGCGTGTTGATCCCAATAGTTGTCGGGCGGGGACGCGTCATGGCCCATCTTAGAGTTGGGCGCGGACACGTCCTGGCCTAGGGTGGAGTTGGGTGCGGACTCATTGCGGCCCAACTTGATGTTGGGCGCGGGCGCTTTCTAGCCCAACTTGGTACCGTGGTGGCTGTTTGGAATTGTAGTAGCGGTTGCGGTTCAAAATGCTTTTTAATTAGAAATGCATTAAAATAATTTTTTTTTATTTTTTAAAAAATTAATTTTGATATCAAGCACATTAAAACAATCCGAAAACACAAAAAAAAATTAACTAAAATAAAATTCAAAATTTGAGGGAGCGCGGTTGCACCGTGTTCCAAATATACTCTAAAAAAGTGAACTTATTGTTCTTTATAAAGTATCATAAAGGTTATTGATCATTTAATTTTTGAAATTTAACTTCCAAAAATACACACACACTTTTTTTTTTTTTTTGAATTCAGCTCTAATCTTGAAACTATATAGAGTACGTGATTAAGAGGATGAGTTAAAGAGAAGAAGAAGAAAATCGATTGCTTTTTATATTGGCGGCTCTGCATTATTACATGTCATCATAGAAAAAGCATGGAAATGGCTAAGGACTTAAAAGTAGTGTTGGTGTGGGGGGTCCTTGAATAGAAAACCAGGCATAGTCTCTTGAAAGGGTTTTTCGAGTCGGGGGCCATTGCCATGGAAAAACTTCTTTCCAGTTCCTGGTATCAAACCCTAACTGTTGCCTTCAGACGGGGGAGGGAGAGAGAAAACTGGAGCTAGGGTTCCTCTCTTTTGCTAAATGGAAACACTAGTGCATGCAATACTCAGAGAAAGCTAACCAAACAAACAACTAAAAGTTATCCAATACGGAAAAGAAAGATATCCATTGGATTGTTAGAGAAAGCACGCACAGAAAGTTAAGCACTAATAACGAAGAGCAGTGGATGAGTGATGATGTATAGTACGTACTGATCCCTATAGCAATAAAGATAACGAGCTCGTCATCCCTTTTCCATATGAAAAAGGAATATTGCTCGCCTAAACACATTGCAAAAACCATAACTATAAAAATTATCTAAAAAAGCACTGAGACTCTGGTCCTAAAATGGAAACATTGGCCCTACGCAGCCTGCTCCTTCGGAGTGTTTTGCTTTGTTAAAAAAGAAAAGAAATAAGAGGACTTTATTAGAATCCAGTATTTCCTTTAAGAAAGGTTATTTATATTGATGGGGCCAGGCATTCATTTGTTTCCTTTCTTATTTATTTATTCTAAAAGTTAAAAAAGTAGCTTCAAATTAACACTCCCTACACATATGATCAGCTAGTTCGATCATACTGATCATTATCAAGACTTTCATCTGCAAAGTATGTGGGAGATAAAACAAAATATGAGCCACAAGGAGTTTTCATCTAATATTTTTATTGTACAATTGATTTTCTACAAGAAAACAGGAAATGATCATCAAGAGCATTTTTCCACCTCAGGAAAGAAAATCTATATAGGCTGAAATCCACAAACTCTTGATGTATACATTGTTCTTGTAACTCTGATCAGATGCGAAGGTGATGATGGAGTACATTGGTGCCACAGGCCAACCCGTGACATTGAATCCTGTTCCAGTTGAAGACAACATTGACTTCCATTTCATACTTAGTTTTGCCATTGACGCAGATCCATCTGCTAAGCCTCAAAATGGAAAATTCTCACCATATTGGGCAGACACATTAACCCCAAATTCAGTGGCAGCTATCAAGGAGCGTCAACCTAATGTGAAAGCCTTGGCAAGTCTTTCTGGTTGGAGTTTAGGTGACGAAGTCCTTCGTTGGTACAACCCTGAAAACCCTCAACTTTGGATCAATCACGCTTTCACCTCTCTTACATCCTTAGCTAAGGAATATCATCTTGATGGTATCGACATCGATTACGAAAACTTCCCTAGAAACAATGCTAGTTTCGCTTACTGCATAGGCGAGCTCATTACCTTACTGAAAAACCAAAGTGTCATTTCTGTGGCCACCATCGCACCTTTTCACACCACTGTTTTGCCCTATATTGAGCTCTTTAATAAGTATGGAGATGTTATTGACTGTGTTAATCACCAATTTTATACTGATAAAGTTACGAGCCCGAAAGGGTATTTAGCAGCATTTCATCATGAGTTTATGACTTGTTAGATGAAATTAAGTTTAATAATTATTATATTGTCAAGAAAAAAAAAATATATAAATCAAAAGAATCCTGAAAAGAGGACTAATAGAAATAGTTTTGCTTGGAAAAGAAAAAAAAGAGAAACTTCCGATAAAATATCAACCTCCATCATGTTCATAGCTTTTTTTCTTCAAATATGGCACAGATGTGGAATTTTTTTTCTGGATGTTTTTAATTTTTTAACTGGTCCACTTTTGTCAGAGCTTGAGGTAGTGTTTATTTTGTAAGTAATTGTTTTTTAAATGTGTTTTTTATATATTTTTTTAAAAAAATATTAATATATATTTTAATAATTCTGATATTCTATGTGAAAAATATAATAAAAAATGTACTTTAAAAGCAGCAGCATCAGAGAGCCTGGTAGACAACGTGTTGTCAATGAATAGTCGTGACAACATCTAGATGGCGGCATTTAGTCTATTCATTTATGTACCCGTAAAATGAAATTTCTGGAAATGTTCATTTTAGCTCCTGAAATTTAAAAACAAACTTATTTTCCGTTTATGTATTTATTTTCTTGCAAATTATTTCTCATCAGAAAGTTTTTTGCCTACTTTTTTTGTTATTACATCTTAGTCTTTTATTAAAAAGCCTTTTCAATTACATACCTACATGTTAATTTGTAAAAATAGTCAAAATTAATCAAATAATTAAAATGGATTGACTAGCAGGGTAAGAGTTAGATGAGTCTAGGGCATTGTTTGTTTTTGTGGTGTAAAAATATTTTTAAAAAATTTTATTTTTGTTTTCAAATAATTTTTTTTTGTGGTTTTAGAACATCTTGATGTGTTGATATTAAAAATTAATTTTAAAAAATAAAAATATATATTATTTTGATATATTTTCAATTAAAAAAACTTGAAAAAACAATAAATAAAAGGATAATAATAAAAAACATGATTCATACTATTTTAATATAACTCGCCACTAATTTCAAGAATGATGTACCCATGGATTACTCAAGTTAGTTCTCGCTGTCCATTCAAAAATACTTGTTGTTCATTCAAAGATATCATGGTAATGTTTGAAAACGCAAACTATATTTTATAAAAGTTACTTTTTTACTAAAAATTATTTTTTTTTATATGTAATAATTTTTAAAAAATAAAAAAAATATTATTTTAATACATATTAATACAAAAAATTTTAAAAAATAATCACAGCAAAACTCCCAAATAAAATCTAGATCTTATACGAAACTTGATTATATTACTGAAACTCACTTACCGTTGTAGGAAGTGTAGCCTAACACTGACATCATTTTAATGAAAATGGAAGTTCGTTACCACTCAACCTTTAGAGGTGAGTGCATGTTGTCCTCCACGCTTAATTCTCGGGCAACGAACTACTCAGGGGCGTTGCATCATGGACAAGTCAATGGCCTGGTTTACCCAGCCCAATAATGCCTGATTTATTTTTTTATATTTTTTCTTAAAATAAGTTTTTAGTTTATATTTTAATTAATATCTATTTTCTATGATTTTTTCTATTTATTTAGTTTTTTTATATTGTGATTATTTTTTAATGATATTGAATATTAATTTTTAAAGAGGTTGATATAATTCATCGTGATTCGTAAAATTAATTATTAAAAAATAATTGTATTTTTTAAAAACTAATTTTATATGTATATTAATTTGTACTACAATTTATTTTGATAAACAAATTTATTAATGATATATCTAAATACTTGACATTACAACAACTTTATATTTTATAGTCCTATATCGGATCGAGTTTCAATTTTAGACAGGCTATAGAGTTTAGCTCGTGATTCGAGTAATTTTATCAAAACTTGAGTGGGATTTGATCCCTTTTTTTTAAACAATATTATTTTAGTTTTTTTCTCAAACTTATTCAAAAAACTTAGTTAGACAGATCAACTAAAAATAGCCTGTAGATTTTCAAGAGTGAAAAACCAGAATTTTAGAAAATATATAAAAAATAAACTCAGGTTAGGGTTTAATCGAAGTGAAAAAAGAGAGATACAAATAGGTTAAAATTTAATTTGAAGCCAAGCTAAATAAAACTAGGGCTGAGCATTTCCGGTTCGGTCCGGTTTTGAACCAAAATAAACAACCAAATCAATTTTTTTTAATTTTTTGAACCGAACCGAACCGAAAACCGGTTCAAACCGATTAATTTCGGTTCGGTTCGGTTCGGTTTTTTCCCCTTCCAAACCGGTTCAAACCGATAATTAGTGACTGGGAAGACGAACCCGATGTCTTTCTTCTCATCTCCTCGTTTAGAACATCTGAGTAAGACAATGGCATTCTAAATAGTTTGGTAAACTTTCAAGAAGCCACAATCCATGTATCTCATCATCAAAGTTAATACCCATTGCAGGCAACTCATTAATAATTCCTTGAAACTTGTTAAAGTGATGTTTCATCTCATCTCGCTTTGCGAGATCGCGGGGTAGAAAGCCTTACTACTTGAGGGGTGAAGGAAAGAAAGTAGATGGCTTGCTAGCTTTTTCGAGAAGATAATCTGCTATCCCTGCTTTCAATAGTCCTTCTTTTAAACTTGTCACAACACAGGATTCACTCAAATAATAAATAATGCTTTCAAAGGGGCTTCCTTACTTAGAGACTAAAGTGAGAGTGGAGGGAGACATATGCGAGAGAAGGGAGTAAAGTGAGAGTGAAGAGAGGGAGGGATGCGAGAGAGAGAAGGGGGGGAGGGGGTGGCGGCTGAGGGCTGAATGTGATTTTAGGGTTAGAAAACATTGTATTTATAGGTGGTTTTTTTCAAGTGCTGGCTGGTTGAACCGGTTCGGTTCGGTTCGTTCGGTTTCAGATTTTAGAAACCGAAACCGAACCGAACCGGAATTTTTTTGTGATTTTTTAATCGGTTAATTCGGTTTTTTTTTTTTAGTTTTCTCGGTTTAATCGGTTTATCGGTTTTTTTGCTCACCCCTAAATAAAACCCGGTATTCGCAATGAGCAGTCTTTTGATACGGGAAAGGATGATGATCTTTGCTATATTTATTGTTTTGTTTAGTACTGGCGCAGGAAAAGATGACGTTGTGTCGTACATGTGTTTTTTTATATCATAAAATTTGATAATTAAAAAATAAAAGATAATGCATGCCTTTAATATAATAAATTAAAAAATATATAAGCGATAAATGATGACAAGAGTTATGAACGCTAATTACACTATAAACTAAAAGAAGATAATATTAGTCCAGTGATAAAAGCTTGGGATCAAGAGGTTTGTTTTCTCGTGGTTTCAGGTTCGAGCCCTGTGATTACTCATATGATGGCCACTGGAGGCTTACATGGTCGTTGACTTCAGGGCCCGTGCAAGCTGGCCCGGACACCCACGTTAAACTAAAAAAAAAAAAAAAAAGATAATATTTCACTATTTTCTTACTTGTTGTTATACACCCAAGTATGTTATGGACTGCTACAGTGCGCCTAGTTCATCCCTTGTTTTTTTTGTTCATTTACAAATTATTTGTTTCAAATAGTGAACTTTTTTTTTAATTATATCTTTCCGCATGATTTATAGCCTGGCAATTACTCATTTCAGTGATACATCATTTTCATGGTGTCGAAAAATATATTAGCTTTGAATTAATGCTTAATTTTGTAAAATAAAATTATTTTTATTGGTTAAATACAATTGAAATAATATGAACAAATTTAACACTGAAAAAAAAAGGCTGCCATTTCTCTTTTTTTACTATTAATGAGACATGAAAAGTGTCATCACCCAATTTTGGGTGATTCCCCAAAATTCATTTTTTTCCAAAAAATAAAAAAAAATCAAAAAAATCAAAATCAAAAAAATAAAATAAAGGCTGGCAATGCGGAGAAAGCTGATCAAGAAAGACTGCAACAATAGGCAAAAATCAAAGCTGCAATTTTCGGAAGAATTTCAAGGCCCAAGTGTACGCCGTTATGCCCGAAAATAAAAAATGCAAATTCAAAGGTCAAATTAAATGAGTATTGGACGAATTTGCATAAAAATTAAGTCCAATGACATAATTAAATTTTTAATGGGCCAATTTGATTTAATCATGGGCCAAATTGAATTTTAATTATGTTCAAGAATAAATTTGGGTCAAATTGAAGGATTTAATTAAGTGCAAGGACTTAATTATACTTTAAACGGGTCAAAATTAATTGGAGGGCTTAATTGGTGAAAATTAAGTTTGGGAGCTTAATTTGGACTTAATTGAAAAATCAGAATTTTAAGAGACCCAATTTAATTTTTACCAAGTGAATCAATTGAAATCGGGGCCAAACACAAAACTTGAGGGACCAATTTTGAAGCCCGAAAAAATACTCTGCCTATAAATAGCAGCCTACAACTCAGAACAAAGGGGGGGGCATTTTTGACAAAAAAAGAAGAAAGAAAAGGAAGAACAAACCCTAAAAAAACCTAACCCTACAAAACTTGTTCTTCTTCTTCTCCAAGAGCGGCCGCCGCCCCCACCCGGTGGTTTCCATTTTTCTTCCTCGCCCGGTCTTCTCCCCTCTTCCCAGCCGCACACGCCCCCACGTTTTTGGTTTTCCTCTTCAGCCGGTTCCACCTTCCTTCTTCATCTCGACTCACCCAACGCCATTTTCCTTCATCAAAAACAGAGCCAGCCGATTCTGCAGCTCCTCCACGCCATTTCCTTTCTTCTTCTTCTTCCCTCTTCGGCAACAAGTCAGCTCCTTCCCTCATCTTCCCTTCCCCAGCGTCTTCAACCTTCAGCACCGAAGCCTTCCCCTCAGCGGCGAGCCGGTGCTCCATCTCCTCCACCAGCTTGTGCAGCAGCGCCGTCCTCCAACAAAGAACAGCCGCCGGTCCTCCAATAGCGGCAGCTCCTCCCTCAAGCGCCGCTCGCACCGTAGCTCCGGCCTCCGAGACTCCACCACCCCTTCCTCGGCCGCAGATTCGCCATAGGCGTAAGAGAAGCAAAAGAGACGCAAGGAGGCGAAAAACGGATGCAGATCTAAAAAAGAAAAAACGAAACGGATTGAAAAAACAAGAACAAAATTAAAATCAACTGGCTTGTGTGATTTGATTTCTTTTTGCAGGTCGCCGGCGTTGCAGAAGAGGACCATCCAGATCCCCTGGTTTTCTTGTTTTCCCGGCGGCGCGTGAAGCCACGCGCCGCCAGTGACGGTGGAGAAGGATTCCCTTGCAATTTTTGGAGTTTTGAGGACTGTTATGTAAAATTTCAAACTATTTAATGTAATTTTTATTTAGTTTTGAATTTTTGTAATTTGTATTGTGGATGTAAAAAAAAAAAAGAAAAAAAAAGAGAAAAAACAAAAAATGCATGTTTGTATTTATTGCGGGATCCTTGTATAATAAGACGGCAAAAGAATAAAGAAGGATTTAATATTTTGATTGGATCACGGTGTAGAAGTACAAACTTGTACGAAAGTTGTATTTCTAAATTCCGATGAAAAGACAAAATTTTTAAAACTTCTTTAACACATCACAACCACAAAGCAGCTTACCTCAGGTAGGGTGCGTTAGGGGTGCTAATACCTTCCCTAACCACAATCAGTCCCTTACCCTCGAATCTCTGACAAGACCAGTCAACCTGGGTTTCCTAGTAACCCTCAATTAAATACTAGGTGGCGACTCCAAACAAAACCAATTCCAAATAGCAGAGAGCAAAAACCGCCATCGCCAGGACGGGACGACGCCGCGCGGGTGTTTTCCGACGTGCGACAGAATGGCGACTCCGCTGGGGAGGTATTGTTTCTGACAACATTGGACTAAGCTTTGTGTGTTTAATGTGTTTAAATTTTGCCATTTTCGTCTTGTTTTATTTTATCCATGCATTTTTAAAATTTTTCATGCATCACCCGTATTTATTTTTGAAAGCACACACAAACCTCTAAGTTAGGAGGGGGAGTAGCGGTCGCCCCATGACTTTCGTCGGGGTTCGATTTGTGAAAATCCAACTATGAGCCGAGTGTTTACTCGGTAATGGCGGTCACATGGTGCCCAACCTTTCCTTGTAAACCCCTATACCGCCTTCATGAGAGGTGGTCACTTGGGCAGCTCATAGACCCTTTGAGACCAGGTAGAAAACCCACCCTTGTTCACATAATGAATAGAACCCGTCCTTAGGTTATATGTGCTATCATTTATCTCGCATTGGGGCGAACCCTTATTGAAACATCTTGAATTCAAGACTTGTGGGTGACAGAATGATCGTCACTCCGAAAATTTTCATTGTAGAGTTTGGGCAAGAATCAAGATTCTTGTTTCATCATACAAAAGTGACGATCATATGTCACCCTTCGAAGGGCAAGTTCATCATATAGATTGCATGTTCATACATTTTTTCATGCATGCACCAGAATAAAAAGTGGGTCCCCTATGAGTCTGCAACACCCAATTTTGAGCGAAAAACATGGGAGATAAAAAACGTGCTCGTCGCAGCACTCATTTTCAAAAAGAGTTGGAGTCTCTGAACAAAAGCTTGACTCGCCTTTAGCTTACTCGAGCAAAAAACTGATTCCTTCCAACCGACCTATCATCTTTGTTCAAACCCCAACAACTCAACCCAAAGAAACCGGGGGCAAACATGATCAAAAGCCTCAACACAATCCGAAGAGGAATTGCACCGCGAATGGAGCCGTTCTTGTTCCGCTCAAAAAAAAAAAAAAAAAAAAAAAAAAGAGAAAGCTACTCCCGCTTGATCATGCCCGCAAAAATTTCTTGATTTTTTTCAACGTATTCCAATTTTTGTCGGTAATTTGGCTCAAAATGCCACAAGACTTTCTCTGTCAAATGAGCCTTTCCTGTAAATAAAATCATGTGTTTTCTTTTCTTTTTTTTTGTGCTCATGCAAATAACATACTGAGCACACCTTTGTACTTACAAAACCATTGCACCAAGAATTCATTGGTGTTTTCCATTTTTCCCAAAACAACAAGCATGACCCCATGTTTTCACAAGGATTTTTGGGAAATCAAAGTTTTGTACAAAAACAGAAATCATGTCGATGTTTGTCTGAAACAAACAAGTTCTAAAAATTCGGGTGATTCCTTAGAGAGGTAACCATACACCAAGAAAACCCAAAAAAAAAAAAAAAAAAAAAAAAAACACAATGAAGTGACTCTAAAGCCGAGTTTTGGTTGCATGAATAATGAGAAATCACTTTGCATATTCGCATGAAAGTAAGGCTTACCGATCCTAAATGCATGCATTTGAGATGAAGAAAGGCCATCTTTGATAATCCTTTCACAAGGCTGAAATATATCCTTTGCAGTCCCCTTTTGAGCCTGGTAGTGTTTTTTGGAAATAACCTTGACTAGGATCACACCCCACACTGGGGGGCAAGTGCAAAAATCCTTAATGACTAAAAATGCCCAAACAACCCTGGGGGGCATGAAAAACCTCAACGATGGAAAGTGCCCAAACAATACTGGGGGCATAAAAGAAAATTCTCAATCATCGAAGGTGCCCATACAAAGCTGGGGGGCATAAAAAAAAATCCAAAGAATCCAAAAATCTCGAGCATAAAAAAAAGGTCAATGCAATGATGCTCAAAATCAAAAATGAGAAAGAGCCCAAGCCCAACATTGGGGGCACCGTGGACCATTTTACAAATCAAATCCAAGGTCCAGAAATCTATGAACAAAAGAGTTTGGGATATAAGCACAAGTGATCTTTAGTCTTAAAGTCCCTTAAACACCTTTTGAGCCTATGAATATCCTTTTCTTCATAGCCAATAGCCCAAGCCTACATTACGTGCCTAATCAAGCCCTTTCGATCAAAGGCGAGCAACTGGATCGGTAGGCGGTGCTTTTTCTCATGCGAAGCAAAATCATTATTCATGCAAATAAAATGAATGCTTTGAAAACGGTTCTCAATAACCCTAAAATTGAAATTTAAACCTTTTGTGACCAACCAAATGTCACTTCATGTTCTTCCCATTTCCGTCGAAAGACGGTTCTCAATAACCCTCAAATTGATAATTCAAACCTTTTGTGACCAACCAAATGTCACTTCACATTTTTGAAAGACGGTTCTCAATAACCCTTAAATTGAAATGTCAACCTTTTGTGACCAACCAAATGTCACTTCATATTTTTCACCAAAATCAAAACCAAAAGTTTTCATCACATCTGAAAACCTCTCCATAGGAATCACTTGAATTTCTTCAGAACGAGTTTGCTTTGAACAAACATCAAAATGATTTCTGTGTCTGGAATAGCTTTGAAATTCCAAAAATTCTGCATGAAAACAACTCCTTGTAAATAACCAAACCTTATTCACATAGCCTCATCCCCAAACCTGATTTGCATACTTGGGGCATGATCAAGCTGGAGGGCAATCAAAAACATCTGGTAGAGTCGGCTCCATGATTCCCTTTTCCCTTTCTAGGAAAAATGTTGGGCAAAATTGGCAACTCTTGAGATAAAGGGGCGGAGGACAAAGAAGTATGATGATATCAAGTCCTTCCTAGAGGTCAAAATCACAAGATATGACTCGAGTAAGCAAGAGCAAAAAGAGTCATCGAAGCTTACTATCAGAGACTCAAACTTTTGAGGAAAGGAGAACTCCATGAAGAAAAGGGGGACCTATATTTCTCGGGTAAGTATACATGCATATTGATCATGATGCATTACTTTCAACCTTGACATATTAGTGTCTCATCATCACCTCTTTTGAGCAGGTCGTTAAGCCCTCATCATTTAGGTAGTGTGTTTTCTAACCTCGCCTCCATCTTTAAGTGGGCCTTCGAGCCCTCACACCTTAGGTAGTGTGTTTTCTAACCTCGCCTCCATCTTTAAGTGGGCCTTCGAGCCCTCACACCTTAGGTAGTGTGTTTTCTAACCTTGCCTCCATTTTTAAGTGGGCCTTCGTGCCCTCACACCTTAGGTAGTGTGTTTTCTAACCCTACTTCCTTTTTCGAGTGGGCCTTTGTGCCCTCACACCTTAGGTAGTGTGTTTTCTAACCCTACTTCCTTTTTCGAGTGGGCTTTCGAGCCCTCACATCTTAGGTAGTGTGTTCTTTAACCCTGCCTCCTTTTTAATGTGCCTTCGAGCCATCACACCTTAGGTAGCGTGTTTTCCAACCCTGCCTCCTTTTTAATGTGCCTTCGAGACATCATACCTTAGGTAGCGTGTTTTCCAACCATACCTCCTTTTTTTGGTGCTCCTTCGAGCCACCAACCACCTTAGGTAGCGTGTTTTCCAACCATACCTCCTTTTTAATGTGCCTTCGAGCCATCACATCTTAGGTAGTGAGTTTTCCAACCCTGCCTCCTTTTTAATGTGCCTTCGAGCCATCACACCTTAGGTAGTGTGTTTTCCAACCATACCTTCTTTTTAATGTGCCTTCGAGCCATCACACCTTAGGTAGCGTGTTTTCCAACCCTGCCTCCTTTTTTAGTGTGCCTCCGAGCCACCAACCACTTTAGGTAGTAAGTTTTCTAACCCTGCCTTCCTTTTTAATGTGCCTTCGAGCCATCGCACCTTAGGTAGCGTGTTTTCCAACCCTGCCTCTCTTTTTAGTGTGCCTCCGAGCCATCAACCATCTTAGGTAGTGAGTTTTCTAACCCTGCCTTCTTTTTAGTGCGCCTTAGAGCCATCAACCACCTTAGGTAGTGTGTTTTCCAACCATACCTCCTTTTTAATGTGCCTTCGAGCCATCAACCATCTTAGGTAGTGTGTTTTCCAACCATACCTCCCCTTTTTAATGTGCCTTCGAGCCAACAATCACCTTAGGTAGTGTGTTTTCCAACCATACCTCCTTTTTAATGCTCCTTCGAGCCATCAACCATCTTAGGTAGTGAGTTTTCTAACTCGCCTTTCCTTTAAGTGCGCCTTAGAGCAAACAATCACTTTAGGTAGTGTGTTTTCCAACCATACCTCCTTTTTTAGTGTGCCTCCGAGCCACCAACCACTTTAGGTAGTAAGTTTTCTAACCCTACCTCCTTTTTAATGTGCCTTCGAGCCATCAACCATCTTAGGTAGTGAGTTTTCTAACCATACCTCCTCTTTTAAGTGCGCCTTAGAGCCAACAATCACCTTAGGTAATGTGTTTTCCAACCATACCTCCTTTTTAATGTGCCTTCAAGCCATCATACCTTAGGTAGTGTGTTTTCCAACCATACCTCCCTTTTAATGTGCCTTCGAGCCATCAACCATCTTAGGTAGTGAGTTTTCTAACTCGCCTTTCCTTTAAGTGCGCCTTAGAGCCAACAATCACTTTAGGTAGTGTGTTTTCCAACCATACCTCCTTTTTTAGTGTGCCTCCGAGCCACCAACCACTTTAGGTAGTAAGTTTTCTAACCCTGCCTCCTTTTAGTGTGCCTTCGAGCCACCAACCACCTTAGGTAGTGTGTTTTTCAACCCTGCCTCTTTTTAAGTGCGCCTTAGGGCCATCCACCATCTTAGATAGTGAGTTTTCTAACTCTGCCTTTCTTTTAATGTGCCTTCGAGCCATCAATCATCTTAGGTAGTGAGTTTTCTAACCATACCTCCTCTTTTAAGTGCGCCTTAGAGCCAACAATCACCTTAGGTAGTGTGTTTTCTGACCATACCTCCTTTTTAATGTGCCTTCGAGCCATCACACCTTAGGTAGCGTGTTTTCCAACCCTGCCTCCTTTAATGTGCCTTCGAGCCATCAACCACCTTAGGTAGTGTGTTTTCTAACCCTGCCTCCTCTTTTGAAAGTGCCTTCGAGCCCTCACCTCTTAGGTAGTGCGTTGTCCAACCCTGCCTCTTTTTAAGAGCTCCTTCGAGTCCTAACCTTTTAGGTAGTGTGTTTTTCTAACCCTACCTCCTTTCGAGTGCGCTTTCTAACCCTCAAGAGGATCCATCATTCCTCAACAAGATGAGTCAATCATCTCTCATCTCTTTTTTCTTCTTTACAATGCTTACTATCTAAAGTCTCTTACGAGACTTTCTACCATAAGCATTGTAAAGAGGGGGGCAACTGTCATCACCCAATTTTGGGTGATTCCCCAAAATTCATTTTTTTCCAAAAAATAAAAAAAAATCAAAAAAATCAAAATCAAAAAAATAAAATAAAGGCTGGCAATGCGGAGAAAGCTGATCAAGAAAGACTGCAACAATAGGCAAAAATCAAAGCTGCAATTTTCGGAAGAATTTCAAGGCCCAAGTGTACGCTGTTATGCCCGAAAATAAAAAATGCAAATTCAAAGGTCAAATTAAATGAGTATTGGACGAATTTGCATAAAAATTAAGTCCAATGACATAATTAAATTTTTAATGGGCCAATTTGATTTAATCATGGGCCAAATTGAATTTTAATTATGTTCAAGAATAAATTTGGGTCAAATTGAAGGATTTAATTAAGTGCAAGGACTTAATTATACTTTAAACGGGTCAAAATTAATTGGAGGGCTTAATTGGTGAAAATTAAGTTTGGGAGCTTAATTTGGACTTAATTGAAAAATCAGAATTTTAAGAGACCCAATTTAATTTTTACCAAGTGAATCAATTGAAATCGGGGCCAAACACAAAACTTGAGGGACCAATTTTGAAGCCCGAAAAAATACTCGCCTATAAATAGCAAACCTACAACTCGTAACAAAGGGGGGGGGCATTTTTGACAAAAAAAGAAGAAAGAAAAGGAAGAACAAACCCTAAAAAACCTAACCCTACAAAACTTGTTCTTCTTCTTCTCCAAGAGCAGCCGCCGCCCCCCACCCGGTGGTTTCCATTTTTCTTCCTCAGCCCGGTCTTCTCCCCTCTTCCAGCCGCACACAGCCCCCACGTTTTTGGTTTTCCTCTTCAGCCGGTTCCACCTTCCTTCTTCATCTCAGCTCACCCAACGCCATTTTCCTTCATCAAAAACAGAGCCAGCCGATTCTGCAGCTCCTCCACGCCATTTCCTTTCTTCTTCTTCTTCCCTCTTCGGCAACAAGCCAGCTCCTTCCCTCATCTTCCCTTCCCCAGCGTCTTCAACCTTCAGCACCGAAGCCTTCCCCCTCGGCGAGCCGGTGCTCCATCTCCTCCACCGGCCAGTGCAGCGCGCCGTCCTCCAACAAAGCAACGGCGCCGTCCTCCAACAGCAGCAGCTCCTCCCTCAAGCGCCGCGCACCCAGTAGCTCCGGCCTCCGGACTCCACCACCCCTTCCTCGCCTCGCAGATCTGCCATAGGCAGAAGAGAAGCAAACAGAGACGCAAGGAGGCGAAAAACGGATGCAGATCTAAAAAAGAAAAAACGAAACAGATTGAAAAAACAAGAACAAAATTAAAATCAACTGGCTTGTGTGATTTGATTTCTTTTTGCAGGTCGCCGGCGTTGCAGAAGAGGACCATCCAGATCCCCTGGTTTTCTTGTTTTCCGGCGGCGCGTGAAGCCACGCGCCGCCAGTGACGGTGGAGAAGGATTCCCTTGCAATTTTTGGAGTTTTGAGGACTGTTATGTAAAATTTCAAACTATTTAATGTAATTTTTATTTAGTTTTGAATTTTTGTAATTTGTATTGTGGATGTAAAAAAAAAAAGAAGAAAAAAAGAGAAAAAACAAAAAATGCATGTTTGTATTTATTGCAGGATCCTTGTATAATAAGACGACAAAAGAATAAAGAAGGATTTAATATTTTGATTGGATCACGGTGTAGAAGTACAAACTTGTACGAAAGTTGTATTTCTAAATTCCGATGAAAAGACAAAATTTTTAAAACTTCTTTAACACATCACAACCACAAAGCAGCTTACCTCAGGTAGGGTGCGTTAGGGGTGCTAATACCTTCCCTAACCACAATTAGTCCCTTACCCTCGAATCTCGACAAGACCAGCCAACCCGGGTTTCCTAGTAACCCTCAATTAAATACTAGGTGGCGACTCCAAACAAAACCAATTCCAAATAGCAGAGAGCAAAAACCGCCATCGCCAGACGGGACGACGCCGCGGGTGTTTTCCGACGTGCGACAAAAAGTAAACTCCGATCCCAAATTTTTCTACCCTTTTTAGTTTTGTTCCTATTTTTTTAGGATTTCATATTTTATTCATAAGTTTTATTTATTTTATGCTTTAGTACTTGAAGTTTAAAAGAAAAGAAAAAATCACTGGGTAATAGAGAAAGAGAAAAAATATGATCGGTCGGTCACATTTCAACAACGAAAAAGACCGATCTTAGTGTCATTAAGTTTTTTTTTACGAGAGGAGTTCTATTAAGGTTTTTTTAGCTTAATTCCATCTCACCAAAAAAAAAAAACCAGGGTTTAGAAAGAATCATTACCATAACGCGGGTCTTGAAACGAACCATGAAGTCGCATAATTCTAGAGTTTGATGAAGAGCTAAACGCTCGTTCAGAAGTGCACTAAACACAACATAAAATTTGATAATCAATGATGAGGTGCAGCATATCCATAGAAAGGGAATAGAGAAGTGCACTCAAAATAAATTAATCTTGATGTTTCTAAATGAGAAAAGAATGATTAATTTAAAAAAGAGAATCATTGACATCAAGCAAATTAAGATGAAGGACACGAAAATAAACCGTCAACAAAGTAAAAAACTTCATGACCAATAAGATAAGGCTTCATCTATATTCGTCAATATAAATAATTAGTGTACGTGTGCTTTAAGAAAATTACTTGTTGAATGTTGGAAAGGGGCACAACAAGTGGTAAGAAAAGAACCAAGGGCAGCAAAGATGGAAATAAAGAGAAGAATTATTTGTGGCCTCGTGTTCGAGCCCCGTGGTTGCTCATATGATGGCTACCGGAGGCTTACATGGTCGTTAACTTCGGGGCCCGTGAGATTAGTCGAGGTGTGCGCAAACCGGCCCGGATATCCATGTTAAACTAAAAAAAAAAGAGAAGAATCATCGGTCAATGCAACCTAACTTCTATGGGATAAGGAAGACAACGCTATTATAGATGTCATGGCCAGGCAAGGAAGAGATAACCGCCGGATTAGGAACAATAACAGTGGTAGGGGCTGTGTTGGTTGGATCTATAGGAAGAAAAGAAAGAGTGTTAATATGTTTAGCTCAAATGTCAAGTCAAGAATAAAAAAAAGGCTTAGATAATTAGTTAGCCATCATTTTTAATTTATATAAATTGGGCAGTACACAATAATAAGGTTAGAGAGTACTACACAAGATCAAATCTATATATATACACATATGGTAAGTATAATTGCTATAATATGCACCTTAAATTCAGCACTTTCTGCAATACCTACGATTTCTTGACTGTAAAATTTCCACAAAAGACCGACAAAACAAAATATGCAGTGCTCTCTTTATTTTTACTGAGAGGCTGGGTAGCAAAGCATCAGGATTGTTAAAAAAATGTTCAATATGTAATCTTGAAAACACAATCAAAACACAAACCAAACTAAAATCTCACTCATTCTTTAATATCTTGAAATCTAACCATACCAAGAAAGTCAATTGTAATCGAGAAGAGTGGTGGTGCTAGCTCAAGCAAAAAGGGTTTTTTCGGGCTAGAATGATAGTGCTGATGGAGTGAATTTATGTTTATTGATATTCCTTGGATTACCATCCAAGATAAATTGATAAACTTTAATGACTCTGATGATTTTCCTTTTAAAAGTCAGTCTGATAGTCTTGATGTAGTGAATTTATGTTTATTCAAATACCTTAAAGTTCTACTTTGATTAAATAATTTTATATTAATATGAATTTTGGATATAATAAAAATGGTAAACTAACAATTTTTAATAGGATTGTTGGTACAGACATTGTGCTTACACCTATAAATTTAGATAATTATTAGGGATGAGAAAAAAACTAAAAAACCGATTAAACCGAGAAAATTAAAAAAAAAACCGATTAAAATTTTGAAAAAACAGAACCGAACCAAACCCAAACCGAAAAAACCGAGCCAAACTGGTTTGAACCGGTTTTTTCATAAAAAACCGAACCGAAAACCGGTCGGTTTGAATCGGTTTCGGTTCGGTTTTTTTTTTATTTAAAAAAATTCTTAAATCATTATCAATATATTTTTAGCTATTATTTACATTGCAGTTTTACGTTGGAAAGGTTTAGACGTTTGTGTGTTGTATGTGTGTATGTTTTTATTTTACTTGATGGTTATAATTTTACAAACTCAAAATTATGCTAATCCCATTTCAGTATATTAATTTAAACTACCGTGACACGTGTATTTATATTAAAAAACAAATACGTTGTTCCAAACTTATATTTTAAGCACAATATATTATGAAATTTCAACGATGATTCAAATAGTGAAATAAAAATATATTATTAATTTTTTTTTTAATTTCAATCATATATAAATCTCACTTTCTGAATAACCACACTTTCAAAGTATATTTAAGAATAAAAGTCCAAAACTTTACAATATTTTCAACGCGTATAGAAGAATCCACGTACAAAACCAAAGCATATTTTCAAGCTATATTTAGTTGATGACGTGACCGATCCTATATAAGCACATGCTATATACAAGTTTCAAAAGGTAATTGTCCGTACTCGCAATATATCTAGAAATCATGCTTTAAAGTAATTTTAGTTTAAAAATATATTAAAATAATATTTTTTATTTTTTAAAATTTATTTTTGATATTAGCATATAAAAATAATCTAAAAATAAAAAAATTAATTTAAAGCAAAAAAGTAATCTTTTTTTCAAAAACAATTTAAAATTATAAAAATAAATAGTACTTTTATTTGGTTTATATTGTTTTAAATTGTTTCATGGTTGAATATTTTATTTTATTATTTTTCATGATACGTTGCCTTCCAACAGATATTTTCATGGTTATTAATCTGAATATATATATATATTCTCTTTGATATATCAAAAAATAAACAGATATTTTTCTGAATATTAATCTGATAATTGATCAGAGAAACTATTCCATGCGCTCAAACATTTCTTTCCCTTTAAAAAAGGGATCGATGTATAGTTTCTTCCTCTACTTTCATTAGATTCGACAATCATTAACCTATAAGAATGAATAGAAAAGGAAGAATCAAGATTAGAAAATGCACTAAATATATAGCTCATGTTGTTAGGACTGGATCCCATGAAGGATAAGTCCATATATATATATTCTAGCTACCTGATAGGCAGCTGAGACAGTCCCAAAAACAAAGCTATCTGGGAAGAAACTTCTGCTAAATTTATGATCTGTTGGGGTTTCGCAGTTAACATATGTCAGTGGCATAGTAGGAGCCAATGAGCTAAGCAACAATAAGAACCCTAATAGCAGAGACAACTCTCAGTAGCCATTGCAAGAGTGATTATTGTTCAAAGGCTTTGTGGTTTAAGTTCTTATGATCAAACCCTTTATATAGAGGCTCTACCATTGGAAAGTATAATCTACCTGCGAAATGTGCGTTCATGCATGTTTGCCCTTGATTCTGCCTGCAGGTCCTGACTTGCCGAATTTTTTTTTTTTTTTGTGGGGCGACCAAAATTTTAGAGAAGATCCATTCACACATTCTGACGATTGACCAAACAAATTTTAACAGATGATATACCCCAAGATGTGAAGCTCTAGATCCCTGGGATTTCAATCTTGCTGTTCTAAAAGAAGCTATCACATATATACTTAACCCATAAGCTAAACTTGCTTTGGTTATTTTTTTTTTGTTCTTGTTTTTGAATTGGATAAATTGACTTTAGAAATTTTCCATGTGTCTTCTCCTGTTACACAATAATTTAAAATGATCTTCAATTGAGTGTTAATTACTTCTATGCTCTTAACATAAATTGTATGATTCATATAATATTTTAGTTAGATCAAAAGCTACAGTATTATGAGACCATAACGTTTACAGTGAATGGCATAATGTATTTTCCTTACACTACTATTATTAAAAAAAATTGTTCATGAAGCACGAGTAGAAAACAGACACGTATAGATCATGGACATGTTCGCATAAATTAAATAAACGCATCCCAACTCCATGCATAAGTTTGGAAATTCATAAAAACAGTTGACTTTTAGTTCTTACAAAAAACCAAGACTTAATTATAGAAATTGCTGAGGGACAAGGTGGTAACTCATTCGCTCTGCGGGCGTTGCTGTAGGAAAGATGCACACCAATAAAAAAAGAGCAATAATTGAGTGACTCTTCCACAAAGCGAATCTTTTTTCCATATATATAAAAAAAGAGCAATAAATGAGTGATGTACACACAGCAATTTTTTTTTTTTTTTGGGTCCATTTAACAATTTAGTATGCTTGAGAGTTTAATTGTAGTTGTTTTTTAAAATATTTTTTATTTAAAAATATATTAAAATAATATTTTTTTTATTTTTTAAAAATTATTTTTGACATAAAACATCAAAATAATCTAAAAACATAAAAATTATTAATTTAAAATAAAAAAAATTAATTTTTTTTTAAAATATTTTTAAAACACAAAAACAAACCGAAGTTAACCTCTTCGAATGTTTAACCTTTAGCAACTTTTTTTTAACTTAATGAATTAATTAACCCTTTTAATTCCTCTCTTTATTCAAAATCTTAGCTTTTGTTTCTTCTAAATAAATTTATTAAGCCCTTTACGTCGAGTTGTAGTCATTCACGTGAATGGGCAGCCCTCTCCTGGTCCTAGAAGGAGGCTAGGGAGAGTAGTCAACAATGGCAGCCATACAAGGCGCAAGCATAAAATGTGAATGGACCGCCTGTTGAAGCCTAAGATAGCTGCATAAGTCAGTGAACGCCATTCTTAGTAGAAAAGAAGTCTTTTGTTGTTTTCGGTATGTTTTTTTTTTATATTTTAATTCTTGTAAATTTTCCTCGCTTGCTATTTTAATCTTTTTAATGATGCATCTCAATTGTCATCACCCAATTTTGAATGATTCCCCAAAATTCACTTTTTTCAAAATAAAAATCAAAAAATAAAATAAAGGTTGGCAATGCGGAGAAAGCTGATCAAGAAAGACCGCAAAAATAGACAAAAATCAAAGCTGCAATTTTCGGAGGCCTAATTGTACCTGTTATGCCCAAAGATAGAAAAATGCAAATTCAAAGGTCAAATTAAATGAGTATTGGACGAATTTGCATAGAAATTAAGTCCAATGACATAATTAATTTTTTAATGGGCCAATTTGATTTAATCATGGGCCAAATTGAATTTTAATTATGTTCAAGAATTAATTTGGGTCCAATTGAAGGAGTTAATTAAGTGCAAGGACTTAATTATACTTTAAGCGGGTCAAAATTAATTGGAGGGCTTAATTGGTGAAAATTAAGTTTGGGAGCTAATTTGGACTTAATTGAAAAGATCAGAATTTTGAGAGATCCAATTTAATTTTTACCAAGTGAATCAATTGAAATTAGGGGGCCAAACACAAAACTTGGGGGACCAATTTTGAAGCCCGAAAAACTATCATGCCTATAAATAGCAGCCTTTAACTCAAAACCTAGGGGGGCATTTTTGACAAAAAAAAAGGGAGAACAAACCCTAAAAAAAAACCTAACCCTGCAAACCCATTTTTCAAAGGAGAGCCGCCGCCGCCCTCCCTCCTTTAGTTTTGCAAATTTTTTCCTCTTCGCCGCCCGCACACACGGCCCCCCGTGGAAGTTTTCTTCCTCTTTCGGTCGGTTCTCCTAAGCAACCAACACACATTCCTTCTCCCTCTCCAAGCCGGTTACAACACCTTCTTCTTCCCTCAAACCGACGCCGTCTCTAGCTCCTTCTCCCTCTTGACAGCCAGAGCACACCCGACAGCCTCCACAACGGCCCCCTTCTTCCTCAGCTCCGACCACAAGCGGCGCCATCGACGCCTCCGTCTCGAACCTCACGGACCAGCGAACCCACCATCAACCGGCCAACAGCGGCTTCCCCTCTCTCTCGGGCCAAAAATCGAGAGCGAAGCCTCCCTCTCCCTCCACGATCGCCACCAGCAGCGGCGTCTCCTCCACAGCCCACCGAACGGCGGCAGCGAAGCCACCCTCGCCGTCTCATTCAACCAGCCCCCACGACGCCCGCTCCGCCTCCGTTGTTTTTCTTTCGGCCGGCCCTGTCGCCGCCAAACAAACCCATCTCCGGCCGCGGCCTTCAAGCAACCGATCCTCCACCGATTCAAGCTCGTGCAGCCAGATCTAGACCGAGATCCAGCCGCCATCGTGGATGAACTCTCGGGCAACGAACCATGACAGACCCGAAGGAACCAGATCTAAGAAAAACAAAACCAAATGAGATCGTTGCTTGTGTTTTTCTGTGTTTTGTAGGTGACGGTGGGTGTCACCACCGTTGAAGAAGGGAAGAGAAGGAGAAGACAGGCGAGATCTCCGCCCATTTCCGATATCGGCGGCGCGTGAGCCCACGCGCCGCCAGTGGCGGTGGCGCGTTGGAACATGCGCCGCCAGCTATGCCTGTGTCCAATTCCTGTGCAGAAGGATTCCTTTGCAATTTCTGGAGTTTTGGGGACTATTTTGTAAATTGTAAATTATGTGATGTAATTTTTATTGATTTTTGTATTTTATAATTTGTATTGTGGATGTAAATAAAAGGGAAGAAAAAGAAAAGAAAAGGAAAAAGAAAAAAGAAAACAAAAGAAAAAATATAATAAAAAATGTGTGTTTGTGCTTGTTTTTTTATTATGTTTAAAAAAAAAAACAAAAACAAAAAACAAACAAAAAATAAAAAATGCATGTTTGTATTTATTTCGTGGATCCCTTCATGATGAGACGGCAAAAGAAGGATTTAATATTTTGATTGGATCACGGTGTAGAAGTACAAACTTGTACGGAAGTTGTATTTCTAAATTCCGATGAAAAAACAAAAATTTTAAAACTTCTTTAACACATCAAAGCAATGAAGCAACTTACCTCGGTAGGGTGCGTTAGAGGTGCTAATACCTTCCCTAACCACAATCGTCCCTTACCCGAGAATCTCTGACAAGACCAGTCAACTTGGGTTTCCTAGTAACCCTCAATTAAATACTAGGTGGCGACTCCAAACAAAATCAATTCCAATAACAGAGAGCAAAAACCGCCATCGCCGGGACGGACGCCGCGCGGGGTTTTTCGACGTGAGTATAAAACAAATAGAAAAGACTGTTATTTTTTTAAAATCTATTTTTACCTATAAATAGAGGGAGCTTCTTGGGAGTCAAATAAGCAGGAAGTACATGAAGAAAGAATTGCCTTAATTTAATTTGATATAACCTAAAAAATTAACCATGAAAAAATAAGCAATAATCATTCAATCCTAACTCTCTAACCATGAAAAAATAAATTTAATTTGATATAACCTTATAAATTAACCACCAAGTAAATCAGCTGAAATTATCAAATAAATAATTGAAAAACATGGTGTTAATTTGAAATAATAGCTATTGTTGCACCCGATATCGCAACGACCTTTAAAAATTTAAAAACTCAAAAGTTTTTTATGAACGAATATATTTCTGACATATTGTTCTTTAATGAGAAATATTTGATTTAAAGAGTCGTCACTTAGTATTATAGTTGCTAGAAACTCTATCTGGTCAATAAAGATTTCATGGTCCGTGACTGGTTACGCAAAAGAAAAGATAATATGGTCTGCTTATAATATTCCCGACTCGACGCCAATGAATATTCGACCACGGATACTTGCAACTTTGTTGTTAGTAAATATTACGTTGCAAAAAAAAATGATATTCCTGACTCTGGCGCCAATAAATAAACCAATAAAATGATTTTTTTTTTAAAAAATACATATTTTTATATTTTTATATTTTTAAAAAAATATATCATATACTAAATTCATATTTCACAATAAAAAAATCAATTATACAGAGAAATCATAAAAACAAATGCCAGAAAATTTCATGAATTTTTCTAGAATTTCTTTAATATAAAAAAGAAATTTGTTTAGTCGAATATTAAAATAAAAAGGAATAAAAGGGGTAAGACCCAGCCACTCGGCCTGGCTGAAGGAGTATGCACGCGTAAATCAACTCACGCATGCATATACAATAAAACGTTAATTATAATTCACAGCAAACGATACCAAATTAATTAAAACAATAATTTTAATTTAAAATATTTTTTATTTAAAATACATGTTTTTAGTTTTTAAAAATTATTAAAATCTGAAGGAACGCCTTAAATTACAAAGCGGGAGGAGAAGAAGAAAGACTTACCTGGTCTGCTGGAGCTGGTGGCGACGTTCTTTCTGGCTGATGTTACTCTCCCCTCTGCTTCTGTTTTTCGTTTACTCCTCCTCTCTTCTTGCTTTTCTTTTGCTTTCTTTTCTTGTTTGTCTTTTCAAGTCTGTTCGTCCTCCTGCGTTCTCTCTCTATCCGTTGTATCTCAGTTTTCCATCCCCTGGTCTGGAGACAAAGTCGAAGACGATGGCGCACTGGTCCATCTCTTTCCTTCTATTTCGTTGTTTTGTTTTCAGTTCTTCTCGTTCGTCTATGTTCTTTTCGTTCTCTCAGCTCGTCCTCTGGTGTTATCTCCCTTTCGTCCTGCTTCCCCTTGTTGTTCGTTTTTTTTCCCGTCATGGCCTTTCTCTGGCTTTTATAAATCCAGAGAATGCCATGCGTTCATGCCTTGGTAACGGCATGCATCGTGGGGGAGAGAAACGTGACCACGATCTGCTGTCGTTTTCTGCTGAATCGGTGGAACGAAGAAGATGAACGGTTTGC
Source organism: Populus x sibirica (assembly GCA_019202695.1). Taxonomy (NCBI): domain Eukaryota; kingdom Viridiplantae; phylum Streptophyta; class Magnoliopsida; order Malpighiales; family Salicaceae; genus Populus; species Populus x sibirica. The sequence continues at coordinate 1,007,062 of JAGMVL010001918.1, forward strand.
TTTGAAACGGCGCCGTTTTCACCTGCAATGGCCATTTCCCTGTGATTCAACACCAGGATTTCGACACCATTTAAAAAAAATCTTTGGTTTCTAACTTAATCAATTCAATCTTTAATCAACTTTTAATTTTTTTAAAATCACGCAGTGAGTTAGGCAAGCTAACAATCCATAACACATGGCGAGTTAAATTCAAAGTTGTCTCCATGTGATTGCCCATGTTCTCAATTTCATCCAAAATAATCAATCGATTCTCTAAGATATTAAGTTTCCTAGTTATTCAACACCGGGCCCAGCAGGGGAAATGGCCCAGCGGCCACATGGTCTGCTTACTTGCCGTTTAGCGATATAATCAAAGAAATCTTTTTTTTTTTTAAAAAAAAGAAAAAGAAAAGAAAAGAAAAAAAGAAATCTTTTTTGATTAGTGTTTCAGTACAGAAGAAATACAACCTTGAAAAGATAAAGATAGAAACATATAATAAATTTATAAGATTTTATACTTTCAAAACAAAATTAAAATTATGTATATTAAGACCAAAGAAATCAAATAAGATTAATCATCTTATTAAACTAAATAACTTTTTAATCATGGAGTTCTTATCCATAATTATCTAAAAATATGTTCAACGACCCGTATAATTTTCTACATAAAAATATAGACAGTTTAGATCCATTTATCACACCCATGATTTCACATAATCCGATAGAATTGGAGTCAAAATCAGTTATCAAAACTATCCAAATTCTACTAGAAAAAGGTGTCACGGTCACTCACCAAGTGTAACACCATTACTATTATAAAACCAAGCACTTACTCTCTACGTCTTTGTTTCAGTCAACAAATTGTGGGTTCACCTCTGTCTCTCTTACTAGGTTCTTGACGTGACCAGGTAAGCACTAGTTGATATTGTTACAGCTAGGAGGTACGAGGATGTTGTTCATGTTTATGTGAAATAGTTGGAATATTATCATGACAATATTGTCACATTAAGCATGCTTTGATTTTACTTTATTTTTTACTCTGTCCATGTGTGTCGAGTGTGGATTGACTTAAAAATATTTGTTTATGTGCTTTTCATGTTGAATGTTATTGTAAGGTATGTCCAGTTTGTTTCCGTGCTTCAAGCAATGGTTAAACATAAATAACCAGGTGAATATAATTACCCAGTACTGTTACTAAAAGCTTTGAAATCTGAGACTGCTATAGTTACAAGGGTTTGGGATGTCCGACTTAGAAATTGGAGAAGATATATCCCAAGTGTTTGATTACTGTTGATGTTTCGAAGACAGATTTATTTTGTCTTTTTTCCGTCTCTCAAATCAAGAACTCTTTTGAATCCTACGCTCCTATCATAGACACACTGAGTCTCTTGTAATGAGCTTGCCTACTTTGTTGTTTATATATATTAATTAGTTTTTTTTATGTTATTTAATTATAGTTCGCTTTATTTTTAATCAATTCTACATGTATATATATTTTTTTGATAGTTCTGAAATCTTTAAGAGTTTCTTCAAAGACAAAAAGATGTCAAGGATATCAATTCCTATAGCGGGATTTCTCCTGCTATGCTGTCTTGCAACTGCGATTCAAGCTGAAGGAGATTACATAAAATACAAAGACCCGAAACTGCCAACTAACGTACGAATAAGGGACCTGATGAGTCGAATGACATTAGCAGAAAAGATTGGTCAGATGGCACAGATAGAGCGATCTGTTGCAACTGCTGATGTCTTGAGGGATTACTCTATTGGCAGCATACTAAGTGCTGGAGGAAGTGCCCCTCTCTTTAACGCCGAAGCTCAAGATTGGATTTATATGATTAATGGATTCCAAAATGCTTCACTCTCTAGTCGTCTTGGAATTCCTATGATTTATGGGATTGATGCTGTTCATGGGCACAACAATATTTATAAGGCCACTATATTCCCCCATAACGTAGGTCTTGGAGCCACAAGGTAAGATATCATTTTCCCACACATACACATGTTAGTTACCACCTTTTCTTGTTCCAAAGAATTTAGAGAGTTTTACACGAACATGGTTTATTGAAAGAAAACTGTCGAGACCAGGACCGTGACCAGGTTTATGCAATAATTTCTCAAAAAATACAATAAAATAGATATGCCTTTTTTTTATGTTCATATTTGTGATCTTAACAATTTTTTATTTCAGGGATCCTGACCTTGTGAAGAGGATTGGAGCAGCGACTGCTCTTGAAGTTAGGGCTACAGGCATTCCTTACGTTTTTGCTCCATGCATTGCGGTACGCAGTGATTTAAAAGAAAAATTTGAATCTGATCATATCTCTGAAATTAGAATTTATTTATTTATCATTATAAAATATTAATCATTGGATAACAAACAGGTTTGTAGAGATCCCAGATGGGGTAGGTGCTATGAGAGCTATAGTGAGGATCCTAAAGTTGTTGAAATGATGACAGAGATTATACCTGGATTGCAAGGTGATGTTCCTCCAGATTCCAGAAAGGGTGTTCCCTATGTTGGTGGAAAGTAAGTGTGACTTAATTTAAACATTTAATTATATATATATATATATAAACTGCTCAGATAATAATGCTAACCTTGTTACAGGGACAAAGTTGCAGCCTGTGCGAAGCACTTTGTTGGCGATGGGGGTACCACCAAGGGCATTAACGAGAACAATACTGTTATTGGTTACCATGGATTGATGAGCATTCATATGCCAGGTTATTTTCACTCCATTATTAAGGGTGTCTCAACAATTATGGTTTCTTACTCAAGCTGGAATGGACAGAAGATGCATGCCAATCGTTACCTTGTCAAGACTGTTCTCAAGGATATCCTCAAGTTCAGGGTACTGCTTAATTAAATTTCTGATGTTTTTGATTAAATTATGTATCCAAAACTAAGTCATAGAATATTATGAAAAGCAAACAATTCTAACCTTTTGCCTTCATTTTTTGAACGTCACAGGGTTTTGTCATCTCTGATTGGGAGGGTATAGACAGGATTACTTACCCACCTCATTCAAACTACACAGAATCAGTTCTGAAAGGAATTTCAGCCGGCATTGACATGGTTAGTTGATTCCTATCTCTCTATTCTCGAAGACTAGAAGAAATTTTCCTATCCTTGTCAAACAAAATGTTTTTTGTTCTGGTTGATTAGAGCTGCTGCTTTTCTTGACATTGAAGCTTTAACATGTGTGTTTCAGATCATGGTTCCATACAACCATACCGAGTTCATCAATATTGTGACTGACTTAGTAAATAACAATTACATTTCCATGGACCGTATTGATGATGCTGTCAGGAGGATTTTGCGAGTGAAATTAACTTTAGGTCTATTTGAAACTCCCTTAGCTGATGAGACCTTTGTTGACCAGCTCGGAAGCCAGGTAGCTTTATATGTCTGATTCTAAGCATTCCCATTTCAGGAGATTACTTATTTGCCTGAAAACTTGCCACTTGTTATGAAACAGGCTCACAGAGATTTGGCAAGAGAAGCTGTGAGGAAGTCACTTGTGCTGTTGAAGAATGGAGAGAACGCGGATGCTCCAGTTCTACCCCTCCCTAAAAAAGCATCTAGGATCCTTGTAGCCGGAAGCCATGCCAACAATTTGGGCTATCAATGTGGAGGATGGACTGCAACTTGGCAAGGAGTTGATGGCAACAATTACACTGCTGGTATAATTAACATGCTTCCCCTTTTTGCTTTCATTTCAAGCACGATTCTCTTGAATTCAAATATAATAGTAGCAGTATTGATGGAACTTGTCCTATCGCACAATGATCAGGAACCACCATCTTAAGTGGTATCTCAGCCGCAGTTGATCCAAGCACAGAAAGCGTCTACAGCAAGAACCCTGATGCTGATTTCGTCAAGTCCAACAACTTCTCTTATGCCATTGTTGTGGTCGGAGAGACTCCTTATGCTGAGACAGCCGGAGACAGTTTGAACCTGACCATTGCTGAACCAGGTCCAAGTACGATCCTCAATGTCTGCGGCAATGTTAAGTGCGTTGTGGTCACAGTATCTGGCCGTCCAGTCGTGATTGAGCCCTATGAGTCACAAATCGATGCTCTTGTTGCTGCTTGGTTGCCAGGCACTGAAGGCCAAGGAGTAGCAGATGTGCTTTTCGGGGATTATGGATTTACTGGAAAGCTGCCTCGGACTTGGTTCAAGACCGTTAATCAGCTCCCTATGAATGTTGGTGACTCTCATTACGATCCCCTCTTCCCCTATGATTTTGGACTCACTACTAAGCCTGTCAATGCTAGCTAGAAAATCTGCTTTTGAAGAACTATTGGTTTCAGCATGTCATGTAATGTTACAAGACACTTAGCTGAGTCATGATTTTTGCTTTGGTTTTTTTTTTAAACAGATTTTTGCTTGAAGTTTCAAGTTAGTATGGAGATTGTTGATTTGATACGTCTATGCATTGCATGCCATAACATAGGAGTTATGTTGCCTCATTGAGAGTAGCGCAACTTTTCAAAAAAATTATTTAGTTTTAATTTTTAGAAATACAGTCAACTTTGATCAAGGCAATATTATCAGAACATCTATTAACAGTTTTGATAAGTTTTCCCCCATGATTATAGATTATATATTAATTGATCCGTCCCTACACACACACACACACACACACACACACACACACACACACACACACACTACTCCTAGTATGAGAACTGAGAAATTAGACCATAGATGGATTCAGGGGAGTCTGCCTCTCAAAACCAAAATATCTGTATTTTACTGGTCTGTGAAGTCTGGGTCCATCTATACTGACAAGAGAGGGACTTGATGGAGCCTGCCTCCAAAAATCAATCACACTTTGGAATTTATTACTAGAATTCATACACATTTCAGAATTTGGTATAAGAATTCAACCTCTTAACTTTTCTGGGACACTCTAGAACACACTAGCTTGATTATCACGGAAGATCATTATTTTTTCATTTCTTTCCATTGAATATTTCTATATAGTTACCGGGGGAAGTATTTCCCTTGTGGTTATTGGAGTGCTACTCTACATCATTTTGATGAAATTAAGAAAGGAGAATATGAGGGGCATGGTCTTAAAGCGCATCAGCGAGAAAGGATTTACAGTGAGTCAGAGCTGGCAAAAGCAACGAACAATTATGATGATCATCAGAAACTTGGCCAAGGTGGTTTTGGCTGTGTATACAAAGGAGTTTTACCAGATTATACCCAACTTGCAGTCAAGAAGTTTAAGGGAGTAGACAAGGCTCAAATGAACGAGGAATTTCAGCATGAAATTGGCTACAAGTCAATCGCAAGAATGTGGTCAAAAGCTATTCGGACTATTTTTGCAGACCAAAGAGCCTTTACCAGTTTACAAATTCATCTCAAACGGAACCCCTTTTCATCATATCCATGATAAAAGTCTCAAGTGTTGAGAACTCGGACAAACCATTTGAAGGTAGCTGCTGAGACTGCACTTGCACTTGATTATTTGCATTCTTTAGCAAACCCTCCAATCGTTCATGGGGATGTCAAGACAGTGAACATACTTCCGGATGAAGATTTCACAGTAAAGATGCTAATTTTGGAGCTTAAGAGCTGATTTCACCAGGTGAAGCTGATATATATAGCCAAAAAAATACAGGGAAATTTTGGCTACCTGGATAGTGAGTGTCTCTTGACAGGTAATTTAATAGTAAAGAGTGATGTCTTCAGCTTCGGAGTAGTTCTTGTGGAACTTCTGATAGGACAGAAACCAAACTCTAATGCCTGGAGAGAAAATTATGTAGAAAAGATATAATAAGAAGATAGAACAATTTCAATGACAGAATGGCTAGATGGGAAAATATTTGTATGGTTTTAATTGTGAGTTTACCAGTAACATTTGCATGAGAATCCGTTGCATAACGAAGGTGAGTTGGATCAGGATCAATATTGGTAAGATTTGTTTTGCATAGTATGTGTTGCGGGGCACGCACGGCATCGAGGACGACAGGTTTGCCTTCTAAGAGGATGTATTGAAAATAGGGTTAGGAAATAATCATAAAATTATGATTATAAGTTCGGAAGTCGTCACCTTGTATTATGATTGCTAGAAAATTTATGGTCTACAAGAGTTCGAGTAAGATATTGATTGTGCAAGGGGAAGATGCATAACCTCCAATACACTCTATCTGAAGTAGGCTGAGAGTTGCTTCTCACGTCTGTCAACTTGGATAATTCACTTGGGTACTGTTCACTCCAAGAAGTGAACAATGCCAGGTGAATTTCGCGTGGCACCGTTCATGTGAACAATGCCATGATTATAAGTTATAACTACTTATATTAAAAAAAATTATTTTTTTAAAATTATATTTTACTTGAAAAACTAGTGTTTAATATTATTTAATAACGCTACATAAATTAGAAGAACATCGCATGATGATGTAGCATTTGTGGAATTTGATCGCAATTCCAATTTTGTTTCTGATGATATTTTACCTGATTTTGTTGCACGCTCAAAAAACCATGAAAACTATAGTCCTTATCAGATGAATTTCATACATGATGAAATTATAGATAAGTTAATGGAATAATAAAAAATATTTGATATAAAGTATTATTTATTTAATGATGTAATAATGGTAGTTAAATCTACAATATTTAAATTCAAAACCATCAATATATATATATATATATATATATATATATATATATATATATTAATTAGTTTATAACCTCAATTTGAAAAACATATTTAACCAAACACATTAAACTACTTTTTATTTAACCTCAATTTCAATCACAGTTTTAACCTAACATGTATAAATACTAAACCAACCTCAACAAAAAGTACTTTTTATACAACAATTTTTTTCAAACCACAACCATAAAAGCTACCACAGTATCAAACACACTTGCTCATACTGCTTAGATAGTCACCATAAGTTTACTTGGGCTTAAGCATCTAAAAACATCAAAAGTTCTTTTAGTTTAAGACAATTTTTATTTGATATTTGTACCAAAAATTTAATATAGTAGCTATGGTAAAAATCCTAAAATGATTCATCATATTTTTTTTTTATAATAATCAAGAGTATTATTAAGAAAATAGCTAAAAGCATACAGAAATTCTAGCTGAAAAGGAAAGAAAATAAGAAAGCAAACATGCTTTAGAGGTTTTGAAAAAGGAAAGGAAAACAATGTGGCAAAAGGAAAAATTCTTCAATTCAAAACTTTCTTGTCACTTAAACTTTTTTTATAGGTACTAGTTATAAATCATCTTGACCAACCAAATATCAAATACAGAATATCAACTATCTTGACTAAAATTAAATGATGAGATTACAAGGACTAATTAATTAACTGATTATTCAACTCGAAATTTTTTTTCTAAGCTACTTGAATTATTTAAGATATCATCAATATGAAAATAAAAAAATGATGAATCATATAACATGCAAAATAAAAAAAAATTACGTATCATTTCAAATAACTTCATATCAAGTTTTACTTGCACCTAGAAAGATATGGACAGCATAGCAACTTGCATCTCTCAATTCAAATCCTTTGAGGGGCATTGTGGGATTTAGAGATGGAAAAAGAATGCTTCCATTGTCTAGTACAAGATCAATTGAAAAATTCCTGATCGATGATAAAAGAAAAAAGAAAAATCCTACATATATTTTACAGATTCAAAAACTAACTGGGTTGAGAGTTGGCCGGCCACTATATGACTAATATTCTAGCTATCATCGAGTGTAATCTGGAGTCAATAAGTAGAGGGAAAAAGGGGGGGGGGGATTTGGCCTTTCTTGCAGCATTGCCTTAGATATGCTCCTATGTAGTCATTGACTGCTTCAAATTCTTTGCTTCTGTGTCCCTGCCGGCAATATCATTTAAATCCATGTTGGTCATAAAATCTTTGAAATCTATTAGTCTTTCAATCCGGCCGGCTAATATAAGAAAGACGCTGCAGTATTTTCTTGAAAAAATCTGCAATGATACCTTGATAGTGTCGCAAAAATAGATTAATTTACTGTCAGTTTAATATATTAGGCTTTTCTTTTTACATCTGATTCCTTACTCCCTAGGACGGATGGCTTTGCTCGTAAAGAGACCATATATAGGTTAACATGCAGTACTAATCCTTTGACCTTCCCAATTAATCACACAAACAGCAGAAAACCATGAGGTTGGTCAAGCTTCATCTCTTTCTCCTCTGTGTTGCTGGAGTTGCTCTCCTTGGTCACCAAAGCTGCGGTATGTGAATCGACCCTTTTACATCTGAGATTTTAATATTATCTCAAGAACATAAAACTAATCTTTGTATCCCATTGTCATAAAAGTAAAAGTTAATGGATTCATTTGTTGATTATATACTAGCTTTTATATAATTGTTTTTTTTTTGGATTTCAAGATATTCAAAGATATAATTATGTCAAAACAATAGAAATTTTACGATTTCTGTAGGACATCAAACTGTACATCTATTTCCCTTTGATTTTCGCAATCAAAGGAAAAGTTGGCCCTACGCAGTCTGCTCCTTCGGAGTGTTCTTCTTTGTTAAAAAAGAAAAGAAATAAGAGGACTTTAGAATCCAGTATTTCCTTTAAGAAAGGTTATTTATATTGATTGGGCCAGGCATTCTTTTGTTTCCTTTCTTATTTATTTATTCTAAAAGTTAAAAAAGTAGCTTCAAATTAACACTCCCTACACATATGATCAACTAGTTCATACTGATAATTATCAAGACTTTCATCTGCAAAGTATGTGAGAGATAAAACAAAATATGAGCCACTAGGAGTTTTCATCTATTATTTTTATTTGTATAATTGATTTTCTACAAGAAAACAGGAAATGATCATCAAGAGTATTTCTCGATCCACCTCTGGAAAGAAAATCTATATCGGCTGAAATCTACTAACTCTTGATGTATACATTGTTATTCTAACTCTGATCAGATGCGAAGGTGATGATGGAGTACATTGGTGCCACAGGCCAACCCGTGACATTTAATCCTGTTCCAGTTGAAGACAACATTGACTTCCATTTCATACTTAGTTTTGCCATTGACGCAGATCCATCTGCTAAGCCTCAAAATGGAAAATTCTCACCATATTGGGCAGACACATTAACCCCAAATTCAGTGGCAGCTATCAAGGAGCGTCAACCTAATGTGAAAGCCTTGGCAAGTCTTTCTGGTTGGAGTTTAGGTGACGAAGTCCTTCGTTGGTACAACCCTGAAAACCCTCAACTTTGGATCAATAATGCTTTCACCTCTCTTACATCCTTAGCTGAGGAATATCATCTTGATGGTATCGACATCGATTACGAAAACTTCCCTATAAACAATGCTAGTTTCGCTTACTGCATAGGCGAGCTCATTACCTTACTGAAAAACCAAAGTGTCATTTCTGTGGCCACTATCGCACCTTTTCACACCACTGTTTTGCCCTATATTGAGCTCTTTAATAAGTACGGAGATGTTATTGACTATGTTAATCACCAATTTTATACTGATAAAGTTACGAGCCCAAAAGGGTATTTAGCAGCTTTTCAGCTTCGAGCCACGCAATTCGATAAGGATAAATTATTACCTAGCTATGAAGTGAACGGAAGGGGCATTCAAGGAGACGCATTTTTTGATGCTTTAAATCTGCTGGAGGCAAATGGATTTGATGTCAATGGAGTGATGATCTTCTCAGCTGATGCTTCTTCTTCTAATAACTATTACTATGAGAGGAAATCCCAAGCTTTCTTGACCAATTCTACAAGTGTGTGATTCAAATATTTTTTGCACGAATGCTGTTAAATAAGGACACCTTAGGATCAAATAAAATAGAATTCAAAGTTGATTTCTGTTTCATCTTAATTATACCATTGATTGTTGTCGCACGATGCGCGACGTCGCGGCGAGTTATTCCACTTTAAAAAACTAGGAAGTGTGTATGGTATCTATCTGGCAAATGTGGGGAGACAAGAAAATATTGTCTTTTATCGGTGGAAAATGGAATGGGAGTCGCCACCTAGTATTTTGGTCACTAGGAACCCTAACTCGGTCTCGTAGATCGGGCAAGGGGACTGGTTGCGTAAAGGGAAGGTATTAGCACCCCAAATACGCCTTACCTAAGGTAAGCTGCATTGTTTGATTGTCTGATAAAAAGCTAAGGTGTTATTGTATTTCTAGTTGTTGGTCCGTCTATGGTTCAAGAAAAGTCCTCCTCAATAAGAAGGTCCTTATCTTATCGGGTAAAACCTAACCGTTCTAACGTCTATGTAAAAAAACTATTTTTAACATCAGGATTACGTTTTACGTGTAAATTCGTAATCTCATATACTAAAAGAGGACAAAAAGATTTTTTTAGAATTTTTGAAATATTGGCCTAGTTCTCATGGCTTGAATAAACTGGTTATTAAAGCCAAAATGCATGCTAATACATATATTGTTTTGAAATTTCCTTTGTTATGTGAAAATATGATGTTATAATATTTATATATATATATATTGGAGAGACTAGGCCGTATGCATGAAAACAAAACATTTTTAAAACTTGACAAAAACCGGGTATTTTAATACCGGATTTGTATCTTTACAGTATAAAAATACAAACCGATATTGATCAAAATACAGTAATAAAATTACATAAAATCACATATTTTTTGAAATAATTTTCGAAGAAATTAATTACTTTTTTATATATATATATCTATATATAAATAATACAAAACACAATATAATATACATAATATATAAATTGGGCTGGGCTGGGCCGGCCCAACGAACTGGGCCGGACTCAGCCCCAAAATGTGTGTCTGGTATTTCTCTTCTGGGCCAGACCCGGCCCAGAAGGCAGGGCTGGGCTGATATTCCAGCCCGAAACTACAGTAACCGGGTGCTGTACATGAGTACAGTAACCGCGCATAGTAACCAGGGGCTTATAATTAGCTGGTTACTGTGCTGCGCACAGTAACCAGCTAATTATATTTCCATTGCTGCAGAACGTGAATTCACGTTCTGCATGCAGAGGAAGACAACAGGGAAGAGGGGACAGAAAAAGGGAGAGGAGAGGTACCTGGAATGAGTGATCGTGGCTGCTGTCTCCGGCTATTGCACACGGTGGCGCTGGGTGGCGACAGGCGGTGGCGTTGCAGTGGCTGTTTTTCTTTTTCTCCTCAGCTGCTCCCTGCTTCTTCTTCCTCTGGCTGTTCGCTTATTCTACTGCTCCTCTAGTTTCTTCCCTTTTTTTCTGGTGCCGGGGAAGGAGAAGCTGATGGTGATGCTGAGTTTCGTTTGCTGGCTTCTTGCTTCCTTAACCTTCTCTTCGTCTATTTTCTTGTTACCGATTCCTTGCTGTGCTGCCGCTGGTTCTTGCGGATGGTGTTGTAGAAAGGTGAAGCTGATGGTGATGTGCTTTCTTCTTATTTTTCTCTGCTGGGTGGACGTTCTCACGCCGGGTTCTTCTTGCTTGGTCTGGCTCCTGTGTGTTTTTCCAGACTTTATTCCCTCATGTTGCCCCTGTTTCTCCTTTTTCTTGTTCGTTCTTCCTCTGTTTATTTCTGTGTGTTTTCCTTTACCTCTCTATCTTGTCTTCTCTCCTTTCGGGTTTTTTTTTTCTCCAGTTTCTCTCCTCTCTTTCTCTCTTTTTTTCCGTTTTTCCCCCTCTCCTTTCTTTTCTCCTCTGTTTTCGTTTTCTCCTCCCCTCTGCCGTTTCAGCGTTTGCTTGGCCTCTTTGTTTCCTTTGTTTCTTTCCTGTTCCCCTCTCTTTCGTTCAAAAAAAACTTTCCCCTGCTGTTGCAAGTGGGGAGCATGGGAGCGGAAGTTGGTCGGCTAGTGGGCGCGGGGCTTTAAGTTTTGGGAGCAGCATGCAGTCATTGTTTCTTGTTTAAAGGGGCGTGGGGCTCTAAGTTTTGGGAGCAGCAAGCGGGAAGAGGAACAGTGTCAAAACGACACTGTTCAGTTTTTATTTTTATTTTTTTATTATTATATATTTATTTTTGGGGACTCAAAAATGGGTTACAACAGATGCCCCCTCTTTATAATGCTTACGGAGCAACATGGGTTTTGCGCAGTAAGTTTTATAAAGATAAACAAAACTGAACTTCCGAAACTGATATTGATTGACCTGAACTTTGTATTTACAACAATTCCGCTTTGCCCCGAAACAATGATCAAAACTTAGTCATCTTGAGATCCCAATCTGGCGATTCCCTGACCTCTAACTTCGATTAGATTAACCTGGCATTCCATCCGAAATCCCTTCTGGCGATCTCTTTTAACTAAAAATCCATATTTTCGTAGCTTGGCCAACCTGAAATCCCATCTGGCAATTTCCTTTAGCCAGGGCTAATATCGGTGTTACGGTTGAGTTAACCTGAGATCTCTTCTGGTGATCCCCTTTAACTAGAACCGAAATCCTGTGTGTGGTTGGGCTAACCTGAGATCCCATCTGGCGATCCCCTTTAACCATAACCAAAAATCTGTGTGTGGTTGGGCTAACCCGAGATCCCATCTCGGCGATCCCCTTTAACCGTAACTAAAATTCCGTATGTGGTTGGGCTAACTCGAGATCCCATCCGGCGATCCCCTTTAACCGAGAACCATTATCTTGTGTGTGGTTGGGCTAACTCGAGATCCCATCCGGCGATCCCCTTTAACCGAACCATTATCTTGTGTGTGGTTGGGCTAACCCGAGATCCCATCCGGCGATCCCCTTTAACCGAGAACCAAAATTCCGTGTGTGGTTGGGCTAACCCGAGATCCCACCGGCGGTCCCCTTTAACCGAGAACCATTATCTTGTGTGTGGTTGGGCTAACTCGAGATCCCATCCGGCGATCCCCTTTAACCGGAACCAAAAAACCGTGTGTGGTTGGGCTAACCCGAGATCCCATCCGGCGATCCCCTTTAACGAGAACCATTATCTTGTGTGTGGTTGGGCTAACCCGAGATCCCATATGGCGATCCCCTTTAATCAGAACCAAAATTTTGTGTGTGGTTGGGCTAACTCGAGATCCCATCTCGGCGATCCCCTTTAACCGGAACCAAAAAATCGTGTGTGGTTGGGCTAACTTCGAGATCCCATCTGGCGATCCCCTTTTACCAGAACCATTATCTTGTGTGTGGTTGGGCTAACCTGAGATCCCATCTAGCGATCCCCTTTAACCAAAACCAAAAAATCTATGTTTGTAGCCCGGTCAACCTGGAATCCCATCTGGCGATTCCCTTTAACCAAAGCTGAAATATGAGATCCCTTCTGGCGACCTTCTTTGACCAAATCTGAAATATAAGATCCCTTCTGGCGGTCTCCTTTAAGCAAAACCAAAAAACTATATTTGTAGCTCGGTCAACCTGGAATCCCATCCGACGATTCCCTCTAACCGCAGCTGAAATATGAGATCCCTTCGCGACCTCCTTTGACAAAAAGCTGAAATATGAGACCCCTTCGGCGATCTCCTTTAATCAAATCCGAAATATGAGATCCCTTCGGCGACCTCCTTTAACCAAAACCGAAATATGAGATCTCTTCCGCGACCTCCTTTAAGCAAAACCAAAAAACTATATTTGTAGCTCGGTCAACCCGGAATCCCATCTCGACGATTCCCTCTAACCGAGGCTGAAATGTGAGATCCTTTCGCGACCTCCTTTGACAAAAGCTGAAATATGAGACCCCTTCTGGCGATCTCCTTTAATCAAATCCGAAATATGAGATCCCTTCTGGCGACCTTCTTTAACCAAAACCGAAATATGAGATCTCTTCCGCGACCTCCTTTAAGCAAAACCAAAAACTATATTTGTAGCTCGGTCAACCCGGAATCCCATCCGGCGATTCCCTTTAACCAAAGCCGAAATCGGTGTCCTTCTTCCCGATGGCGGTGGTTTGAACCTTTCGTTTTCTTTTAAAAATTTCCTAATAGGTTCTCCTCACTTTATTGTTATTCCAAAATCAAAACCGTGATTCTTTGTTATCATCAACTCAATGATCCTTTCTTCATCCACAATCTTGTTAAATTAAGGATTCCTCCTGTAACAATTCAAAAACATATATGCAATGATTTATGATTAGATGTCATGCATGCATTCTTACCGGTTTTGAAACATAGGTCCCACCACTCTCCCTTGACATGAGCTTGCTTTTGAAGTCGTATCTTTGGATTCATTTCGTCGTGCCCCCTTTTACCTATCATATCTTTGAAAAGAAGTCTTCGACTTTTTACAAGTAGCTTTTTCAAAATGTGTCGCACGTCGGAAAATCCGCGCGGCGTCGGCTTGGCGATTTTTCGTTATGTTTTGCTTGATTTGATTGGTTGGAGTCGCCACCTAGTAATTTATTAAAGGCTACTAGGAAACCCGGTACCGGGTCTTATCGTAGATTTCTTTGGTAAGGGACTGGTTGTGGTTAGGGAAGGTATTAGCACCCCTAACGCACCCTACCCGAGGTAAGCCGCTTTGTGGACTTGATGTGTTAAAGAAGTTTTAAAAATTCTGTTCTTTCATCGAATTTTAGAAATACGACTTACATGTAAGTTCATAATTCTTTATCCGTGAAGAAATCAAAATATTAAATTCTTCTTTATTCTTGCAATTTTATCATAGAAAAAAAATATTTATTAATAAAATTCAAATCACACATTCACTTCACTATGCTTTTCTTTTTTTCTTTTCTTTTTCCCTTTTTTTTGTACATCCACATTACAAAATTATAAAAAATTAAACACTAAACAAAAATTACATTACATAATTTAAAATTACAAAATAGTCCCTAAACTCCGTAAATTGCGGGGAAATCCTTCGCAAGCCGGAACAAACGTCAAGGAATTTTTTCGGCGCGGAACAATGTGGCGGCGCGTGGGCCTCACGCGCCACCGCCGGTGAAGACCAGCAAGCCGGTAGATCGGGATCGTCTCCTTCTTCTCTTCTCGTCCGTACCCGGTGGTGCATCTCCCGTCACTGCAAAGTAAACCAACAACACAAACAATTCCGGCTCTCCTTTTTTTCGATCCGCCACGGCCTCTTTTGGGTCCGCTTCGTTGCGAGATCAGGCCGCCTCGCTCATCCTCTTCTCTCTTGTTCCATGTACCGGGCAAGAAGGAGTGCCGGAGGCCGGCGACCGGCGGTGAAGGAGATCGGCCGCGCTGGTGGTGACCGTCCGTGGGCACCGTTGAAAGCCGGTTGGAGAAGGAGGATCCGTCGTGGCCGGGCCGATGTGGGGAGGAGCCGCCTGCTTGCCGTCGGGGCCGATGGTGCTAGCTGGAGGTGGGTCGGCGGCTATCATCGGTGCTCTTTTGGCCAAGGAAGGGGAGTTATGGCCGTCGTCGTGGTTTGTTGCAAAGGGAAGGGGAGATGTTGGATGTGCTCGGCTGTCAAGAGGGAGAAGGAAGGCTGTGGGAAAGCCGGAAAGGCAAGCGAGAGGGAAGAGGAAACCGAAGGGAAAACTTGGGGAAAAGGGAGCAACGGCTTGTGTGAAGGAAAATGGAGTGGGAGCAAATTGTTGGAAAAATAAATGGGGTTTTGTGTTGTTGGTGGCCAAGGAGAAGAAAATGGGGGGAACGGCGTGGAGAGAAAAACCAAAAACGTGGGGGCCTGTGTTGTTGGCTAGAAAATGGGGGAGAAGAAAATGGGGGAACGGTGAGGCTATAGCCGCTGTTTGGGGGGGGGCCGTGGCTTCTCCTTGGTTTTGGCCTGATGCTCTAATCCGGCTTCTTCCTTCAATGTGGAATGAAGGTGAGCGGCTGGGTTGGCCAAGGTGTGGCCGGGGAGCTGTTTCTTTCTTTCAAGGCCGAGGCCGCCGGGTGGCTTTTGTTGGTGTGAGTTGGGTTTCCCGGTTTCGGGTTTGGCTTCAAAAAGAGGGCGAGAGTGTGCAACTGGAAAAGGAGGAGAAGATTGTGCCAACGCTGGGGGGAACTTGAGCTGCTGGTTTTCTTTAGGCAGAGGGCAAGGGAGAGCAGCTGGTGGAACCAGCCGAGAGAGAGGGGAAAAAAATCAGAGCTGGGGGCTGCGGCGGCCCCCTTGGAGAAGATAGGTTTAGGTCATTTTTAGGGTTTTTTTCTTTTTTATGGTGTCTCCTCCAAATTACAAAATGCTCCCCCTTTGTTTGAGTTGTGGACCAGTATTTATAGGTAAAATGTTGCATGGATCTCAAAATTGGTCCCTCAACTTTCTTTCTTTTTTTGTAAATTTGACTTTTCTTAATTTTTTTGTATTTTTTAAAACGAGCAATATCAACGTCAACTCAATGAAGAAATCAATGATTTTAAAAATAACGCGTTAAAAGTTGAACGCGTTCCAAATGTCTTTGAAAATTTAAATTCTTTTGAGACGATGCTAAAAATGCTAAAAACGATGCAAATGTATTAAAAATGTATTTTTTTGGATTTTTCAATGTTTTTCGCTATTTTTGATTTTTTTCTGAAAATTTATCAAAACATGGGTCAAAAATTGGGTAGCAACAAAATGTATGACTTGTCATTGCCTTCTTTGTCATGCTTTTGTCAAATGCTTTAACTTATCTTTTTCAAATCTACGGGCTCTCATCCCGTTTTAAAAATCACGTAAAACTTTTCATGAAATATCTTTTATTGCCCCCAGTGTGGGGTGTGATCCTATTCCATGTTTTTATAAAGAAGAAATCATTTCGGCTCAAACGGGACCACCAACGATATACTCTTTAGAGAGTGAAGGGATAATGAATTTTTCTCATTTCAAAATGCACATTGTTAGGATTGATAAACTTTGTTTTATCTTGAAAGAAACTTACAGGTGATTGATCAATTCATTATGCTATCCAAAGGCGGGGTTGTACTTCGTGGTTAACTTTGGTTTGTTTTCTTAAATTTCATCTTTAACCGTTTTATGATACATTCCTTGTAATCACTCTACCTTGTTTAAAAAGTGCATGATCTTGTCATTTATTTAAAGAAAAGATAGGCTCAAAGACAAACACAAAATCTAGCCGACATCGTGAGCCTTGGTTGTCAACTAGAGAAAATAAAGGCAAACCAAAAGCAATGACAAAAGCATGCTAAGGCAAACAAAGTTGGTTTACATTTTGAAAAAACTACTAGAGCTTTTTTGGGTCACCCCGTTCTGAAACTTCTCACCATGAGCCAACTTGCGCCCAAAGGTCTTGGCTTAGACTTTTTCTAGTATCTGGCCAGTTAGTTGTGGCAGTGCTTCATCTTCCTTCCCCACCTGTGTTTTCTTGTTATCTACTTCGATCTCACCTTCTTCATCATTGATAATTCCTGACCGAGGTTTTTCAACCCTTTATCCATTATTACTTGCGTCATGACCAGGCAATGACTTTGAATTGATGTTGGTTGTGTCTTCAAATGATACCCATCCTATCTTAATAAGCTCCAACAACTTTCTCTTGAAAGCGTAGCAGGTTTCAATCCTATGCCCGGGATTACCAGCATGGTACTCGCAAGTCAACTCGGGCTTGTACCAAATTGGGAATGGTGGTTGCAGTGGTGGTGCGGGGATAGGAGCTATTTGTCCAATGCTTAGTAGTTTGGCATACACATCCTTCAAAGGCATGGGTAATGGCGGTAGTTGTTCTGAGAGGTATCTTGTGTTTGGTCTTTGGTAGTTGTTTTGGTTGTTTGACTGGTTATTTGCTCGATTAGAGGAAAAAGGTTTGTTAAAGTTTATGTGGGCAACATGAGAGGTAGGTATTTGTGGGTTAAGTGAATCCACTATCTTGCCCTTGGACCCACCTTCAAAGTCGTAAATGTGACCTTCCATTTTTCTTCCAAGAAAACCCTTCGTCTCCAATGGCTCCGCTATACGTCCAGCTTTAATCCCTTGCTCTATTCTTTCAGCTATGCGCACCGCATCATAGAAATGCTGAGATGAGCTACCCATTAGGTGCTCATAATATGGTGCTTTGAAGGTATTGGCAAACAAGGTCACCATCTCCGTTTCTATCAAAGGGGGTTGGACATGCATTGCCTCATCCCTCCATCTTTGCGCATAGGCCCTTACCGACTCTTGGCTTCTTTTCTCCATTGACATTAGACTTGTTCGATCAGGAGCGATTTCCATGTTAAACTTGTACTACTTAAGGAAAGCCTCCACCAAGTCTCTCCAGCTCCTGATCCTGACACTGTCTAACCTCATGTACCAACTCAAAGCGGATGCTTGCGAGGCTATCTTGAAAGAAATAAATTAGCATTTTATCATCGCGGATTACTTTTGCCATTTTATTACAGTATGATCGAAGGTGAGTGTTTGGGCATTCCAAACCAGTATACTTAATGAACTCTGGTATCCTAAAATCTTTTGGCACCACGATGTTTGGTACTAAACATACTTCGGCTGCTCGCATAGGGTCAAACCAATCATTACCCTCAATTGCCCGTAATCTTTCTTCCAAAGCAAACAGCTTGTCTTGGTCCATCAAACCGGGAGACCTATTATCCGGGATTTCCTCCGCTGTTAACTCCACAGTGACTGGAGCATGAGTTGGCTGGATAGGGGCGATAGGCACAAAATGTTGTTCATTGGCCGAGTTTGCCCCCCGGTTTTGAGATGCTTGAGGGATGTGAGCCGCCGGGCGCTCCTTCTTCGGCTATTGTGCCGATGTTCCCTCCCCATTCTTAGCTCTTAGAAGCTGCTCAAGTAAGTTGGTTAGCCGAGAAACTTCATTCCTTACGGACTCCAACTCGGTTTGATAATGTGACTCTAAGTGAGCTCTCTCTTCGTTCTCCATTCTCAATCTAGACCGGGTGTGGTGGACTTTGGATGTGGGACCTATGTTTCACGATCTGTGCATATGATAAATTATAAACAAATGCGTGATGAAATATGATGCACATGCGATGTGAACCGATTCATGCCTTTTGTAATAAGCAAGATTTCTAAGTCGAACTCGATTGTTGTAAAAGAAGATTTGCCAAGATCTTATCATGGTAGATTACTAGAACACATTAGAAAGAAAGATAGGTATTTAGTCATGATTTCATATATATATAAAAAAACTAGATTGATGAATCTAACATTATTAATCCTGATGCAAATGAAAGTAAGATATATACCCTAAGGACAAGCTCTATTCATTATGTGAGATTGACAGTTTTTTCTATCTCGGTCTTGAAGGGTCTCATATCTGCCCAGTGACGTTCTTCGTAAAGACAGTATGGGGGCGTTGCAAGGAATAGTTAAGGTACGTATACCCACCATCACCAAGCAGACACTCAAATATGAGTTGGGTGTTTCACGCATCTGAACCCTGACCGATAGTCATAGGGCAAATCGCTAATCCCCCACCTAACTTAAAGCTTGTGTGTGCTTCTCAAAATCAAAGTATGTGATGCATGTGACAGTTCTATAAGATGCATGAGACAGTTCTATACAAATCCATGAACAATATGTGTAAAAATATTTAAAGCATATAAGCAGATAACAAAAGGAAAGGTATATTAAAAACACACGAAAACAAAAACAAATCAGACAAAAACAAAGCTTAGTCCACAAGGTCCCCAGTGGAGTCGCCATTCTGTCGCACGATGCGCGACGTCGCGGCGAGTTATTCCACTTTAAAAAACTAGGAAGTGTGTATGGTATCTATCTGGCAAATGTGGGGAGACAAGAAAGTATTGTCTTTTATCGGTGGAAAATGGAATGGGAGTCGCCACCTAGTATTTTGGTCACTAGGAACCCTAACTGGTCTCAGAGATCGGGCAAGGGGACTGGTTGCGTAAAGGGAAGGTATTAGCACCCCAAATACGCCTTACCTAAGGTAAGCCGCATTGTTTGATTGTCCGATAAAAAGCTAAGGTGTTATTGTATTTCTAGTTGTTGGTCCGTCTATGGTTCAAGAAAAGTCCTCCTCAATAAGGAGGTCCTTATCTTATCGGGTAAAACCTAACCGTTCTAACGTCTATGTAAAAAAACTATTTTTAACATCAGGATTACGTTTTACGTGTAAATTCGTAATCTCATATACTAAAAGAGGACAAAAAGATTTTTTTAGAATTTTTGAAATATTGGCCTAGTTCTCATGGCTTGAATAAACCGGTTATTAAAGCCAAAATGCATGCTAATACATATATTGTTTTGAAATTTCCTTTGTTGTGTGAAAATATGATGTTATAATATTTATATATATATATATTGGAGAGACTAGGCCGTATGCATGAAAACAAAACATTTTTCAAACTTGACAAAAACCGGGTATTTTAATACCGGATT
Source organism: Populus x sibirica (assembly GCA_019202695.1). Classification (NCBI taxonomy): domain Eukaryota; kingdom Viridiplantae; phylum Streptophyta; class Magnoliopsida; order Malpighiales; family Salicaceae; genus Populus; species Populus x sibirica. The sequence continues at coordinate 1,027,204 of JAGMVL010001918.1, forward strand.
TGTATCTTTACAGTATAAAAATACAAACCGATATTGATCAAAATACAAGTAATAAAATTACATAAAATCACATATTTTTTGAAATAATTTTCGAAGAAATTAATTACTTTTTTTTATATATATATCTATATATAAATAATACAAAACACAATATAATATACATAATATATAAATTGGCTGGGCCGGGCGGCCCAACGAACTGGGCCGGACTCAGCCCCAAAATGTGTGTCCGGTATTTCTCTTCAGGGCCAGACCCGGCCCGGAAAGTGGCTGGGCTGATATTCCAGCCCGAAACAAACAGTAACCTGGTACTGTACATGAGTACAGTAACCGCGCATAGTAACCAGGTGCTTATAATTAGCTGGTTACTGTGCTGCGCACAGTAACCAGCTAATTATATTTCCATTGCTGCAGAACGTGAATTCACGTTCTGCATGCAGAGGAAGACAACAGGGAAGAGGGGACAGAAAAAGGGAGAGGAGAGGTACCTGGAATGAGTGATCGTGGCTGCTGTCTCCGGCTATTGCACACGGTGGCGCTGGGTGGCGACAGGCGGTGGCGTTGCAGTGGCTGTTTTTCTTTTTCTCCTCAGCTGCTCCCTGCTTCTTCTTCCTCTGGCTGTTCGCTTATTCTACTGCTCCTCTAGTTTCTTCCCTTTTTTTCTGGTGCCGGGGAAGGAGAAGCTGATGGTGATGCTGAGTTTCGTTTGCTGGCTTCTTGCTTCCTTAACCTTCTCTTCGTCTATTTTCTTGTTACCGATTCCTTGCTGTGCTGCCGCTGGTTCTTGCGGATGGTGTTGTAGAAAGGTGAAGCTGATGGTGATGTGCTTTCTTCTTATTTTTCTCTGCTGGGTGGACGTTCTCACGCCGGGTTCTTCTTGCTTGGTCTGGCTCCTGTGTGTTTTTCCAGACTTTATTCCCTCATGTTGCCCCTGTTTCTCCTTTTTCTTGTTCGTTCTTCCTCTGTTTATTTCTGTGTGTTTTCCTTTACCTCTCTATCTTGTCTTCTCTCCTTTCGGGTTTTTTTTTCTCCAGTTTCTCTCCTCTCTTTCTCTCTTTTTTTCCGTTTTTTCCCCCTCTCCTTTCTTTTCTCCTCTGTTTTCGTTTTCTCCTCCCCTCTGCCGTTTCAGCGTTTGCTTGGCCTCTTTGTTTCCTTTGTTTCTTTCCTGTTCCCCTTTCTTTCGTTCAAAAAAAACTTTCCCCCTCTTTTAGTTTTCCAGACCTCTCTCTAGTTCCCAAAAACTCTACCTCTCGTCCTTCCCCCTCCAAAAAAAAACCTCTCTGTTGCAGCTGCTAGGGGAAGTATTTATAGGCGAAGGGGGAGCGGGCTGCTGTTGCAAGTGGGGAGCATGGGAGCGGAAGTTGGTCGGCTAGTGGGCGCGGGGCTTTAAGTTTTGGGAGCAGCATGCAGTCATTGTTTCTTGTTTAAAGGGGCGTGGGGCTCTAAGTTTTGGGAGCAGCAGGCGGGAAGAGGAACAGTGTCAAAACGACACTGTTCAGTTTTTTTTTTTATTATTATATATTTATTTTTGGGGACTCAAAAATGGGTTACAACAATTGTGTTCGTGTTGAACACTCACTGTCTAACAATTCTAGCATTAGCCTGATGATTTTCTTGTATATATATAATTTGATAAATATTTGAAGATGCATTAATACGAAACAACCGTTTTTCTTATACATACCAAAGGATCGATGTAATTAAAAAGGGGAAAACAGGATCTAGACAATAAGTAAACATAAAGCTTTATTTAATTATAAGTCCCATCACAATTTTAGTCCAATCATGGTAAACTAGGGAAGGGATAATTCCTAGTCCATGCTGGAAGCATCAGATATCTATCACACAACACAAGCATACATAATAATTAAACACAAACTTATAATTCACTGGATATGCAGTCCTGGTGATTATTTAAAAATGACTTTTCATTCATCCAGGTACTGATGATCACTGGGAGCAGAACTGTAGAAACGCAATGGAGAGCTCGACACTCGTTCCTTGTTCCACTTGTATCCCTTCAAAAAATTTGTGAACCAGTGCACTGACCTCTTAGGGTATCTATGCAAGTTATGCAGGTAATCAGTGTAGTAGAGACCAAATCTTATGGTATAACCATTCGGCCATTCAAAATCGTCAGCAAATGTCCATGCAAAATATCCTTTAACAATGGTCCCATAGTTTCTGCCAAGATTTTTGATTGTCAAATTAGTAGGCTTAAACAATCTACGAAGGTTTTGAGACAAAAAGAATGAAGATGAAATCCCTGATATCCAGCTATCATAGACAGTTGCAAGCTGTGTGTGCAAGAGAGAGAGAGAGAGAGAGAGAGAGATTAAACTCACTCAATGGAGCTTAGAACATTCTTGAGATGGTCATGATAGTATTTTGCCCTGCAAGTATCATTAAGTGCTGTCTTCAATGATATATGGGATCCGTTGTTGAAATCAGAAACTCCTGATGATAGATCAAGATCAAAACAATGAAAAAGAAATCACGATTAGTTTAACAATACGACAATTAACTACACTTAAATTGAGATTTGATAACATTTTCCATACCATTTTCAGTTATATAAATTGTTGGATTCCTGTACTGATCCTTGGTGTAGTTCAGAAGATATCGTATCCCTTTCGGATAAACATATAGCCAGGGTGAAGCAGCCTACATAGTCAGAAACACCATGGTAATCATATGTGTTTTTCTAGTAATTAACTAATTAGCATTTAATCATATTAATGTAATGTATCTGATTGTTAATTTTTATAGAAAGGTTTTACTGCGCACAAACCTGCGGTCCAATTAGCTTTCCATTTTTCTCCCCTGTGAGACAAGAAGGAAAATAAATCGTGAATAGTAATACACCAAGCTTGAATAAGCTCAAATTAAAATTAATTTATTCTTGAGTTTTCCCCTGGGGACTCTTAATTTTGTATTCATTATTTTATAAAATCTGAGCATATATAAAACTTCTCTCCAAGTTATCTTTTATATCAGAAACACACTTGTCAAACACTTCTCTTACTTCGAGAGCTTTTTTGTTTCTTGAAAGTTGATTAAATTTTAATTAATGAATCAATCTACGAAGGCATTAATTATTGGCTTGCGCTTATAGTACAATCCAAGGTTGTCAATTCCGTTCCGTTCCGCCCGGAATGGCCGAAACATTCCATACCAATTCAAAAACGGAACAAAACGGAACAAATTTCATCTCATTTTAAATCTCGGTCCGTTCCGGATTTTTCGGCTAAATTCCGCCCGAAACGCTCCGGTTCCATTCCACATGTTCCGTTCCGCTCTTGAAAAGCCATTGAATCAAATTAAACCTTATTCAATTTAATTAATTAAACCACCCAATTATAAAAAGCTCTTTTTTATTACTATTTTCTATAACAATGATATTAATAATAACATTGAAAATTATTATTACTATTTTCATTAACAATAATATTAATTTTTTAAAATTAGATTTATCACTAATATATATGGTTTATATTCATGTTGTTTTTTTCATGTTTATACTTTGTAGGAATTTGAGTAAAACAAGGGATGCTTTAGATTCCATTAGCCTTAATAACATTGACCTAACTTTATATTTAAAATATTTGTGTTAAAACATTTTACTTTCATAATATTTTGATATTTTGTTTAAGTTGAATTACTTTAAGTTAAAGATCTATTTAATCTTGACTATTTAGAAATATTTTAAATTTTGAAATTATATTTGTTTGGCATTGTGTTTGTATTGCATAATTTATAATTAATTTATCTTGAATTTGAATTATGTTTGTTGAATATATATATATATATATATATATATATATATATATATATATATATATGAACAGTACAACCCCGAAACGGCACGCCGAAACACTCCGAAACTGAAACATTCCGTTCCAATTGAAAAAACGAAACACCTACCGAAACGGAATTGACAACCTTGGTACAATCAGGCCAAGCGCAAAGACATATAAAGAAAATTTAAAAACCATGTGAAGAATTCATCTTGTCTCTTCCTCAGAGAGTTTTAAAGTTAGCCAATCCATTATCTTTCCATGTTCTATCTTCCAATTTCATAAATTATTATGAATTTAATTGTGAGTTTACCAGTAACATTGACATGAGAATCTGTTGCATAACGAAGGTGAGTTGGATCAGGATCAACATGGGTAAGATTTTTTGCATAGTATGCACCATAGTAATTTAATCCAAGAATGTCATAAGATCCTCGAAGATCTAAGATTTCCTTGGCAGTGAAATTTGGCAATCGATCTCCGACTAAACTTCTCATGCTCCTTGGATAGTCACCATAAGTGATTGGGCTCAAGTGCCTAGAAACATCAAAATCTCTATTAGTTTTTTGGACAATTTTTATTTTATATTTGTATCAAGAATTAAATAATAGGAGTGTAAGAAATACTCGCCATCCTAGATTGAAATCAAGTATTCTTTGAACCGCCTCATAATCTGCTGGGGTCTCGAATAAGGTTCGTACCAAAAGGACAGAGGGTGATGCCGATCTTGCCATTTTGTTGTTCCTACGTACAATCCATTATTATAAGACTTAATGTAAGACAGCACCAGGAAGAAGATTTTACTCGACTACCGTAGATAAGCGTAATTGTTTCATGGATTAATCTTTTTGGTTCATCGGTTTGCTATACGTACCTCGGTACTTTTCCCGATACAATTTTACAGCTGCGCATGAGAACGAAGCAAATTATGAGTGATCGTGTAAGGTTCGAAGAGCGAGTCTCCAGCTTGGCATGCTTTATCCACCCACGCCGAGCATCGTCCCGTGCACCAACGCCCGAATCAAAGCCATGAACACCGTAAGTGTCCGGCTCATTTAAAGTAAACCAGTGTTTCACCCGATCACCAAAACTTTGAAAGCACAAGTCGGCAAAATCTCGAAAATCATTGCTGTCGATTAGATAATAAAAACTCATCATCATGCAAGTTAAAATCCTTGACTTCATTTGAATACAAATACTTGAAAAACACTCCTAATGGTGTTTATATTTTTAATGAAAAATTAAATATGAAACTTACACGATGCTTTCGTTTAGAAAACCTCCATACTTATCAAACAATGCTTGAGGAGTGTCCCAATGAAAAAGAGTCACATAAGGCACAAGTCCTGTAGATATATATGAAATAGATAAGAAATTAATTATAAAACTATATATATAATCCGAACATTATTTTGAAATAAGAGTTAATATGTGCTAACCATTCAATATGATTTCATCAATGAGTTTGTCGTAAAACTCGATTCCCTCATCATTTATTCCCCATTGCACCTGCCCACCTATTTCAAACACACATATATAGAAAGATATACCATTATGATAAAATGTGATTAATTATAAAAAATTAAGCAAACATTGTATACCTAAATGACGCCTCATGCCAGTACTAATCTAGGCCATAAGAAACTTACTAGGTATCACTCTCGTCCAAGAGATGGAGAATCTAAAAGCATCCATATGCATGTCCTTCATCTTACGAATATCATCCTGCCATAATCATTAATTGTTACCAAGTGCTGAACCATGAAAGCATTTGTAACAAAAACATTGTCAAGCACTCCTTACTTTGTAGAGATCGTAGAAATCAATTGCAACATCACCGGTGCTATGATCTTTTATTCTGGCTGCAAAATTTCATGCAAATAACATTTCAAATTAATTTGTATGAGAGTCTGTATGTAACTGATATAACTCCGAAAATATAACTTACTGGAGAATAAAGATAGCCAATTTTTTCCCTAAATTATAATAAATAATAATAGATTAAGAGCCGACTATAATAGCCCATGGTATTGCATAATCACAGTCTCCCTTCCTCCCATAGACTTTTTATGCTTGGGATATATACCTGGATAGTCATGAGTAAATGTGTCCCATATGCTCGGCCCTCTGTTACTTTTGTTTGCATGACCTTCGTACTGAATATACACCATGCACAAAGATAGTTTCAACATTAGCTAGATATGAAAACCTAATTGCCAATATACACAACAATAAATACTGAAAAATTACTCTATATCGTGGTTTTATCAAAATATATTTGGACAATATCTGTTAACTAAAACTATAGGAATTTACGTTTGCTAATTTACCTAAAATCTTAAATTTTGGGATTCTTTTTTATGAAGGAATTTTTGGATTAATTGATCAATAACTATTTGATCTGTATGGTTATTAGATATTAAAGAATATTCTCTGACCTGATCAGTAAGAAGATCAAATCCTACATTTGTCATTTAATCATAAATTACTAGCAAATTAAAGTCCTCACCACTTATAGAGAATTTAAGGTTTTGGACCCTTGAAGGGGCCGGTGGGATTAGATCTGAAGAAGGCAGCTCCCACCATAGCCGAAGGCCTTGATGGAGCTTCCAGTTTGACCAAAAGTTAATAAGAGTAATAATTACAACGATTTATTCATTATTAGGCATGTGTTTAGTCCACATCTTAAGCTCAATGAACATTCTCTTTTCCATACCATTTTTCTCTCTCTCTTTTTTTCAGACCTAATGATAGAGGGAAAAAAAAGAAATTTAAGTGATCATTCAAATGAGGATAGAGAGATAATTAGACAAATAACATAGAATAATTGATGGTTAATAAATAAATTATATTTTTATTATTATACAAATAAATAAAGTAATAACGTGTAGATGCAAGCTAGTTTGGAATGCTTTAGAGGATATCTTAATCTCCTTAATATACGAGTATTATACGGATATTTTTCTGAATATTATGATTGAGAGGAACTATTTATTCCATGCCCGCCCTTTAAAAAAGGGATCGATGTATAGTTTCCTCCTCTACTGTCATTAGATCCGACAACCAACACTGACCTATATAGGAATAAAAGTACATACAAAAAAAAGAAAGAAATCAAGGTTAAAATATAAACTATATAGTAACAAACAAAAAATATTGCTAGGACTGGATCCCATGAAAGATAAGTTCGTATATTCTAGCTACCTGGTAGGCAGCTGAGCCAGTCCCAAAAACAAAGCCATCTGGGAATGAATTTCTGCTAAATGTAGGATCATGTGGGATTGTGCAATTAACATATGTCATTGGCATAGTAGGAGCCAATGAGCTAAGCAACACTAAGAACCCTAAAAGAAGAGACATCTGTCTGATAGCCATTTCTGCTAAGTGTGATTATTGTTCAAAGGCTTTATGGTTTAAGTTCTTATGATCAAACCCTTTATATAGAGGCTCTAACAGTGGAGATTATAATCTACACGTGAAATGTGCATTCATGTTTTCTTTGATATATACGGCCTTTTCCTGAATTGCTTTTCTTGGGTGGCCAAAACTTTTTTTGGTGGGGCGACAACAATTTAACAAAGTAGCTTTTGGTATTTATTTATTTTTTTGATAACTAATGTATTGCATTAAAACGCCAAAAGATTGCATCTGCATGGATATATCCATGCACATTCTGACGATCGGCCAAGCAGATGATATACCCTAAAATGTGAAGCAGTAGATCCCTCAAGATTTAAAGCATTGGTAACACTTCTATATCTAGTTTAAATCTTATTTTACTTTAAAAAAAAAGCTATCATATACTCAAAGCATACGCTAAACTTGCTTTGATGATGATTTTTTAGTTTTTACGTAGTATAAAATATTGCCCATTAATTGTGAGCGCATGAATTGACTAAATTGTTCTGGAAGAAGATGAATTGAATAAATTGATCCCTGGTGTTGACGACGATCCCAACTCCATGCATCAGTTCGGAAATCCTTAAAAACAGTTGATTTTAAGTTCTTACAAGAAAAACAATATCTTCTGAAAACTTGTAGCTATCATCTGGAGATCTGTACATCAATATCTTCAAAGAAATAATAGAAAATAAAATCATACATAATCAAAAGGGGGAGGAGGATCGCTTTACATCGCTCTGCATGCATTGCACGCATATATGAATCCGGGTTTATCATCAAAGAAAAAGCAGGATTGTGATTGTAGTAGTGGTGGGAGTCATTGAAAAGGAAGCCAAGCATTATGCATGATCTCTGAAAGTGTTTTTAGTAAGGGTCCATTTCCTTTGGAAAACATGTATCCACCCGTCCCTCGGTACTCTCGAAGAGGGCTTGCAGAATTCTGTCCAAGAACCCTGAGAATATGGCTTTTACAGGGGGAGGCCGGGGGAGAGAAAAATGGGACTGGGATTCCTCTTTCTTGCTGTATATGTCTAATTAAATGGAAACTGTACTCGTGAAAGCTAAACCAGATCAACCACTAAAGGTGATCCAATAGGGAAAAGGAAAGATATATATTGGATCGCGAGCTTTAAACAAGCACGGAGAAAGTTGCACTGCAATAAAGAAGAGCAATAAATGAGTGATGGTATACATACTCATCCCTAAAGCAATAAAGATAACAAGATCATCAGCTTTTTCCATCTCAAAAATGATTGAAGGATAAATTTAGATCCTAACCGAAGGTTTATGTTGATTTGTAGAGAGTTGTTGATCGGTTTTTATATCTTAATACACAATAGAATATATATTTTGAAACATAGAATTACTTGAACTCTCTGAACTTCCAAGTTAACAATTAAAAAGTCTTTAATTGTGGATCTAAAAAAAGAAATTTAATTAATGCCAATGAGTTGTAAGTCAACAAGTACTAGTGTCTCTTTTTTTCTCTAAGAGATTTCAATTTCAAACTTCTCATTTATAAAGGAATCTAATTATATCCATAAAAAAAATTCAGGTATTTTAACCATGACAAATATATATTTTATTAAATTAAACACCATATAAATCAACTCAAATCCCAATTACCGAATAAATCTTCTATGCCTTAAAAGTAAAAAAAAAAAAACAAGGTGTTAATTTTAAATAACAACTACAATAATTTGATTCGAAATGATTTTCTATATAAAATATTTTTCCCATTTGATGATCCAATTTTTTTTTTTGTCATTATATCAAATCAACTCGTTCAAGTTTTAGAAAAATTAATTTAAAACAACCAAGTAGTATTTTAAAAAAAAGATAAATAAAAACTCAAGCATGGAGTTGTGAGTTGTGGCAAAAACACGTAAAAATTAAAGGATTTCTTGTTTTTCGTACGAATTCAATGTATAAGTTTTTTTTTCTTTTTTTTTGTTGTTAATATACAAGTTATTTACCAATCAACTTTGTAGCGATTTTAACCGAGCCTTATGAGGCCTCAGGGTAGTTTTATATTTGTGCTTCTACTTCGAATGTTAAGTTTTGACATAAAAAAATCTATGCACTCCTTTTATTTTATGAAAAAAAAAAAATCATTAAGCAACTTGATGAAGTTACAAAAATCTCAAAGAATATTCTTGAAGGAATTTTTCTTGAGGACTCATATAGATCACTCACGGTATATTCTACGACCTTCATTTCTAGACTGCATTGACTTCTTCTTTAATGAATTTCTTCAGAGGTTGTAAATTTTCTCTTGTGTAAATACCTGCACAATGTCCCTTAGAGACCCCTGAGGGTGTTGACGGGGACACTCCGAAGATCAAATCAATGCAAGGTATTTTTATGCGGAACAAAGACATTAATGATTGTATTAATGAGCTTTTATGAAGTTAGAGAAGAAGAAGGAGAAGAAAATGTAGAAGTTAGGGAAGAAGAAGAAGGAACGTGTTTATGTCTAAGAGCATAAGGTTCCAAACATTTTTTCGTGTACTCAAGCTTCCTTTTATATTACTCCGTCTTGACTTTTTTCATATGACATGTAAGGGGTAGAGATGTAATCTGGTAAAAATAATATCATTCTACTGTTCGTGCCAACACATCTCATTAATATAAGCATTGACTGCCTGTTCATAATTAATGGGATGTGATAGGTATCATAATTAGTAGCTCGGGCATGGAGCAGGGAAGGCTCCGTGTGGGGTTACTTTCTAGCTATACGCTGAACTCGAGAATAGTGCGGGGTTCAACTTGCGTGTTGATCCCAATAGTTGTCGGGCGGGGACGCGTCATGGCCCATCTTAGAGTTGGGCGCGGACACGTCCTGGCCTAGGGTGGAGTTGGGTGCGGACTCATTGCGGCCCAACTTGATGTTGGGCGCGGGCGCTTTCTAGCCCAACTTGGTACTGTGGTGGCCTGTTTGGAATTGTAGTAGCGGTTGCGGTTCAAAATGCTTTTTAATTAGAAATGCATTAAAATAATTTTTTTTTATTTTTTTAAAAATTAATTTTGATATCAAGCACATTAAAACAATCGAAAACACAAAAAAAAAATTAACTAAAATAAAATTCAAAATTTGAGGGAGCGCAGTTTGCACCGTGTTCCAAATATACTCTAAAAAAGTGAACTTATTGTTCTTTATAAAGTATCATAAAGGTTATTGATCATTTAATTTTTGAAATTTAACTTCCAAAAATACACACACACTTTTTTTTTTTTTTTTTGAATTCAGCTCTAATCTTGAAACTATATAGAGTACGTGATTAAGAGGATGAGTTAAAGAGAAGAAGAAGAAAATCGATTGCTTTTTATATTGGCGGCTCTGCATTATTACATGTCATCATAGAAAAAGCATGGAAATGGCTAAGGACTTAAAAGTAGTGTTGGTGTGGGGGGTCCTTGAATAGAAAACCAGGCATAGTCTCTTGAAAGGGTTTTTCGAGTCGGGGGCCATTGCCATGGAAAAACTTCTTTCCAGTTCCTGGTATCAAACCCTAACTGTTGCCTTCAGACGGGGGAGGGAGAGAGAAAACTGGAGCTAGGGTTCCTCTCTTTTGCTAAATGGAAACACTAGTGCATGCAATACTCAGAGAAAGCTAACCAAACAAACAACTAAAAGTTATCCAATACGGAAAAGAAAGATATCCATTGGATTGTTAGAGAAAGCACGCACAGAAAGTTAAGCACTAATAACGAAGAGCAGTGGATGAGTGATGATGTATAGTACGTACTGATCCCTATAGCAATAAAGATAACGAGCTCGTCATCCCTTTTCCATATGAAAAAGGAATATTGCTCGCCTAAACACATTGCAAAAACCATAACTATAAAAATTATCTAAAAAAGCACTGAGACTCTGGTCCTAAAATGGAAACATTGGCCCTACGCAGCCTGCTCCTTCGGAGTGTTTTGCTTTGTTAAAAAAGAAAAGAAATAAGAGGACTTTATTAGAATCCAGTATTTCCTTTAAGAAAGGTTATTTATATTGATGGGGCCAGGCATTCATTTGTTTCCTTTCTTATTTATTTATTCTAAAAGTTAAAAAAGTAGCTTCAAATTAACACTCCCTACACATATGATCAGCTAGTTCGATCATACTGATCATTATCAAGACTTTCATCTGCAAAGTATGTGGGAGATAAAACAAAATATGAGCCACAAGGAGTTTTCATCTAATATTTTTATTGTACAATTGATTTTCTACAAGAAAACAGGAAATGATCATCAAGAGCATTTTTCCACCTCAGGAAAGAAAATCTATATAGGCTGAAATCCACAAACTCTTGATGTATACATTGTTCTTGTAACTCTGATCAGATGCGAAGGTGATGATGGAGTACATTGGTGCCACAGGCCAACCCGTGACATTGAATCCTGTTCCAGTTGAAGACAACATTGACTTCCATTTCATACTTAGTTTTGCCATTGACGCAGATCCATCTGCTAAGCCTCAAAATGGAAAATTCTCACCATATTGGGCAGACACATTAACCCCAAATTCAGTGGCAGCTATCAAGGAGCGTCAACCTAATGTGAAAGCCTTGGCAAGTCTTTCTGGTTGGAGTTTAGGTGACGAAGTCCTTCGTTGGTACAACCCTGAAAACCCTCAACTTTGGATCAATCACGCTTTCACCTCTCTTACATCCTTAGCTAAGGAATATCATCTTGATGGTATCGACATCGATTACGAAAACTTCCCTAGAAACAATGCTAGTTTCGCTTACTGCATAGGCGAGCTCATTACCTTACTGAAAAACCAAAGTGTCATTTCTGTGGCCACCATCGCACCTTTTCACACCACTGTTTTGCCCTATATTGAGCTCTTTAATAAGTATGGAGATGTTATTGACTGTGTTAATCACCAATTTTATACTGATAAAGTTACGAGCCCGAAAGGGTATTTAGCAGCATTTCAGCTTCGAGCCACGCAATTCGATAAGGATAAATTGTTACCTAGCTATGAAGTGAACGGAAGGGGTATTCAAGGAGACGCATTTTTTGATGCTTTAAATCTGCTGGAGGCAAATGGATTTGATGTCAATGGAGTGATGATCTTCTCAGCTGATGCTTCTTCTTCTAATAACTATTACTATGAGAGGAAATCCCAAGCTTTCTTGACCAATTCTACAAGTGTGTGATTCAAATATTTTTTGCACGAATGCTGTTAAATAAGGACACCTTAAGATCAAATAAAATAGAATTCAAAGTTGATTTCTGTTTCATCTTAATTATACCATTGATTGTGTTCGTGTTGAACACTCACTGTCTAACAATTCTAGCATTAGCCTGATGATTTTCTTGTATATATATAATTTGATAAATATTTGAAGATGCATTAATACGAAACAACCGTTTTTCTTATACATACCAAAGGATCGATGTAATTAAAAAGGGGAAAACAGGATCTAGACAATAAGTAAACATAAAGCTTTATTTAATTATAAGTCCCATCACAATTTTAGTCCAATCATGGTAAACTAGGGAAGGGATAATTCCTAGTCCATGCTGGAAGCATCAGATATCTATCACACAACACAAGCATACATAATAATTAAACACAAACTTATAATTCACTGGATATGCAGTCCTGGTGATTATTTAAAAATGACTTTTCATTCATCCAGGTACTGATGATCACTGGGAGCAGAACTGTAGAAACGCAATGGAGAGCTCGACACTCGTTCCTTGTTCCACTTGTATCCCTTCAAAAAATTTGTGAACCAGTGCACTGACCTCTTAGGGTATCTATGCAAGTTATGCAGGTAATCAGTGTAGTAGAGACCAAATCTTATGGTATAACCATTCGGCCATTCAAAATCGTCAGCAAATGTCCATGCAAAATATCCTTTAACAATGGTCCCATAGTTTCTGCCAAGATTTTTGATTGTCAAATTAGTAGGCTTAAACAATCTACGAAGGTTTTGAGACAAAAAGAATGAAGATGAAATCCCTGATATCCAGCTATCATAGACAGTTGCAAGCTGTGTGTGCAAGAGAGAGAGAGAGAGAGAGAGATTAAACTCACTCAATGGAGCTTAGAACATTCTTGAGATGGTCATGATAGTATTTTGCCCTGCAAGTATCATTAAGTGCTGTCTTCAATGATATCTGGGATCCGTTGTTGAAATCAGAAACTCCTGATGATAGATCAAGATCAAAACAATGAAAAAGAAATCACGATTAGTTTAACAATACGACAATTAACTACACTTAAATTGAGATTTGATAACATTTTCCATACCATTTTCAGTTATATAAATTGTTGGATTCCTGTACTGATCCTTGGTGTAGTTCAGAAGATATCGTATCCCTTTCGGATAAACATATAGCCAGGGTGAAGCAGCCTACATAGTCAGAAACACCATGGTAATCATATGTGTTTTTCTAGTAATTAACTAATTAGCATTTAATCATATTAATGTAATGTATCTGATTGTTAATTTTTATAGAAAGGTTTTACTGCGCACAAACCTGCGGTCCAATTAGCTTTCCATTTTTCTCCCCTGTGAGACAAGAAGGAAAATAAATCGTGAATAGTAATACACCAAGCTTGAATAAGCTCAAATTAAAATTAATTTATTCTTGAGTTTTCCCCTGGGGACTCTTAATTTTGTATTCATTATTTTATAAAATCTGAGCATATATAAAACTTCTCTCCAAGTTATCTTTTATATCAGAAACACACTTGTCAAACACTTCTCTTACTTCGAGAGCTTTTTTGTTTCTTGAAAGTTGATTAAATTTTAATTAATGAATCAATCTACGAAGGCATTAATTATTGGCTTGCGCTTATAGTACAATCAGGCCAAGCGCAAAGACATATAAAGAAAATTTAAAAACCATGTGAAGAATTCATCTTGTCTCTTCCTCAGAGAGTTTTAAAGTTAGCCAATCCATTATCTTTCCATGTTCTATCTTCCAATTTCATAAATTATTATGAATTTAATTGTGAGTTTACCAGTAACATTGACATGAGAATCTGTTGCATAACGAAGGTGAGTTGGATCAGGATCAACATGGGTAAGATTTTTTGCATAGTATGCACCATAGTAATTTAATCCAAGAATGTCATAAGATCCTCGAAGATCTAAGATTTCCTTGGCAGTGAAATTTGGCAATCGATCTCCGACTAAACTTCTCATGCTCCTTGGATAGTCACCATAAGTGATTGGGCTCAAGTGCCTAGAAACATCAAAATCTCTATTAGTTTTTTGGACAATTTTTATTTTATATTTGTATCAAGAATTAAATAATAGGAGTGTAAGAAATACTCGCCATCCTAGATTGAAATCAAGTATTCTTTGAACTGCCTCATAATCTGCTGGGGTCTCTGAATAAGGTTCGTACCAAAAGGAACAGAGGGTGATGCCGATCTTGCCATTTTGTTGTTCCTACGTACAATCCATTATTATAAGACTTAACAGAAGACAGCACCAGGAAGAAGATTTTACTCGACTACCGTAGATAAGCAGTAATTGTTTCATGGATTAATCTTTTTGGTTCATCGGTTTTGCTATACGTACCGGTACTTTTCCCGATACAATTTTACAGCTGCTGCATGAGAACGAAGCAAATTATGAGTGACTGTGTAAGGTTCAGTAGCGAGTCTCCAGCTTGGCATGCTTTATCCACCCACGCCGAGCATCGTCCCGGTGCACCAACGCCCGAATCAAAGCCATGAACACTGTAAGTGTCCGGCTCATTTAAAGTAAACCAGTGTTTCACCCGATCACCAAAACTTTGAAAGCACAAGTCGGCAAAATCTCGAAAATCATTGCTGTCGATTAGATAATAAAAACTCATCATCATGCAAGTTAAAATCCTTGACTTCATTTGAATACAAATACTTGAAAAACACTCCTAATGGTGTTTATATTTTTAATGAAAAATTAAATATGAAACTTACACGATGCTTTCGTTTAGAAAACCTCCATACTTATCAAACAATGCTTGAGGAGTGTCCCAATGAAAAAGAGTCACATAAGGCACAAGTCCTGTAGATATATATGAAATAGATAAGAAATTAATTATAAAACTATATATATAATCCGAACATTATTTTGAAATAAGAGTTAATATGTGCTAACCATTCAATATGATTTCATCAATGAGTTTGTCGTAAAACTCGATTCCCTCATCATTTATTCCCCATTGCACCTGCCCACCTATTTCAAACACACATATATAGAAAGATATACCATTATGATAAAATGTGATTAATTATAAAAAATTAAGCAAACATTGTATACCTAAATGACGCCTCATGCCAGTACTAATCTAGGCCATAAGAAACTTACTAGGTATCACTCTCGTCCAAGAGATGGAGAATCTAAAAGCATCCATATGCATGTCCTTCATCTTACGAATATCATCCTGCCATAATCATTAATTGTTACCAAGTGCTGAACCATGAAAGCATTTGTAACAAAAACATTGTCAAGCACTCCTTACTTTGTAGAGATCGTAGAAATCAATTGCAACATCACCGGTGCTATGATCTTTTATTCTGGCTGCAAAATTTCATGCAAATAACATTTCAAATTAATTTGTATGAGAGTCTGTATGTAACTGATATAACTCCGAAAATATAACTTACTGGAGAATAAAGATAGCCAATTTTTTCCCTAAATTATAATAAATAATAATAGATTAAGAGCCGACTATAATAGCCCATGGTATTGCATAATCACAGTCTCCCTTCCTCCCATAGACTTTTTATGCTTGGGATATATACCTGGATAGTCATGAGTAAATGTGTCCCATATGCTCGGCCCTCTGTTACTTTTGTTTGCATGACCTTCGTACTGAATATACACCATGCACAAAGATAGTTTCAACATTAGCTAGATATGAAAACCTAATTGCCAATATACACAACAATAAATACTGAAAAATTACTCTATATCGTGGTTTTATCAAAATATATTTGGACAATATCTGTTAACTAAAACTATAGGAATTTACGTTTGCTAATTTACCTAAAATCTTAAATTTTGGGATTCTTTTTTATGAAGGAATTTTTGGATTAATTGATCAATAACTATTTGATCTGTATGGTTATTAGATATTAAAGAATATTCTCTGACCTGATCAGTAAGAAGATCAAATCCTACATTTGTCATTTAATCATAAATTACTAGCAAATTAAAGTCCTCACCACTTATAGAGAATTTAAGGTTTTGGACCCTTGAAGGGGCCGGTGGGATTAGATCTGAAGAAGGCAGCTCCCACCATAGCCGAAGGCCTTGATGGAGCTTCCAGTTTGACCAAAAGTTAATAAGAGTAATAATTACAACGATTTATTCATTATTAGGCATGTGTTTAGTCCACATCTTAAGCTCAATGAACATTCTCTTTTCCATACCATTTTCTCTCTCTCTCTTTTTCAGACCTAATGATAGAGGGAAAAAAAGAAATTTAAGTGATCATTCAAATGAGGATAGAGAGATAATTAGACAAATAACATAGAATAATTGATGGTTAATAAATAAATTATATTTTTATTATTATACAAATAAATAAAGTAATAACGTGTAGATGCAAGCTAGTTTGGAATGCTTTAGAGGATATCTTAATCTCCTTAATATACGAGTATTATACGGATATTTTTCTGAATATTATGATTGAGAGGAACTATTTATTCCATGCCCGCCCTTTAAAAAAGGGATCGATGTATAGTTTCCTCCTCTACTGTCATTAGATCCGACAACCAACACTGACCTATATAGGAATAAAAGTACATACAAAAAAAAGAAAGAAATCAAGGTTAAAATATAAACTATATAGTAACAAACAAAAAATATTGCTAGGACTGGATCCCATGAAAGATAAGTTCGTATATTCTAGCTACCTGGTAGGCAGCTGAGCCAGTCCCAAAAACAAAGCCATCTGGGAATGAATTTCTGCTAAATGTAGGATCATGTGGGATTGTGCAATTAACATATGTCATTGGCATAGTAGGAGCCAATGAGCTAAGCAACACTAAGAACCCTAAAAGAAGAGACATCTGTCTGATAGCCATTTCTGCTAAGTGTGATTATTGTTCAAAGGCTTTATGGTTTAAGTTCTTATGATCAAACCCTTTATATAGAGGCTCTAACAGTGGAGATTATAATCTACACGTGAAATGTGCATTCATGTTTTCTTTGATATATACGGCCTTTTCCTGAATTGCTTTTCTTGGGTGGCCAAAACTTTTTTTGGTGGGGCGACAACAATTTAACAAAGTAGCTTTTGGTATTTATTTATTTTTTTGATAACTAATGTATTGCATTAAAACGCCAAAAGATTGCATCTGCATGGATATATCCATGCACATTCTGACGATCGGCCAAGCAGATGATATACCCTAAAATGTGAAGCAGTAGATCCCTCAAGATTTAAAGCATTGGTAACACTTCTATATCTAGTTTAAATCTTATTTTACTTTAAAAAAAAAGCTATCATATACTCAAAGCATACGCTAAACTTGCTTTGATGATGATTTTTTAGTTTTTACGTAGTATAAAATATTGCCCATTAATTGTGAGCGCATGAATTGACTAAATTGTTCTGGAAGAAGATGAATTGAATAAATTGATCCCTGGTGTTGACGACGATCCCAACTCCATGCATCAGTTCGGAAATCCTTAAAAACAGTTGATTTTAAGTTCTTACAAGAAAAACAATATCTTCTGAAAACTTGTAGCTATCATCTGGAGATCTGTACATCAATATCTTCAAAGAAATAATAGAAAATAAAATCATACATAATCAAAAGGGGGGAGGAGGATCGCTTTACATCGCTCTGCATGCATTGCACGCATATATGAATCCGGGTTTATCATCAAAGAAAAAGCAGGATTGTGATTGTAGTAGTGGTGGGAGTCATTGAAAAGGAAGCCAAGCATTATGCATGATCTCTGAAAGTGTTTTTAGTAAGGGTCCATTTCCTTTGGAAAACATGTATCCACCCGTCCCTCGGTACTCTCGAAGAGGGCTTGCAGAATTCTGTCCAAGAACCCTGAGAATATGGCTTTTACAGGGGGAGGCCGGGGGAGAGAAAAATGGGACTGGGATTCCTCTTTCTTGCTGTATATGTCTAATTAAATGGAAACTGTACTCGTGAAAGCTAAACCAGATCAACCACTAAAGGTGATCCAATAGGGAAAAGGAAAGATATATATTGGATCGCGAGCTTTAAACAAGCACGGAGAAAGTTGCACTGCAATAAAGAAGAGCAATAAATGAGTGATGGTATACATACTCATCCCTAAAGCAATAAAGATAACAAGATCATCAGCTTTTTCCATCTCAAAAATGATTGAAGGATAAATTTAGATCCTAACCGAAGGTTTATGTTGATTTGTAGAGAGTTGTTGATCGGTTTTTATATCTTAATACACAATAGAATATATATTTTGAAACATAGAATTACTTGAACTCTCTGAACTTCCAAGTTAACAATTAAAAAGTCTTTAATTGTGGATCTAAAAAAAGAAATTTAATTAATGCCAATGAGTTGTAAGTCAACAAGTACTAGTGTCTCTTTTTTTCTCTAAGAGATTTCAATTTCAAACTTCTCATTTATAAAGGAATCTAATTATATCCATAAAAAAAATTCAGGTATTTTAACCATGACAAATATATATTTTATTAAATTAAACACCATATAAATCAACTCAAATCCCAATTACCGAATAAATCTTCTATGCCTTAAAAGTAAAAAAAAAAAAAACAAGGTGTTAATTTTAAATAACAACTACAATAATTTGATTCGAAATGATTTTCTATATAAAATATTTTTCCCATTTGATGATCCAATTTTTTTTTTTGTCATTATATCAAATCAACTCGTTCAAGTTTTAGAAAAATTAATTTAAAACAACCAAGTAGTATTTTAAAAAAAAGATAAATAAAAACTCAGCATGGAGTTGTGAGTTGTGGCAAAAACACGTAAAAATTAAAGGATTTCTTGTTTTTCGTACGAATTCAATGTATAAGTTTTTTTTTCTTTTTTTTCTGTTGTTAATATACAAGTTATTTACCAATCAACTTTGTAGCGATTTTAACCGAGCCTTATGAGGCCTCAGGGTAGTTTTATATTTGTGCTTCTACTTCGAATGTTAAGTTTTGACATAAAAAAATCTATGCACTCCTTTTATTTTATGAAAAAAAAAAAATCATTAAGCAACTTGATGAAGTTACAAAAATCTCAAAGAATATTCTTGAAGGAATTTTTCTTGAGGACTCATATAGATCACTCACGGTATATTCTACGACCTTCATTTCTAGACTGCATTGACTTCTTCTTTAATGAATTTCTTCGAGAGGTTGTAAATTTTCTCTTGTGTAAATACGCACAATGTCCCTTAGAGACCCCCGAGGGTGTTGACGGGGACACTCCGAAGATCAAATCAATGCAAGGTATTTTTATGCGGAACAAAGACATTAATGATTGTATTAATGAGCTTTTATGAAGTTAGAGAAGAAGAAGGAGAAGAAAATGTAGAAGTTAGGGAAGAAGAAGAAGGAACGTGTTTATGTCTAAGAGCATAAGGTTCCAAACATTTTTTTTCGTGTACTCAAGCTTCCTTTTATATTACCTGTCTTGACTTTTTCATATGACATGTAAGGGGTAGAGATGTAATCTGGTAAAAATAATATCATTCTATGTTCGTGCCAACACATCTCATTAATATAAGCATTGACTTGCCTGTTCATAATTAATGGGATGTGATAGGTATCATAATTAGTAGCTCGGGCATGGAGGAGGGGAAGGCTCCGTGTGGGGTTACTTTCTAGCTATACGCTGAACTCGAGAATAGTACTGGGGTTCAACTTGCGTGTTGATCCCAATAGTTGTCGGGCGGGGACGCGTCATGGCCCATCTTAGAGTTGGGCGCGGACACGTCCTGGCCTAGGGTGGAGTTGGGTGCGGACTCATTGCGGCCCAACTTGATGTTGGGCGCGGGCGCTTTCTAGCCCAACTTGGTACCTGTGGTGGCCTGTTTGGAATTGTAGTAGCGGTTGCGGTTCAAAATGCTTTTTAATTAGAAATGCATTAAAATAATTTTTTTTTATTTTTTTAAAAATTAATTTTGATATCAGCACATTAAAACAATGCGAAAACACAAAAAAAAATTAACTAAAATAAAATTCAAAATTTGAGGGAGCGCGGTTGCACCGTGTTCCAAATATACTCTAAAAAAGTGAACTTATTGTTCTTTATAAAGTATCATAAAGGTTATTG
Source organism: Populus x sibirica (assembly GCA_019202695.1). NCBI lineage: Eukaryota > Viridiplantae > Streptophyta > Magnoliopsida > Malpighiales > Salicaceae > Populus > Populus x sibirica. The sequence goes on from JAGMVL010001918.1 coordinate 1,047,652, forward strand.
ATCATTTAATTTTTGAAATTTAACTTCCAAAAATACACACACACTTTTTTTTTTTTTTTTTGAATTCAGCTCTAATCTTGAAACTATATAGAGTACGTGATTAAGAGGATGAGTTAAAGAGAAGAAGAAGAAAATCGATTGCTTTTTATATTGGCGGCTCTGCATTATTACATGTCATCATAGAAAAAGCATGGAAATGGCTAAGGACTTAAAAGTAGTGTTGGTGTGGGGGGTCCTTGAATAGAAAACCAGGCATAGTCTCTTGAAAGGGTTTTTCGAGTCGGGGGCCATTGCCATGGAAAAACTTCTTTCCAGTTCCTGGTATCAAACCCTAACTGTTGCCTTCAGACGGGGGAGGGAGAGAGAAAACTGGAGCTAGGGTTCCTCTCTTTTGCTAAATGGAAACACTAGTGCATGCAATACTCAGAGAAAGCTAACCAAACAAACAACTAAAAGTTATCCAATACGGAAAAGAAAGATATCCATTGGATTGTTAGAGAAAGCACGCACAGAAAGTTAAGCACTAATAACGAAGAGCAGTGGATGAGTGATGATGTATAGTACGTACTGATCCCTATAGCAATAAAGATAACGAGCTCGTCATCCCTTTTCCATATGAAAAAGGAATATTGCTCGCCTAAACACATTGCAAAAACCATAACTATAAAAATTATCTAAAAAAGCACTGAGACTCTGGTCCTAAAATGGAAACATTGGCCCTACGCAGCCTGCTCCTTCGGAGTGTTTTGCTTTGTTAAAAAAGAAAAGAAATAAGAGGACTTTATTAGAATCCAGTATTTCCTTTAAGAAAGGTTATTTATATTGATGGGGCCAGGCATTCATTTGTTTCCTTTCTTATTTATTTATTCTAAAAGTTAAAAAAGTAGCTTCAAATTAACACTCCCTACACATATGATCAGCTAGTTCGATCATACTGATCATTATCAAGACTTTCATCTGCAAAGTATGTGGGAGATAAAACAAAATATGAGCCACAAGGAGTTTTCATCTAATATTTTTATTGTACAATTGATTTTCTACAAGAAAACAGGAAATGATCATCAAGAGCATTTTTCCACCTCAGGAAAGAAAATCTATATAGGCTGAAATCCACAAACTCTTGATGTATACATTGTTCTTGTAACTCTGATCAGATGCGAAGGTGATGATGGAGTACATTGGTGCCACAGGCCAACCCGTGACATTGAATCCTGTTCCAGTTGAAGACAACATTGACTTCCATTTCATACTTAGTTTTGCCATTGACGCAGATCCATCTGCTAAGCCTCAAAATGGAAAATTCTCACCATATTGGGCAGACACATTAACCCCAAATTCAGTGGCAGCTATCAAGGAGCGTCAACCTAATGTGAAAGCCTTGGCAAGTCTTTCTGGTTGGAGTTTAGGTGACGAAGTCCTTCGTTGGTACAACCCTGAAAACCCTCAACTTTGGATCAATCACGCTTTCACCTCTCTTACATCCTTAGCTAAGGAATATCATCTTTGTCGCACGTCAGAAATCAGCGCGGCATCGGCTGGCGATTTTTCGTTGTTGCGTTTGATTTGATTGGTTTGTTGGAGTCGCCACCTAGTAATTTATTCAAGGCTACTAGGAAACCGGATGTACTGGTCTTGTCAGAGATTCGTGGGTAAGGGACTGGTTGTGGTTAGGGAAGGTATTAGCACCCCTAACGCACCCTACCTAAGGTAAGTCTGCCGTGGCTTTGACGTGTTAAAGAAATTTTAATAATTGTCTTTTCATCGGATATTAGAAATACAACTTACATGTAAGTTAATAAATCTTGACCGTGATCCAATCAAAATATTAAATTCTTCTTTAATCTTTGCAATTTTGTTTATAAAAAAAATAATACATAAAACAAATACAAACACACGCATACACTTCCACTATATTTTCTTTTTCTTTTCCTTTCTTTTCCCTTTTTCTTTTCTTTTTTCTTTTACATCCACATTACAAATTATAAAAATTCAACAACTAAACAAAAATTACATCAAACACTTTAAAAATTACAAAACAACCCCTATAAATCCTCTACGGTGCGGGAAACCTTCGGACCCGTGTGAACGGGCGGCGCGTCCTTCCACGCGCCACCGCCACTAGCGCGTGGGCTCACGCGCCGCCGCTGAAACTCAAAAAAAACGGGGGCTCTGGAATGCTTCCTTACCCCTCTGTCCTCCTCAACCGCCGACGACCTGCAGGACAAGAAAGGAAACGCACACCAGTCGATTTTAGTTTATTATTTTTAGATCTGCTTAAAAAATTCTGTCATTCGTTCCTCTCGGTTTGTTACGCACGCCAATGGCGAGATCTAGTGGTGGCGGTCTTCTGCGGAAGGGCGGCGACGTTGAGATCTCTCCGGTGGTAGCGGTGGCGGTTCTTGGTTCTCGGTCTTCTCCTTCCTCGATCCGGTGGGCGTCGTCCGTGGCCTCCGAAACCGTGGTGGAGATGAGCTTCTTTGGCGGCCGATCTGTGCAAAGGAGAGGCTGGTCGATGGAGACAAGGGGGGCGGCTACGTGGTGTCTTGCGGGTCGTCGGCTTGAAGAGACCGCGATAGAGAAGAAGACGCCGCCGAGGGGTTGGTCGGATGAAGGAGGGTAGGTTGGCTTGAGGAAGGAGACGATCGGTGAGGGGGAGCCGCACGTGGGGCCGCGAAGGCCGGGTCGTGGCCGGATGTGGACGACACCTGCTTTGGAGGAGGGCGTTGTTGGCTCCTACGGGTGAAAAAGAAAGGCAAGCCGGTCGGGGAGAGAGGGGAGGAAGATGGGGTTACGATCTTTGTTATGGGGAAGAAAAAAAAATCAAAAGCCCGAGGGGGTTGGAGCTGTGAGGGTGGTCTCTTATGGGTGCCTCGGTTTGTTGCAATAGGAGGGGGATGCGTTGTTGGTTTGGAAAAGGAGAAGAAGATGGGGAAAACGGTGTGGAGAGAAGAAAATGAAAAAATCAAAACCGGGGTAGGGGAAGGCTGGCGGCTGCTGCCTTAGGTGAGATCGTGAGGTTTTTTTTGGCAGGGGAAAATGGAGGGGCAGAGGTGGAACCAGCCGGATCAGAAAAATGAAGGCCACCGGGGGAGGCTGTGTGCAGAGAAGAAAAAATTCTCTGGTGGGCGGCTGCGGCTGGGTGTGAAAGAGATAGGTTTAGGGTTTCTCTCCCCCTTTTTATTTGTCAAAATTGCCCCCCTCCCTTTGAAAATTCAGTATAGCATGGTATTTATAGGAAAAGTTTGCTAGGTTTTCAAACAAGTCCCTCAACTTTCCTTTCCTTCTCTTTTCCTCTTTTTTTTGTAAATTTTGATTTTTCTTATTTTTTTTTTTTGTATTTTTTGAAAGCGAGCAAAATCAACGTCGACTCAATGAGGAAAATCAATGATTTTAAAATTTAACGCGTTAAAAGTTGAACGCGTTCGAAAGATCTTTGAAAATTTAAATTCTTTTTAGACGACGCTGCAAATGCTAAAAACGATGCAAATGTATTAAAAAATGTATTTTTTTGGGTTTTCAATGCTTTTCGCTTTTTTTGGATTTTTTCTCAAAATTTATTAAAACATGGGTCAAAAATTGGGTAGTAACAGATGCCCCCTCTTTACAATACTTACGAAACAAAACTCCTCAATGTTTTGCGTAGTAAGCTTTGTAAAGAAAAACTCTAACTGTTTCTTTCTCTCTCTTTTTTTTCCTTTTTTTTTTGTTAACTTGAGATCCCATCGGCGATCTCCTTGAACCAAAACCAAAATCTGCGTGGTTGGGCTAACTCGAGATCCCGTCCGGCGATCCCCTTTAACCGAGAACCAATATCCTGTGTGTGGTTGGGCTAACTCGAGATCCCGTCCGGCGATCCCCTTTAACCGAGAACCAATATCCGTGTGTGGTTGGGCTAACTTCGAGATCCCATCGGCGATCCCCTTTAACGAGAACCAACATGAGATCCCATCGGCGACCTCATTAAACCAAAACTAAAAAAATATGTGTAGCTCGGTCAACCTGAAATCCCATCTGGCGATTCCCTTTAACCAAAGCTACATGAGATCCCATCTGGCGACCTCATTAAAGTGGAACTAAAAGATGTGGTAGCTCGGTCAACCCGAAATCCCATCCGGCGATTCCCTTTAACCAAAGCTACATGAGATCCCATCGCGACCTCATTAAAGTGGAACTATAAAATGTGTAGCTCGGTCAACCCGAAATCCCATCCGGCGATTCCCTTTAACCAAAGCTACATGAGATCCCATCGGCGACCTCATTAAAGTGGAACTAAAATGTGTGGTAGCTCGGTCAACTCCGAAATCCCATACGGCGATTCCCTTTAACCAAAGCTACATGAGATCCCATCCGGCGACCTCATTCAACTGGAACTAAAATATGTGTGTAGCTCGGTCAACTTCGAAATCCCATCGGCGATTCCCTTTAACCAAAGCTACATGAGATCCCATCCGGCGACCTCATTAAATCAAAACAAAGAATATGTGTAACAAATGGTCTCATTGTGATGGGTGACCTACCCATGTGGAAAGAATATGGAAAGCGGTCTCATTATGATGGGTGACCTACCCAAATGGAAAGAATGTGAAGTGCGGTCTCATTGTAATGGGTGACCTACCCAGATGGAATATAGAAAAAATATGAAGTGGTCTCATTGTAATGGGTGACCTACCCGGATGGAGTATGAGAAAAAATGTAAGTGGTCGCATTATAATGGGTGACCTACCCAAATGGAAGATGAGAAAAAAATGTGAAGTGGTCGCATTATAATGGGTGACCTACCCAAATGGAAGATGGTGGTCTTATTGTGATGGGTGACCTACCCAGAAAAAATGATGATGTTTTTTTTTTTTTCAAAAAATAAAATAAAATAATGGTCTCATTGTTACGGGTGACCTACCCAAAGAAAAAGAAAGGGTGGTCTCCTTGTAATGGGTGACCTACCCAGGTGGAAGGTAGAAAAAAATGTGAAGTGTGGTCTCATTATAATGGGTGACCTACCCAAAGAAAAAGGAAAGAGTGGTCTCATTGTAATGGGTGACCTACCCAAGTGGAAGAATGGCCTCATTGTAATGGGTGACCTACCCAGATAAATAAAACATGGAGAATTGGTCGCGTTGTAATGGGTGACCTACCCAGGAAAATGTTGGTCTCATTGTAATGGGTGACCTACCCAGATGGAAGATGATAGATGAAAGATGTGATGTGACAAGTGTGAAAAATGGGACTTACCTGGCGAAGTCCTGAAGGGATGATCGAGAAGGGCTGAAAAACTTGGTGCTTCTTGATAATACCTGATTGCAGGGTTTGAAAACTCAATGCTTCCTTATTGCAAGGTTGATCTTTTCATTTCTTTGAGATTTTCCTAACAGTAAAGTTTATCTCATCTTCTTCCCGTTCCAAGGTCACAACCATGATTCTCTATTATTATCAGCTCAATGATTCTCCCCTTTTTTTCTTTTTTTTTCTTTTTTTTTTGTTGTTCCCCAATCTTGCTAAACTACATTGAGGATTTTTTTCCTGCAACAAAAATAAAAAATATGTGCAATGTTTAAACGTTAGATGACATGCATGCATCCTTACCTGATTCGAAATATAGGTCCCCCCTCTTCGATATTCCATCATCACAGGGTGCCTTTGTTTGCATTCCCAAGCTTTCTTTGTTCTTTCGATGCATTGGCTTATTCATGTGCTAGCCATCCACTCAGTTGTAAGTGCAGTGCCCATCTTGGGCTGTCCACGACGATTACTGCTCTTAGTTGTTCTCAAGCTTGACCATGCTTCCAAGTGTGGTTGCTCGATTCATCATGAAGGAGTTGAACAAATCATCCATCTCCTAGATTCTCTTAAGAATTGTCCTTTGATTTGGTGCGTGTGTTTTGCCAACACCCCTCAAGAGGTTTTCTGGTGTTTAACCTCCTTTTAGATTGTCAATCAGTCATGAACTTGCCCCCAGTTGAAACAATACTCTTCAAGTATATGTTATCATCAGTCTTCATTGAAACTATCTAGTTGTCCAGACATGCATCTCATAGCTTGCCGTACAAGGCTCCTCGTCGTAAGCTCAATGTTTTTTCTCCATGGATTTCTCTCATTTTATCGAATCAGATTGTGAAAAGAAATGCAGTGGCATCATCAATGATGTTCATTTTATCACCCATATTCATGCGATGAAGTGCGCATTTGAGCTTCGGGAATAGATGGTCCCACGATCGGTCTTGGTGGGTGCATTTCGAGATTCATTCAATGAAGTTGTGATAACATCTGTTGATAACCATGTTTCAAAAGATGACAATATGAGATTGTCCTTCAAGTGCAGCATTGTTCCCACAGTCAATCTTGGTGGTGTGCATCTTTTCAATATTCATTCAAATGCAACTGTATGCCCACATCGATTGATAGCCCATGTTTCAAAAGGTGATGATATAAAGATTTCCTTCAAGTATATCTTTGCTTTCCCGATTGTTGACGGGGTTCACTAGATCATGGACTATCTTTGAACAACCTTGCCCCCAGGTATGATCTGAATGTTTGTTCTGCTGATTAGCTTTCTTTAAACACCATTGTCCTCAGTGCATTGATTCATCATTTGATCATCTTTAATTTGCCCCCAGCTGATCTGAATACTGTTTGTTTTCCTACTCAGGATCCACTGTATTGCCCCCAAGTGGTCAACTTTTCGAGTGTCAAGAAGAGTTGATGTCATTTCTGCTTCAATTTGTTCTTCTTTGTTCGACAATCTTTCTTGTTCTGGAATCAAATCTCATATTTCAACTCTCATGTCTATTCAAATCTAATTGTTGAAATGAAATCAGAGAGATGTCAATTTTGAAAAGTATTTTTGGAAATCAAGCTTTTTTGGTCAAAGACCCAACACACACTATTCAATGTAGTCCTTTGATTGTCTTGTATTTTGAAAACAGAAATGACCCATTGTAAGTTTAAAATGACTTTTTTCATGGTTCTTTATGTCAGTTTTAATCTTTGATCTTGAGTATATCTTTTCACGGTCTGCAATGAGGTGACCTTCTGTGAATTTCAAGGAAAACAAAAGGCTCAAAGTCGAAACTTGAGGAATCATCAAGAAAGATTGTTTTCTTTTTTTTAGCACCAATTTTATTAGCATGCATAATAACAAGTAGCTTAATTCATGAAGCCATGACTCTTATGTAAAGGCTCTTCAAGTTTTGAGAGCGCCATTTATCAGTTCAAATTGCTTACTTGATCAAAAAGGGCTTTTAAAAGCACGTAATGCAGGTTATGGTTCATGGCTATGAAAGAAAGGAATTTCAAAAGCTCAAAAGGTGTTTGAGGGTTTCAAAGCCCTAGGATCAATATCAACTATTCATCAACTTTTTTTTTTCTCATTGTCATTGTAGAGAAAGTGACATATAACCTTGTTAATATCAAATTCAGAATTCTCTTAACATAGGTTATAATGCTAATCCAACTTTATCTCTCGATGAATAATGAATCTAAAAAATTTTGAAGACACTAAAGGCTTTATCCTAGACACACCGAAAGACATGAAACTTGATTTTTTTGGTGTTGACTTTTGGCATTTGTTGTGTCTTTCTTCCATTGAAACCTCTTTTGCCCCTCTTAGAATTGATAGGCATTCTCCTTCATTTCCACTTTTTTTGCTTTTACATAACCTTCCTCCAAGTTTTCTTGGATGTCCCTCAATCTATGGCTTTTCTTGTTCTCCCTTTCTCAATCATTGGGCTTTCATTCTAAGCCTTTCTTTTATCATTGATTCTATCAGTGTCTTCATCCTTCCTAATAACATATCTCTCATTGCCCCCAGTGTGGGGTGTTATCCTAGTCAGGGTTTCTTTTTGAAAGAAAATATTTTACCAGACTCAAAATGGGACTACAAGGGATATAATCTTTAGAAAGTGAAGGGATATCAAAGATGGCCTTTTCTCATTTCAAGCAAGGTCGGTTAGAACCGATAAATTTTGACCTCATCCAAGTGTAATGATTGGGACTTGTAAGAATCATGACTCACGAGTCCATAACTATTGAATCCACTACATGTCATTATGCATACTGCTAAAACTTAGCTATATGATGTGTGGTTCGGTTTCAGGAGGTATGAGTTCAAAATTGTTTGGTCACCTCATGCCATTTTCGGGGATCAAGTCATTTTTGCAATCAAAATACTTTTAATGTTCGGGATTAATTAGCTTTAGTTTTGTATGTTGGAGTTTGATCAAAATATTTTGTAAAAATACCCTTTGAAAGAAGCATCTCTTGATTTCAAAACAACGGGAAGACAAAGGAAAGACATGTTTCATTCAAGGATGAGTGTGACCCCAAAACAAAATGCAAGATGGCAAAATCCATAACAAAAATGATTGACAGTTTAACCCTTTCTTAGATCGGCCTCTTTGGCAATATCTCTGTTTTGTCAAGCAATTTCGATCACTCGTCATTCGAGGATGTTCGCGACAAAATGATCGATGACAAGCTCCTTCATAGATTCCTCTCGTCTTTTGCTCACCAACTTCCGGACTCGATTCTTGCAATTGTTCAATTGAAATAGCTGAGGACCCCACCATGACATCACATCTCTTGTCTGGATTATACCACCTAGAAAACGGTGGTTGCATGGGATCTGTCAGAGTCAAGCAAAAATCTGGAATCTGGCAGATGCTGGTAAATAAACCCATATGGCAAAGGAATGTCTATCTTTGGCAAAGACATTGGAGTAGTTGATGCTTGAGCGAGACTTGACTAGGCAAAATAACTGAGGTTTCTCAATTGAGAGTCATCTTCTGATTCAACTCTCTTCACAGTTCTGGAATCCGTGGCAAAACCTTCAATCCTTTACTTCTTCATAGCTCGCTCAATTCTTTCAATGATCTTCACAACATCATGTCATTCTTCCAATGTTCTTTGCGGTTGTATGAGATTGTTGGAAACCTTCCAACAGCTAGGTAATCTTGGCAGCACATAGAATCATGCGGCGCTATCCCTTGTCAATGTGTGAAATGATGCATTGTTTTTATTGGAGGAGAAACCGATGAATATGAAACTCCTTTGTCTCCTCTTCAATCCCTCACAGACAGTGCAGCAAACAAACACTCGTAGAGGAGCTCGCTCTGTCGAAGTTTCAATCTTCTTCCTATTTTTCAGCCGAGGTCTGTCTCTTTTCCCTACTTCCGCGTTTTAATGCCGACACCTGGTAGGAGAAACTTGTAGGTGATCCGAAACTACTTCATTCCTTCTTGGATTCTCCACTTGGAGCAACAAACTGATTTTACGTGGAGAGAGCTCGCCACGATGAACTTCTATATCCGCTCCTGTTTTCTAGCTCGGCCCGGCTTTTCCGCCTACTACGGTGTCTTTGTGCTGAAACCGATGAGAGATTTTTATAGCATATGCAACTAATAAATCCCCTCTTGCATTCCCAACTTGCGAGCCATAAACGGATTTTTGTAGAGAGAGCTCGCCACATTGAAGTTTGATGACTGCTAACATTTTCGGACCGAGTCTCACTCTTCCGCCTACTACAATGTTTTCTTTGGTGCCACTTGGTGAGAGAAAGTTTTAAAGCATATGAAACTACTACACCCCCTCTTGCGTTCCCCACGGCGGATCCACAAACAAATCTCTACGAGAGAGAGCTCGCAACGTAGAAGTTCGGTGTCGAATCATGGTTTTTTTTTTTTGGTTTTTTTTTTTTCCACATCTTGTCTTCTTTGAACCGGAATTGAGCTCACAGGTTGGGGTAACTTCAAAGAAGGCTAATGCACCATGCATAGAAGGCTAGCGGTTTTATTTGGTGCCATTGAAAAATACGGAGGCGATGAACAATTATCGGGCAAGCGACCAAGAATAAAAGTTGTCATAAGTTGATGACCGAAAGCATTGTGGTTGTTCGTGATCGAAAAGGAGAGGTGCAGCTTCAATGGGACATGGACGAGCGGTGTTCTCACAGAAAACTGTGCAGACATTCCCTTTCCATTTGATGCTCTACACTTGTTCAGGCAGATCTGAGCCTAACTACTTCCCCTTTGATGCTCTCAACTTTCTTTTGACTCTGTGCCTCTCTCTGACATCTTTCTTCATTTCCATCGTCTTTTTTTTCAATCACGTGTAGCACAACTTGGGTGGGGGAACCTATCTTTTAACCTGGTACATGCATGATAAATGTATGAACATGTAAACTATATGAAGAACTCGCCCTTCGAGGGGTGACAATATGGTCGTAACTCTTGTATGATGAAACAAGAATCTTGATTCTTGCCCAAACTCTACAATGAAAATTTTCTGAGTAACGGTCATTGTGTAACCCACAAGTCTTGAGTTCAAGATGCTTCAAGAAGGGTTTGCCCTGATGCAAATAAAAATAACACATACAACCTAAGGACAAGTTCTATTCATTATGTGATCATGGGTAGGTTTTCTACCGGTCTCAAAAGGGTCTCATATCCGCCCAAGTGACGTTCTTCGTAAAGACGGTATGGGGCGTTGCAAGGAATAGTTAAGGTATGTCTACCCACCATTACCAAGCGAGGCACTCGAAATGAGTTCGGTTTTTCACGCATCCGAACCCCGACCAATAGTCATAGGGCGGATCGCTAATTCACCACCTAACTTAGAAGCTTGTGTGTGTTTTAAAAAATAAATACGGGTGATGCATGAAACAATTCTAAAAATACATGGATAAAACAAAAATAAAACAAGACAAAAATGCAAAAACTTAAACACATCAAATACACAAAGCTTAGTCCAATATTGTCGAAAAAGTACCTTCCCCGGTGGAGTCGCCATTCGTCGCACGTCGGAAATCAGCGCTGCATCGGCCGGCGATTTTTCGTTGTTGCGTTTGATTTGATTGGTTTGTTGGAGTCGCCACCTAGTAATTTATTCAAGGCTACTAGGAAACCGGATGTCTACTGGTCTTGTCGGAGATTCGTGGGTAAGGGGACTGGTTGTGGTTAGGGAAGGTATTAGCACCCCTAACGCACCCTACCTAAGGTAAGTCGCTTCGTGGCTTTGACGTGTTAAAGAAGTTTTAATAATTGTCTTTTCATCGGATATTAGAAATACAACTTACATGTAAGTTAATAAATCTTGACCGTGATCCAATCAAAATATTAAATTCTTCTTTAATCTTTGCAATTTTGTTTATAAAAAAAATAATACATAAAACAAATACAAACACACGCATACACTTCCACTATATTTTCTTTTTCTTTTCCTTTCTTTTCCCTTTTTCTTTTCTTTTTTCTTTTACATCCACATTACAAATTATAAAAATTCAACAACTAAACAAAAATTACATCAAACACTTTAAAAATTACAAAACAACCCCTATAAATCCTTTACAGTGCAGGCAACCTTCTGGACCCGTGTGAACAGCGGCGGCGCGTCCTTCCACGCGCCACCGCCACTGGCGGCGCGTGGGCTCACGCGCCACCGCCACTGGAAACTCAAAAAAACAGGGGCTCTGGAATGCTTCCTTACCCCTCTGTCCTCCTCAACCGCCGACGACCTGCAGGACAAGAAAGGAAACGCACACCAGTCGATTTTAGTTTATTATTTTTAAATCTGCTAAAAATTCTGTCATCCGTTCCTCTCGGTTTGTTCCGCACGCCAATGGCGAGATCTAGTGGTGGCGGTCTTCGCGGAAGGGGCGGCGACGTTGAGATCTCTCCCGGTGGTAGCGGTGGCGGTTCTTGGTTCTCGGTCTTCTCCTTCCTCGATCCGGTGGGCGTCGTCCGTGGCCTCCTGAAACCGTGGTGGAGATGAGCTTCTCGGCGGCCGATCTGTGCAAAGGAGAGCTGGTCGATGGAGACAAGGGGGGCGGCTCGTGGTGTGCTGCGGGTCGTCGCTGCTGAAGAGACCGCAGTAGAAGAAGACGCCGCGAGGGGTTGGTCGGATGAAGGAGGGTAGGTTCTTGAGGAAGGAGACGATCGGTGAGGGGGGAGCCGCCTGTGGGCTGCTGAAGGCTGGTCTGTGGCCGGATGTGGACGACACTGCTGGAGGAGGGCGTTGTTGGCTCCTACGGGTGAAAAAGAAAGGCAAGCCGGCTGGGAGAGAGGGGGAGGAAGATGGGGTTACGGTCTTGTTATGGGGAAGAAAAAAAAATCAAAAGCCCGAGGGGGTTGGAGCTGTGAGGGTGGTCTCTTATGGGTGCCTCGGTTTGTTGCAATGGGAGGGGGATGCGTTGTTGGCTGGAAAAGGAGAAGAAGATGGGGGAAAACGGTGTGGAGAGAAGAAAATGAAAAAATCAAAACCGGGGTAGGGGAAGGTGGCGGCTGCTTGCCTTAGGTGAGATCGTGAGGTTTTTTTTGGCGGGGAAAATGGAGGGGCGAGAGGTGGAACCAGCCGGATCGGAAAAATGAAGGCCACCGGGGGAAGTCTGTGTGCGAGAGAAGAAAAAATTCTGCGGGTGGGCGGCCGGCATTGGGTGTGAAAGAGATAGGTTTAGGGTTTCTCTCCCCCTTTTTATTTGTCAAAATTGCCCCCCTCCCTTTGAAAATTCAGTATAGCATGGTATTTATAGGAAAAGTTTGCTAGGTTTTCAAACAAGTCCCTCAACTTTCCTTTCCTTCTCTTTTCCTCTTTTTTTTGTAAATTTTGATTTTTCTTTTTTTTTTTTTTGTTTTTTTTGAAAGCGAGCAAAATCAACGTCGACTCAATGAGGAAAATCAATGATTTTAAAATTTAACGCGTTAAAAGTTGAACGCGTTCGAAAGATCTTTGAAAATTTAAATTCTTTTTAGACGACGCGCGCAAATGCTAAAAACGATGCAAATGTATTAAAAAATGTATTTTTTTTGGTTTTCAATGCTTTTCGCTATTTTTGGATTTTTTCTGAAAATTTATTAAAACATGGGTCAAAAATTGGGTAGTAACAATCTTGATGGTATCGACATCGATTACGAAAACTTCCCTAGAAACAATGCTAGTTTCGCTTACTGCATAGGCGAGCTCATTACCTTACTGAAAAACCAAAGTGTCATTTCTGTGGCCACCATCGCACCTTTTCACACCACTGTTTTGCCCTATATTGAGCTCTTTAATAAGTATGGAGATGTTATTGACTGTGTTAATCACCAATTTTATACTGATAAAGTTACGAGCCCGAAAGGGTATTTAGCAGCATTTCAGCTTCGAGCCACGCAATTCGATAAGGATAAATTGTTACCTAGCTATGAAGTGAACGGAAGGGGTATTCAAGGAGACGCATTTTTTGATGCTTTAAATCTGCTGGAGGCAAATGGATTTGATGTCAATGGAGTGATGATCTTCTCAGCTGATGCTTCTTCTTCTAATAACTATTACTATGAGAGGAAATCCCAAGCTTTCTTGACCAATTCTACAAGTGTGTGATTCAAATATTTTTTGCACGAATGCTGTTAAATAAGGACACCTTAAGATCAAATAAAATAGAATTCGAAGTTGATTTCTGTTTCATCTTAATTATACCATTGATTGTGTTCGTGTTGAACACTCACTGTCTAACAATTCTAGCATTAGCCTGATGATTTTCTTGTATATATATAATTTGATAAATATTTGAAGATGCATTAATACGAAACAACCGTTTTTCTTATACATACCAAAGGATCGATGTAATTAAAAAGGGGAAAACAGGATCTAGACAATAAGTAAACATAAAGCTTTATTTAATTATAAGTCCCATCACAATTTTAGTCCAATCATGGTAAACTAGGGAAGGGATAATTCCTAGTCCATGCTGGAAGCATCAGATATCTATCACACAACACAAGCATACATAATAATTAAACACAAACTTATAATTCACTGGATATGCAGTCCTGGTGATTATTTAAAAATGACTTTTCATTCATCCAGGTACTGATGATCACTGGGAGCAGAACTGTAGAAACGCAATGGAGAGCTCGACACTCGTTCCTTGTTCCACTTGTATCCCTTCAAAAAATTTGTGAACCAGTGCACTGACCTCTTAGGGTATCTATGCAAGTTATGCAGGTAATCAGTGTAGTAGAGACCAAATCTTATGGTATAACCATTCGGCCATTCAAAATCGTCAGCAAATGTCCATGCAAAATATCCTTTAACAATGGTCCCATAGTTTCTGCCAAGATTTTTGATTGTCAAATTAGTAGGCTTAAACAATCTACGAAGGTTTTGAGACAAAAAGAATGAAGATGAAATCCCTGATATCCAGCTATCATAGACAGTTGCAAGCTGTGTGTGCAAGAGAGAGAGAGAGAGAGAGAGATTAAACTCACTCAATGGAGCTTAGAACATTCTTGAGATGGTCATGATAGTATTTTGCCCTGCAAGTATCATTAAGTGCTGTCTTCAATGATATCTGGGATCCGTTGTTGAAATCAGAAACTCCTGATGATAGATCAAGATCAAAACAATGAAAAAGAAATCACGATTAGTTTAACAATACGACAATTAACTACACTTAAATTGAGATTTGATAACATTTTCCATACCATTTTCAGTTATATAAATTGTTGGATTCCTGTACTGATCCTTGGTGTAGTTCAGAAGATATCGTATCCCTTTCGGATAAACATATAGCCAGGGTGAAGCAGCCTACATAGTCAGAAACACCATGGTAATCATATGTGTTTTTCTAGTAATTAACTAATTAGCATTTAATCATATTAATGTAATGTATCTGATTGTTAATTTTTATAGAAAGGTTTTACTGCGCACAAACCTGCGGTCCAATTAGCTTTCCATTTTTCCTCCCCTGTGAGACAAGAAGGAAAATAAATCGTGAATAGTAATACACCAAGCTTGAATAAGCTCAAATTAAAATTAATTTATTCTTGAGTTTTCCCCTGGGGACTCTTAATTTTGTATTCATTATTTTATAAAATCTGAGCATATATAAAACTTCTCTCCAAGTTATCTTTTATATCAGAAACACACTTGTCAAACACTTCTTTTACTTCGAGAGCTTTTTTGTTTCTTGAAAGTTGATTAAATTTTAATTAATGAATCAATCTACGAAGGCATTAATTATTGGCTTGCGCTTATAGTACAATCAGGCCAAGCGCAAAGACATATAAAGAAAATTTAAAAACCATGTGAAGAATTCATCTTGTCTCTTCCTCAGAGAGTTTTAAAGTTAGCCAATCCATTATCTTTCCATGTTCTATCTTCCAATTTCATAAATTATTATGAATTTAATTGTGAGTTTACCAGTAACATTGACATGAGAATCTGTTGCATAACGAAGGTGAGTTGGATCAGGATCAACATGGGTAAGATTTTTTGCATAGTATGCACCATAGTAATTTAATCCAAGAATGTCATAAGATCCTCGAAGATCTAAGATTTCCTTGGCAGTGAAATTTGGCAATCGATCTCCGACTAAACTTCTCATGCTCCTTGGATAGTCACCATAAGTGATTGGGCTCAAGTGCCTAGAAACATCAAAATCTCTATTAGTTTTTTGGACAATTTTTATTTTATATTTGTATCAAGAATTAAATAATAGGAGTGTAAGAAATACTCGCCATCCTAGATTGAAATCAAGTATTCTTTGAACTGCCTCATAATCTGCTGGGGTCTCTGAATAAGGTTCGTACCAAAAGGAACAGAGGGTGATGCCGATCTTGCCATTTTGTTGTTCCTACGTACAATCCATTATTATAAGACTTAACAGAAGACAGCACCAGGAAGAAGATTTTACTCGACTACTGTAGATAAGCAGTAATTGTTTCATGGATTAATCTTTTTGGTTCATCAGTTTTGCTATACGTACCTGGTACTTTTCCCGATACAATTTTACAGCTGCTGCATGAGAACGAAGCAAATTATGAGTGACTGTGTAAGGTTCAGTAGCAGAGTCTCCAGCTTGGCATGCTTTATCCACCCACGCCGAGCATCGTCCCGGTGCACCAACGCCCGAATCAAAGCCATGAACACTGTAAGTGTCCGGCTCATTTAAAGTAAACCAGTGTTTCACCCGATCACCAAAACTTTGAAAGCACAAGTCGGCAAAATCTCGAAAATCATTGCTGTCGATTAGATAATAAAAACTCATCATCATGCAAGTTAAAATCCTTGACTTCATTTGAATACAAATACTTGAAAAACACTCCTAATGGTGTTTATATTTTTAATGAAAAATTAAATATGAAACTTACACGATGCTTTCGTTTAGAAAACCTCCATACTTATCAAACAATGCTTGAGGAGTGTCCCAATGAAAAAGAGTCACATAAGGCACAAGTCCTGTAGATATATATGAAATAGATAAGAAATTAATTATAAAACTATATATATAATCCGAACATTATTTTGAAATAAGAGTTAATATGTGCTAACCATTCAATATGATTTCATCAATGAGTTTGTCGTAAAACTCGATTCCCTCATCATTTATTCCCCATTGCACCTGCCCACCTATTTCAAACACACATATATAGAAAGATATACCATTATGATAAAATGTGATTAATTATAAAAAATTAAGCAAACATTGTATACCTAAATGACGCCTCATGCCAGTACTAATCTAGGCCATAAGAAACTTACTAGGTATCACTCTCGTCCAAGAGATGGAGAATCTAAAAGCATCCATATGCATGTCCTTCATCTTACGAATATCATCCTGCCATAATCATTAATTGTTACCAAGTGCTGAACCATGAAAGCATTTGTAACAAAAACATTGTCAAGCACTCCTTACTTTGTAGAGATCGTAGAAATCAATTGCAACATCACCGGTGCTATGATCTTTTATTCTGGCTGCAAAATTTCATGCAAATAACATTTCAAATTAATTTGTATGAGAGTCTGTATGTAACTGATATAACTCCGAAAATATAACTTACTGGAGAATAAAGATAGCCAATTTTTTCCCTAAATTATAATAAATAATAATAGATTAAGAGCCGACTATAATAGCCCATGGTATTGCATAATCACAGTCTCCCTTCCTCCCATAGACTTTTTATGCTTGGGATATATACCTGGATAGCCATGAGTAAATGTGTCCCATATGCTCGGCCCTCTGTTACTTTTGTTTGCATGACCTTCGTACTGAATATACACCATGCACAAAGATAGTTTCAACATTAGCTAGATATGAAAACCTAATTGCCAATATACACAACAATAAATACTGAAAAATTACTCTATATCGTGGTTTTATCAAAATATATTTGGACAATATCTGTTAACTAAAACTATAGGAATTTACGTTTGCTAATTTACCTAAAATCTTAAATTTTGGGATTCTTTTTTATGAAGGAATTTTTGGATTAATTGATCAATAACTATTTGATCTGTATGGTTATTAGATATTAAAGAATATTCTCTGACCTGATCAGTAAGAAGATCAAATCCTACATTTGTCATTTAATCATAAATTACTAGCAAATTAAAGTCCTCACCACTTATAGAGAATTTAAGGTTTTGGACCCTTGAAGGGGCCGGTGGGATTAGATCTGAAGAAGGCAGCTCCCACCATAGCCGAAGGCCTTGATGGAGCTTCCAGTTTGACCAAAAGTTAATAAGAGTAATAATTACAACGATTTATTCATTATTAGGCATGTGTTTAGTCCACATCTTAAGCTCAATGAACATTCTCTTTTCCATACCATTTTCTCTCTCTCTTTTTTTCAGACCTAATGATAGAGGGAAAAAAAGAAATTTAAGTGATCATTCAAATGAGGATAGAGAGATAATTAGACAAATAACATAGAATAATTGATGGTTAATAAATAAATTATATTTTTATTATTATACAAATAAATAAAGTAATAACGTGTAGATGCAAGCTAGTTTGGAATGCTTTAGAGGATATCTTAATCTCCTTAATATACGAGTATTATACGGATATTTTTCTGAATATTATGATTGAGAGGAACTATTTATTCCATGCCCGCCCTTTAAAAAAGGGATCGATGTATAGTTTCCTCCTCTACTGTCATTAGATCCGACAACCAACACTGACCTATATAGGAATAAAAGTACATACAAAAAAAAGAAAGAAATCAAGGTTAAAATATAAACTATATAGTAACAAACAAAAAATATTGCTAGGACTGGATCCCATGAAAGATAAGTTCGTATATTCTAGCTACCTGGTAGGCAGCTGAGCCAGTCCCAAAAACAAAGCCATCTGGGAATGAATTTCTGCTAAATGTAGGATCATGTGGGATTGTGCAATTAACATATGTCATTGGCATAGTAGGAGCCAATGAGCTAAGCAACACTAAGAACCCTAAAAGAAGAGACATCTGTCTGATAGCCATTTCTGCTAAGTGTGATTATTGTTCAAAGGCTTTATGGTTTAAGTTCTTATGATCAAACCCTTTATATAGAGGCTCTAACAGTGGAGATTATAATCTACACGTGAAATGTGCATTCATGTTTTCTTTGATATATACGGCCTT
This sequence comes from Populus x sibirica, assembly GCA_019202695.1. Lineage (NCBI taxonomy): Eukaryota > Viridiplantae > Streptophyta > Magnoliopsida > Malpighiales > Salicaceae > Populus > Populus x sibirica. The sequence goes on from JAGMVL010001918.1 coordinate 1,066,026, forward strand.
TTCCTGAATTGCTTTTCTTGGGTGGCCAAAACTTTTTTTGGTGGGGCGACAACAATTTAACAAAGTAGCTTTTGGTATTTATTTATTTTTTTGATAACTAAAGTATTGCATTAAAACGCCAAAAGATTGCATCTGCATGGATATATCCATGCACATTCTGACGATCGGCCAAGCAGATGATATACCCTAAAATGTGAAGCAGTAGATCCCTCAAGATTTAAAGCATTGGTAACACTTCTATATCTAGTTTAAATCTTATTTTACTTTAAAAAAAAGCTATCATATACTCAAAGCATACGCTAAACTTGCTTTGATGATGATTTTTTAGTTTTTACGTAGTATAAAATATTGCCCATTAATTGTGAGCGCATGAATTGACTAAATTGTTTTGGAAGAAGATGAATTGAATAAATTGATCCCTGGTGTTGACGACGATCCCAACTCCATGCATCAGTTCGGAAATCCTTAAAAACAGTTGATTTTAAGTTCTTACAAGAAAAACAATATCTTCTGAAAACTTGTAGCTATCATCTGGAGATCTGTACATCAATATCTTCAAAGAAATAATAGAAAATAAAATCATACATAATCAAAAGGGGGAGGAGGATCGCTTTACATCGCTCTGCATGCATTGCACGCATATATGAATCCGGGTTTATCATCAAAGAAAAAGCAGGATTGTGATTGTAGTAGTGGTGGGAGTCATTGAAAAGGAAGCCAAGCATTATGCATGATCTCTGAAAGTGTTTTTAGTAAGGGTCCATTTCCTTTGGAAAACATGTATCCACCCGTCCCTCGGTACTCTCGAAGAGGGCTTGCAGAATTCTGTCCAAGAACCCTAAGAATATGGCTTTTACAGGGGGAGGCCGGGGGAGAGAAAAAATGGGACTGGGATTCCTCTTTCTTGCTGTATATGTCTAATTAAATGGAAACTGTACTCGTGAAAGCTAAACCAGATCAACCACTAAAGGTGATCCAATAGGGAAAAGGAAAGATATATATTGGATCGCGAGCTTTAAACAAGCACGGAGAAAGTTGCACTGCAATAAAGAAGAGCAATAAATGAGTGATGGTATACATACTCATCCCTAAAGCAATAAAGATAACAAGATCATCAGCTTTTTCCATCTCAAAAATGATTGAAGGATAAATTTAGATCCTAACCGAAGGTTTATGTTGATTTGTAGAGAGTTGTTGATCGGTTTTTATATCTTAATACACAATAGAATATATATTTTGAAACATAGAATTACTTGAACTCTCTGAACTTCCAAGTTAACAATTAAAAAGTCTTTAATTGTGGATCTAAAAAAAGAAATTTAATTAACGCCAATGATCAGTTGTAATTCAACAATTACTAGTGTCTCTTTTTTCTCTAAGAGATTCCAATTTCAAACTTCTCATTTATAAAGGAATCTAATTATATCCATAAAAAAATCAGGTATTTTAACCATGAAAAATATATATTTTATTAAATTAACCACTAGATAAATCAACTCAAATCCCAATTACCGAATAAATCTTCTAGCTATGCCTTAAAAACTGAAAAACAAGGTGTTAATTTTAAATAACAACTACAATAATTTGATTCGAAATGATTTCCTGTATAAAATATTTTTCCCATTTGATGATCCAATTTTTTTTTTCATTATATCAAATCAACTCGTTCAAGTTTTAGAAAAATTAATTTAAAATAACCAAGTAGTATTTTGAAAAAAAAAGATAAATCAAAACTCAGCATGGAGTTGTGACTTGTGGCAAAAACACGTAAAAATTAAAGGATTTCTTGTTTTTCATACGATTTCAATGTATATGTTTTTTTTCTTTTCTTTTTGTTGTTAATATACAAGTTATTTACCAATCAACTTTGTAGCGATTTTAACCGAGCCTTACGAGGCCTCAGGGTAGTTTTATATTTATGCTTCTACTTTGAATGTTAAGTTTTGACATAAAAAAAATTATGCACTCCTTTTATTTTAGGAAAAAAAATCATTAAGCAACTTGATGAAGTTACAAAAATCTCAAAGAATATTCTTCAAGGAATTTTTTCTAAGGACTCATATAGATCATTCACGGTGTGTTCTACGACCTTCACTTCCTGACTGCATTGACTTCTTCTTTAATGAATTTCTTCAGAGGTTGTAAATTTTTTCTTGAGTAAATACCTGCACAATGTCCCTTAGATACCTCTGAGGGTGTTGACGAGGGACCCTTCGAAGATCAAATCAATACAAGGTATTTTTATGTGGAAAAAAGACTTTAATGAATGTATTAATGAACTTTTATGAAGATAGAGAAGAATAGGGAGAAGAAAATGTAGAAATTAGGGAAGAAGAAGAAGGAACGTATTTATGTCTAAGAGCATAAGGTTTCGAACCTTTTTTCTGTGTACTCAAGCTTCCTTTTATATTACCTGTCTTGACTTGTTTCATATGACATGTAAGGCGTAGAGATGTAATCTCATAAAAATAATATTATTCTACTGTTCGTGCCAACACATCTCTAATTAATATAAGCTTGACTGCTTGTTCGTAATTAATGGGATGTGATGGGTATCATAATTAGTAGCTCAGGCACGGAGCAGGGAAGGCTCAGTGTGGGGTTACTTTCTAGCTATACGCTGAACTCGAGAATAGTACTGGGGTTCAACTTGCGTGTTGATCCCAAGAGTGGTTGGGCGGGGACGCGTCATGGCCCATCTTAGAGTTGGGCGTGGACACGTCTTGACCTAGGGTGGAGTTGGGCGCGGACTCATCATGGCCCAACTTGATGTTAGGTGTGGGCGCTTTCTGGCCCAACTTGGGATTGTGGTAGCCTGTTTGGGATTGTAGTAGCGATTGCGGTTCAAAGTGTTTTTTACTTAAAAATGCATTAAAATAATCTTTTTTATTATTATTTTTTAAAAATTATTTTTGATATCAGGATATGAAAACAATCTAAAAACACAAAAAAAAAAATTTTTTAGCAAAAAATAAAATTTAAAATTTGAGGGAGCACGGTTTGCACCGCGTTCCCATATATACTCTTAAAAAGTGAACTTATTGTTCTTTATAAAGTATCATAAAGGTTATTGATCATTTAATTTTTGGAATTTAACTTCCAAAAACGCACACAGACACACTTTTTTTTTTTGAATTCAACTCTAATCTTGAAACTATATAGAGTACGTGATTAAGAGGATGAATTAAAGAGAAGAAGAAGAAAATCGATTGCTTTTTATATTGGCGGCTCTGCATTATTACATGTCATCATAGAAAAAGCATGGAAATGGCTAAGGACTTAAAAGTAGTGTTGGTGTGGGGGGTCCTTGAATAGAAAACCCGGCATAGTCTCTTGAAAGGGTTTTTCGAGTCGGGGGCCATTGCCATGGAAAAACTTCTTTCCAGTTCCTGGTATCAAACCCTAACTGCTGCCTTCAGACGGGGGAGGGAGAGAGAAAACTGGAGCTAGGGTTCCTCTCTTTTGCTGAATGGAAACACTAGTGCATGCAATACTCTGAGAAAGCTAACCAAGCAAAAAACTAAAAGTTATCCAATACGGAAAAGAAAGATATCCATTGGATTGTTAGAGAAGTACACACAGAAAGTTAAGCACTAATAACGAAGAGCAATGGATGAGTGATGATGTATAGTACTGATCCCTATAGCAATAAAGATAACGAGCTCATCATCCCCTTTCCATATGAAAAGGATTGATCGAGTAAACACATTGAAAAATATTGGTGTTTTTTGTTCAGTTTCAAAACTCAATTAATCTTTAAAAACCTCTTTTTTTTTTCTTAGTTATTTTTAGATCTTAGATTTAGTCTTCAATTTGTTTTTAGAAGTTTAACAACTTCCAATCTATTTTTATATCATTGTCTAATTTATTAGAAGATGTATCATCATGCATAATGATAGAAGTATATACTTAACTAGTGAAATTCAAATCCTGCTTAGATTTGAAAAAAGAAATGCCATTCTTCTCATTTTTTTAAGTGGTTAGGTTTAAGTTTTTTTCATATGAAAATATTTTTTTATTTATTTATATAAGAATACACATAAAATTAAATTGAAGAATGACCTCGTACTTAAATAGTATAATAAATCTAATTTTAATCACACTGATAACAATATTTTTATTGTTAGTGCAGACGATATTCGAATGTAAACAAATACACATAATAATTTCAGTTGCTATTATATTTCCTTTTGTTTTCCTTCATCCCATTTGTAAAGCAAACTTTCTATTTTTCTTACCTTATTATCTAACACATTAAGTTCTTTATTATATACACCGAAAAGAATCCCCTGTCAGTTTATATTGAGTTTTTTTATTAAAAGAAAAATTGATATAAGGTTATTTAAAATGATGTCTTATAAGATTTATGAATTAAGCTAGTTAATAGGGCACAAACCTGTTTTCATTTTTTCTAATCTACATTCAAAAGAAAAAGACATGAATCCGATTTCTTTATAATAAATAAATTGGTTTAGAATTATTTGAAATGATGTTTATAAAATTTACAAGTTAAGTATTTAAGACCTTATATATATATGTTCTCATATGAATTTAATTAAGATCTTCAGGTTTTGGAAAAATAAAATAAAATGATTTCATATAAAAAGAGATTGAAATTAGGCATGAAGTTATGAAGATTATAGGGTTTCTCACTTTGGAGGTTGCTACTCCACAATTATGAGATTCAATATAGTTTACCAATCAACTAGTGATCTGGCCCAAGATTTATAGGCCCATTCTTCAGGTTGTTAACAATTTGGGCTTGTGCTTCTAAATTTAAATTCTGTTCCATATGCTGTAATTTTCCTATATGGACATAAAAAAAAGAGGAAAACCAAGCCCATTGAATTCTCTGGTACATTACTACATTCTGATTTCCGAAGTGCCTGTGAAAGAGAGATCTACCTTAACTGCTGCTGCTACTCCCGGCAATCGTGGAAGAAAATGGCAAACAACAGAGGATATCCCCATTTCAGAAGATTTCTCTCAAGAAGACAATATATTTTTACGACAGCTCTCTTCACAATCTTTGCTTTTGTTTTTTCTATTTTCCTTCTACTTTATGGATTTGCCCCAAAGGAAGATGACATATTGAAAGATGATACAAGACTTGAAGAACCCCAACAATCTCAATCTGTGCAGCAGCAGGTACTGTTACGGTTCTCTTTTCTTAATTTTGAGAAAAGGGTTTTGCTTCTTGGGCTGCATTTGTTAATGGGTAGAGATGAATTTGATTTTTTTTTGTAGTCTCACTGGTTCCTTTTGTTATCTGGAGAATTGCGCTTTCTTTTTTCTTTTCTTTTTTGTTAATGTTAGTTATTTTCTTCTTGAATTGTTTTTAGTTGGGTTTATGAGATTATGATGATTAGTTTTTTTTTGGATTTGCTGATTCAGTGATGTTAGGGAGATTGAATTTCTTATCAGTTGGAGAACTGCTGAATTCTTTATGGAGTTTCTTGTAGTGATTGATATTTGAGAATTAGTAATTCAAAGGGAAATGTTAAATGTCTCTTTCATTTTTATTTTTTTGTTTTAATGCGAGGAGTTTTGAGCTTTTGGCCTTGGATAATCAGGTGTTTCTTTCATGATTGTTGTTGAGTAGTAATGGTTTCGTCCAGGAAACTGTACTTGCGTGCTTGAATTTTCTTTTGGTTTTTTCGGGATAAAAATCACTTGGGAGATTGCTGATTGGATCATGGGGAAGTTAGAGTGTTCCAACTACACCTAATCAACCTGAACCTGAACCTGAACCTGAAATTTTATGGGTTCACCTTGGAGGAAGTTGTACATGCTTCTGTCAAGAATTTATCCCAAGTAAAGTAAAAAATGTCACTTGAATTCCCTTTAACTTTGAAAAAGGCTGGAAGCTAAATGTAGATTGAACAGACAAATGATAAACGTAGTAGTTAAGAATGGAATGAATCCAAGTGGGAGGGAGCATAAATTGATAGCAGAAGTTTCTGTGAATGTCAAATTAGAAACAGAGGTCAGTATCCATGTAATTGCAAACTTTTGAAGACATGGTTCTGTCTTTTGAGCATTTTGGGGAGGCTGTTGAAAGGCATTAATGTGGGAGGACTACTGTGAGATGGACCTACATTCATGTCAATATTGAATGCATTGAATCTGTTTTGTGCTTGGTTATTATGACAAATAAAAATTGTTTCATGTAAAGTGGCTTATCAAAACATGTCACAAAATTCTTCTTGCACCTTTCATTTTTAAAATACAATAGAAAAATATCATTCTATGTTTGCTACAAGCTTTAGAGAGCTCATATCCTTTTTAGAAAATAACTGGTATTAATATTTTAAAGAAAGTAAGGCTGCTCTGCTTCTAATTTTGCAGGTGTCAGATGAAAACCTTTGGGGTGCTTCTCTAAGCCATGGTTTGCACCCATGTATCAAGCCAACAGTTACACATAAAGGTTTAAAAAATAAACATATACTTGTGCCTTCCTTTTCTGTTTGTATGGGTCTTTCCATCTGTCCCAAGTTTCAATTTGTAATTAACATTTACATGAACCTGCTTTCTTTTTTATTCAATAGTTTTGTTTTTTTGTTTTTTTTAGTTTTTTCCCCTTTAAATTAAAGGATACTAGGTGTATCATGTGTGGTTGTTGAGTAATGCACTAGCCTGGAACCTTGTCCATGTATGAATTCTTTTTTCATTTTTCTTTGGCTTTCTCTTTCTCTCTCTAGTCTTTTCTAAATTCAACTTGCAAATGTCAGCTGCCCAAGGATCAGATCACTATATAACTGTGAGAAGCAACGGAGGACTAAATCAAATGCGCACTGGTGTAAGTTCAATACCATCGGTATTTTGCTTACTGTCTTCTGCATTCATTCTCTTAATGGTTTATGTTATTGGGTGTTAAATCCTGTCCATAATTTCAAAGTACCAAAACGACCTTTTCATTTGATAGCAAGATGCCAAAAAGGTTCTGAATAAGTATCATTTATGAATTTTCAAAGTATCTTTTATGCAATCATACATCTCCCTTATTCATAATGAAGTATAGTAATGAAGGTTTATTCAATGAATGAATATTTTGTGAATAGTTAACTCATTGCAAATGCATGGGAAGATGCTTGAAGTATGCTGTCCATTGTTTCATATATGTCTTGGATGAGCACATGCAAGATAAAAATGTAATATAACCACAGGATAGTGTTGTGAACTACTGGTAACTGGTGAATATGTGAACGGGGCTTCACATTTCTGCTAGATTATAGCCTAATTCTGGCTGAATAATTTCATCTATATAAACTCAATAACCTTGTCTTCCTGCAGATCTCAGACATGGTGGCTGTGGCACACATTATGAACGCTACCTTAGTCATCCCTCAACTGGATAAACGGTCATTCGGCAAGACACGAGGTGTTCTTTTAGCAATCATATATGGTGTTCTTTTGAAATGTTTCAGTTCACATCCCCTGTTTCTTTTTAAGTTTTCTTCTTTTTCCTACTAAATTGTTCACTTAACATGACCCAAATGTACAGCACATTTTCAGACATATTTGATGAGCTTCATTTCATTACAACCTTACAAGATGATGTAAGGATTGTTAAGGCGCTTCCGAAGGAATTGGAGTCAATTCCTCGGGCCAGGAAACACTTCACCTCCTGGTCTGGCATGGGTTACTATGAAGAGATGGCTCGACTATGGAAGGACTATCAGGTAAAGGAGATTAATTTTTTCAACCTCTAGTAGTCTTGAGTACAAATGATGGTAATGATTGACATGTATATGAAATTATTGCTTTGCATATATAATCGTCTAATTTAGAACCGTGAATTTCAGATTTCAAGTACAGTGAAATTAGAAGAGTAGTTGGTGCATGCTTGTTATAAAAATAAGCAGAAATTGAAACTAGATGTTTTTATCTAATCCAACTTGCTTTATGCACACACTAGGATGAAACCTCTTTACATGCTATATGCACTTAGTTCATTTGTTTTACATCTTATGAACATAGTTGAAATGGGAAAACTGCTTGTGTGCAGTCTGCTTCAACCCCCTTTTTTTCCCTGTCTCCAAAATCATTGTTTTGGTGTTCCTTTTTCTTTTTCCCTTTTGCTTCAGAAAGGACAACTTTGTGAGAAGGTGTTGATCGATTCGTGTTGGTTGTAATTGTGATCTTCTCTGATTTAATGTGTGTGTTGCCATCTAATAACTTAAGATTTTGTTTTGGATGTTTGGAGTGTTGAAGAACCTACTGTCATATCTTGTATTTCATTGTTGTTGTTGCTTCCCCCACATTCTAGATCACCACAAATTGCCATTCCCATGCATGCTAATTTTGTGTGATTTTGTTGTGTTTGCATGTGAGAAAGGTGTCAAGTAATCGTATGGTAGTTATATATGAAGTTTGGTACAGTCTGCGGAATAGTTATTGCATTTTCTAATAGGGGGCATATTGACGCAGCAGATAGCGAAGATAAAAGTTAGGGTTCTCAAGCCCTAAACTTACAACCTTAAACACTATAAAGGAGTAGAGAAAATCTCTTATGTTTTATTAAAAAATATATGAATAATAATCTGATGTTAAAACAACACCACAACTATCTAAATAGATCCTAAAACCGACCTAAACAAGAAACCTAAGCTAAGTAAGAAACAAATAATTAAAATCTGAAATTAACTGGGAAAATAATTAAAATAGAAAAAACAACAACTTCTGAGCCTAATTTTGGAAGATTCTATTTGAAAGATTATATGGTTTGATGTCTGACAAAGTGGGTCTCTATAAGAACTCGGCCTGTCGAATTATATGACCAATTGAGTCTGATCCAACAATCCGATTTTATGTTATTGATGTTTTTGTCAAGCTTCATATCTGATGTGTCTGAGCTTATTCATGGATTTCTTTTCAGGTTTGGCCTTGTCTATCTAGTCCATAAACATGTTTGCAATACGTTCCTTGTCATATGGGTTTATTTTATCTTCATGAAGATGTCTAGTCACTTCAAAAAAACAATTCATGAAAGTGTCAGGTTTTGTACTTTAGGTGTGTGAATAAGCACTTTTCTTGCATAAGCCCTGCACATTAGTTCTGGGGCCTTCTGCTATTATTAAAATGTTTGATCATGGCAATATCTTAATCTCTGCAGGTAATTCATGTTGCGAAGTCAGATTCCCGGCTGGCAAACAATGATTTGCCTCTTGATATACAGAGGTTGAGATGTCGTGCTCTATACCGTGCTCTCCGTTTTTCTCCTTCAATTGAAATCCTAGGAAAGGTTTGGAACACTTGTCCTCTTCTATTAGCACCTCTGTAACTTTTGCTCAAGTTTAAACTGGATTCTGGTGAATTATGCCAATTGAAATGGCTGAAGTCTCCAAGAATTTTCAACACTGAACTTTGAAAGGCATTACCCATTACCATTTTAGATACTCATGATTTAAAAGATTAAAACTCAATGTGCATGTTCTTGAATTTACATTCATTTTCAGTATTGATGCATTGAGGTCTCCTATGGGGATTCCTGCTAAATTAGGTTCTGAGAATGCATGACGATGACACCACAGAAGCTTGTGGAGCGTCTGAGATCACACAGCGGAAGATACATTGCTCTCCATCTGAGATATGAGAAGGACATGCTCTCCTTTACTGGCTGTACATATGGGCTGACTGAGGCAGAATCTGAAGAGCTGCGAATAATGAGGTGAGGATGTGTTTGTGCATGGGCATGTCTCTGAAATACAAGTGTGATAGATAGACATATAATCCATATATATCAGCCAAGGATATAGCAGTTAGGGCGTCCTCATATTAACATTTTCTAGTTGTCCTTGACTTCAACATCCAAGTAATAAATCTGAAATGCTGAGAGCAATCATTAGCATTTTCTAATTGTCCTCAACTTCAAGATCATAATAATAAATATGAAATGATGATATGCTCTCAGGACTCTCTCAAATTTTGAGTGCTGTTTGAGGATGCATTCCTGCTATATCAAGAGATATCCATGATAACTTCATTATCGAGATTGTTGTTGAACAGTGTACAAGAAAATTCAATTGGTTTAATGTCTGAAACTTAGAGAAGATGGGTCTTGTTTTCTATTATGTTGACGTAGTTAACTAGAGAATGCCAAAGTCTTATGATAAGTGTTTCTTTTGCTGTCAGATATATTTGTTTATCAATAACTTATGCTTATCTTGTCATTTTTCTCAGGGAGAATACTAACCATTGGAAGGTTAAAAAGATAAACTCAACAGAACAGAGGGTGGGAGGCTTTTGCCCTCTAACTCCTAAAGAGGTGGGAATATTTCTTGAATCTCTTGGGTATCCTCCAATAACAACAATTTATATTGCATCGGGGGAAATTTATGGCGGCGAAGCTCGCCTTTCAGAACTTAAGTCTCGCTTCCCAAATATAATTTCCAAGGTTTGATGATAATTTTATGATTTAATTTCATTGACATGGTTTGATGCCATCAAAACTGCCAGTAACAATGAAGTGGTTGTCGGGTTGATATCAGGAAGCATTGGCTACAGCAAAGGAGTTAGAACCATTTGCCAATCATGGCAGTCAAACTGCAGCACTTGATTATATTATTTCTGTAGAGAGCAATGTCTTTGTTCCCTCTCATTCAGGTAATATGGCCAGAGCTGTTGAGGGCCACAGAAGATTCTTAGGACACCGCAGGACAATCAACCCAGACAGGTATGGACCCAGTCACGGTGTTGTGTTATTGAATTCAACTAGGGTTGCATGGGAACTGAAAATTAGGTCTTATATGGGTAACCCACTTCTTATACGCCTTTTGATGATAAGAATCAAGAATCAAATGCTGGCACAAAATCGAATGTGGATTTGCACAAGGCACCCTCTGTTTTTGGAATTGTGGTTGAAGATGGATGTTGATATAAATTAGTTTCCTTTTCCTCTTTCTGTGTGTGTGGGAATACATAACACATGCTTGCACACGCACACGCACGCACTGCATTCTGTATATAATTCCTTCTGACTATCTCCTGTCCCTTGTGTGAATAATGTGATCCAGGAAAGGACTTGTTGAACTATTTGATAAGCTAGAAAGTGGAGAGCTGAAATTAGGGTCCTCATTTTCTCACCTTGTTCAAGAAATGCACAAGAACAGGTAACTCTATTGAAAGTTTATACTGTCTATTTCTGCTCCTCCTTTTTTTCTGTGTTTGTGTTTTCGTTTTTGTTGTGCATCTCTATTAATTTTTTGTACTCAATTGCATCGTGTAATCGCAAACCATTCTGTACCACACTGCTTGTACTTTTGATAATTGAAATAGTTGCATTTTTGTTCATCATGATTTGTAAACATACAAATTGCTTATGCAGCTGTAAGATGTTTCGATTAAACATACTCAGAGGAACTGCAGGGACTCACTTTGTTTTAATCAAAATTGCAGGCAAGGAGCTCCAAGAAAAAGACATGGTCCATTGCCAGGAATAAAAGGCCGAGCACGTTTGAGGACTGAAGAATCTTTCTATGAGAATCCATATCCAGAGTGTATCTGCCGATCAAAGAAAGCAGTTTGAAACGAAGTTAATGCCCTCAAGTTAGACGTTACATAAGATTTCCAAGTTTTGTATCCGTTAGTGTATGGCGGTGACTAAAATCAACAACAAGCTAGCTGGTTGTCTAAACCAAAATCGATGGAGCCTAGCCAGCATTCATTCTTAGTTCTTAACATTAGCAGAGTTAGAGGAGGGGAGAAGGACTTGCATGGCCACTAGCAGAAAACCCAGATTTCGTTGTTGTATCACTCCTATACTTACATTCTTCGTTTGAATTATTCGGTTCAAGGAGAGCCCCATATCATGGTTTGGTATGTAAAACACTGTATCTCATGTGAGTGCTGACCGAAATTTATCAGCCCGCCCTTGTGTCCGTCTGGCCACTGTGATCCTGAGAGCATTTCATTCGATTATCCATGTTGTTGGGACAGAAAGTAAAGAAAGAAATATCTTGTTTTTTTTATTTTGAAATCGAGTCCATTGGGATTCTTTTTTTCAGGAGTCATGAGATTTATTTTTTAAAATATTAATTTAACAATAAATTCCATGTTTCTACTATTTTTAACATGAGGTATTATGGCATGAAAGAAAAAAAATTGGATTTGTAAAACCTTCTTTTCTCACACAACACTTTAATAATATAGTTTTTAATGGTTTTATATCTGGGGGCAATATCAGGTGAGGTTAACTAGGTCTGATATAAAAATTAAATTAAAATAATATTGTTTTGATAATTTTTTTTTTAAATCAATGAATTATAAGTTCGGTTTTGATTAGGTTTTTATCTTGGATTGATGGGTTAAATTACTTTTACTTATTTAATCTAAATTATTATTTTGGCTTGATGAATTTGTAAATTGTTGAATCAAGTTAATAATGTGAGTTTATATATTAAGTTTTTATATGCAAGTTTTTTTAAATGAATTCAATTATAATATTAAGGTTTTTTAAAACTATAATTTCTTAACTTTATGAACAATATTAAAAATGATTTCAAATATCATATTAAGAAAATAAACATTTAGGTGTAAAGAAATAATATTTTGGATCCTCCTATATCCCTACCATTTAAAACGGCACCGTTGCAAGGTTTATCATGGATCATCACCTTCTTCTCATCCCAAAACCCCTACACAAAAACCCAGACAAGGAAATGGGCAACAAATAAAACCAAAATCCAAACACTCATTTCCAATCCAAACCCACATTCGCTGCTATTCATCAAACTGAATTCCTGAGAGAGAGGAATCCAATTCCTTTTCCTTTCCTCTTCAAACTGATAGTATTCTAATAATAAATACTAGTAGTAGAGAAATGAAATCCCTCGTTTCGAATTCAATTCTTCAAATCCCAAATTCATCTCTAGCCATTCAATTCCCTCATAAGCTTGTTTTCAAAACCAAATTAAGCTTCAGAGATCGTCACTCACTTCTCTTTAGGAATCACAAGTCACTTAAATTCACTGCCTTTGTTGCTTCTTCTTCTAACTCGGTTACCTCTTCCTCTAACTCAGCACAAGTAGCTGAAGAAGACCCCGAGTCCACACAGTTATTCGAGGTTTTTACTTATCTTTTCCTCTCTTCTTTTTATGCATTAGTATTTTTATTTTTTATTTTATTTATAACAAAGTTGGGTTCTGTTTGGTTACAGGGAAAGTTCATGGGAAAAAAAATGAAGTGAATTTTCTATTTTTGTTTTAATATTACGCTGTTTTTCATTTCATTTGTTAGGAAACTGGAAATTTCAGTTTTTTTTATATATATTTACTTGATTTATTTATTTCCCAAAAAAATTAAGTTTTGTTTGGCTACTGAGAAAGTGCGGAAAGAAAATGTAGCTACACGGTCCTGAATTCTGAAATATATCTATCTTTTTCGAAAATGAACCACTGTTTGGTCTCTCAGAAAGTGAGAGAAGAAAATAGAAGGGCTATCTTTGTATTTCCATGATTTGGTAACAATAAAGTACATTTTTTTTAATTTTTATTTATAAAACCTCTCAAAGATTGTAACTTTATTTCTGTGTAACTTTTTAGAAACTGAAAGAAGCAGAAAGAAAAAGAATTAATAAATTGGATGAATTGGAGAGAAGGGCAGATATACAATTAGAGAGGAATCTAGTAATGGCTTCAAACTGGAGCAGGGCATTGTTGATGATGCGAGGAAAGTTAAAAGGAACGGAATGGGATCCTGAGAATTCTCATAGGATTGATTTTAGCGATTTTTTGAGACTTGTTAACTCCAATAATGTTCAGTTTATGGAGTACGCAAATTACGGCCAGAATGTTTCAGGTTGGAAAGTTGTTCTTTTTAATCTTTTCTGCTGTTATATTTTTTTTTCTGGGTTTTAGTTCTTTTAACTGTTTTTAGTGGTTAATGAATAATTAGTGCTTTTTATATGTACTTGCGTTTGCTGGGATTGTTTTTGCAGCAACTGGGTCCAGTACATTGCTTCGTGCATTCTCTTAGTCCATTTATTAGAGACATTATAGGAAATGATTTTCTTTCTTTTTAAAATAATTGATTAGTGTGCAAATGGAATTCTCAATGAGATTAAGAATGTTGCCAGAAAAATATCTTATTAAACTTATCTCAGTCAAGCCTCAAATGCAAGCCTAATCAGGTTGGCCACATGAGTCGTTTTTCGAATTCCATTACAAAAACTAATGTTTTGCATAATTGAGTAGAAGTTAATATATTAGAATCGTAATCTTTATAAAATATCTCCTTGGATTTCATCATGTAACATACGATGCAGCCTTTTCTTTTTTCTGGCCCCTGGATTAAGGCAATGATGTTCTGTTTATTTATTCCTTATGAACAAATGTGTTCCCCATTGCAAATTTCTTTCTCATATTGCAGTCCCTGCTATTGATGCTAAAGTTCAGATGCATCATCCAAGTGAATCTTCTGGTCTTTTGTAATGTTGATTTTATTGTTATTTAATCGTAGACTTCCTGAAGGCATGGTTTGCCTTTTGCCTCATCACCTTATAATAGATCTATTTTCTGAAAGATGCCTACAACTTACTCATCGTGTGTTCATTTGAGATTTTCAGCTGAAAATTTATTGCTCATATGAACAGTGATTCTTCCATACTACAAAGAGGCAAAAAAGGAAGGATCAGAAGGAAATTCAAAAAAAAGAAATAATTTTCCGGCGCCATGTGGTTGACCGTATGCCAATTGATTGTTGGAATGATGTTTGGCAAAAGTTGCACCAGCAAATAGTCAATGTTGATGTCCATAATGTGAATGCAGTCCCTGCAGAAGTCTACTCCACTGTTGCAACTGCTGTCATATGGGCAATGCGACTTGCTCTTTCTATTGTGTTATATCTCTGGATTGATAATATGACAAGACCTATTTATGCGAAGTTAATACCTTGTGACTTGGGAAAGCCGAGCGAAACAGTTAGGCAGCCACTCAAGCGTCGTGCACTTGGGTCATTAGGCAAGAGTAGGTAAGTGGAAAATTGTCAGAATTTAGAAGCTTTGCTTAAACTATATTTAATTTAAAATCAAGAAAATAATAGTGTGGAGAGTTGGTGTCCAAATAATTGTTATCTATTATCCATTGCCAGTTTAGAACTTTGGTAACGCTAAAGTTAATTGATGGACTACCATCCAGTGATCATTTTCATCTACTATACGGTCCACAGGCTTGCATGTGTTATCTAGAAATCTCTTACTAGTTGTTTTCAAAAGAATCATTATTCTGTTTATGGAAATTAATTCAAATTTGATTAGATCTTCCAAGATCCCTTGAAACTTCTGTTCGTGCATGTATTCTCTATGGTTTCTGAGTTAATTGTTTCAAATATTGTTGTTTCTGGAAAAGGGATTTATTTAATGGTTACTATTGCGTGTCTTAACATTGTTACAGTTTGCAATTAAATCATGACAACTTTAGATGGTTTTGTGAGCATTTCCGTTCCCCCCCCCCCGCAATGATGCACTTGGGGTCTAATTTCTGACTTCCTTTCCACCAGGGCAAAGTTTATATCAGCAGAAGAAACCACCGGTGTTACCTTTGATGATTTTGCTGGCCAGGAATATATAAAGAGGGAACTGCAAGAGATTGTACGCATTTTGAAGAATGATGAAGAGTTTCAAGATAAAGGTATCTATTGCCCAAAAGGTGTCCTTCTCCATGGGCCTCCAGGAACTGGTAAAACACTGCTCGCTAAAGCCATTGCTGGTGAAGCAGGACTGCCTTTCTTTGCTGCAAATGGCACAGATTTTGTAGAGGTGTGGACATACTTTACATCTAAAAGGAATAGCCATTTCTTTTGTTTCATGGTTTTGGCTGTTTTCTGTTGTCAGCCTCTGTTGATAGGATAAAGTTCACGTTGCTTCCTTAGTAGCTAATTATCTTTTTCATGAAGCACCACTTATTTTTGCTCGTGTAACCACTTCACAAGTTTGATAAATTCCGTGCTACTCCTTTGTACTTATGCTCTAACAACTGGCTGGCACTTGTGATTGGCATTGCTTCTTATTCTTGACTTTCACTCTTATTAAATCGCTTCCATTTTCCCTATTTAGTCATTTTGAACTCTTTGAACTGAAAGAAAATTGTCTAACTAACGAAGTTGACTTTCTAGATGTTTGTAGGTGTGGCAGCATCTCGTGTCAAGGATCTTTTTGCTAGTGCCAGATCATTCGCTCCTTCCATCATCTTTATTGATGAAATTGATGCCATTGGTAGCAAGCGTGGTGGGCCTGATATTGGTGGGGTAAGATAGTATGTACTTTTGCTTGCATTCATTAAGTTCCACTAATGAAATGATATGAACAAAAACATACAGGAGCTTCAGTGGCAATTATACAACTGCAAAGGAAATTAAGGAGCTTCCATTTAGTTTTTAAAGTCATACTGACTTTAAAAGCAACGTGCAATAAAATTCACAGCAGAACTTGTCAAATTAGTCTCTCAACCTTCTTGCCACAAGACCAATAAATGACCAGAAAAAAACTGGAAATATTGCAGTGTATTTGTTTTATTTACTTATTCATTGTGATATCCAGCAGTTGAAGTTTGGTCGAGCAGCACAGCAATTAACATTTTATAAGCCTTTGTTGATATATCAGTGACTTCTGCACACAAACTGGAACATAATTCTTTTATCTCTCTCTCTCTCTCTCCCTGAATTCAGTGCATCCATGCAATTGTTTGTGTAGGGTGGTGCAGAGAGAGAGCAAGGTCTGCTTCAGATACTGACTGAGATGGATGGATTTAAGGAATTTACATCACAGGTGTGCTTGTATTATTTATTTGGGCTGGAGACATTGAATTTTTTTGATCAACAGCTAAACTTGGGTTTGTCAGGTGCTGGTTATAGGAGCAACAAATAGACTTGATATTCTTGATCCTGCTCTCTTGAGAAAAGGTCGTTTTGACAAGATTGTGAGAGTTGGTTTGCCATCTAAAGATGGCAGATTGGCAATATTGAAGGTATTTCTTCAAAGTGATAAAAAATTCAAGATCTCTAAATTTGTGTTGACATCATCACTGGGACTTAACTTGTGCAGGTGCATGCTAGAAATAAATTTTTTCGGTCAGAAAAGGAAAGGGATGCTCTACTGCAGGAAATTGCTGAGCTTACAGAAGATTTTACTGGGGCAGAGCTGCAGAACATACTGTGCGTAATGCCTAATGCATAGTTCTACTTATTGAATATGCACAGTTCTACTTCTGATTGAATATCAGTAAAAGGAGATGCTAATGTCTTCATAAACTGAATGACAGGAATGAAGCTGGAATTTTGACTGCCAGGAAGGATTTAGACCATATTGGGCGAGAAGAACTTTTAGAGGCCTTGAAGAGGGTTAGGGCTGCTCTTTTTCTGTCTCTCTTTTTGCACAAAATAACAATTTTTTTCTTAAAATAAATGTGAAAACCATGTTTACTTCCACTTCCAACATTCTCATTTTCTCAATTCATTTGCTATGTGATTGTGCAGCAAAAAGGCACATTTGAAACAGGACAAGAAGATAGTACTGAAATTCCTGAGGAATTGAAATTAAGATTGGCATACAGAGAAGCAGCTGTTGCTATTCTTGCATGCTACCTTCCGGATCCCTTCCGCCCTTTCACAGAGGTAATTGAAGAATATGCTCCGGGGTTGTATTTTGTGATCAAGTGTTGAGAGATCTGACAGTTATGTATTTGAATGTATCTCCTCCTGCAGACTGATATAAACTCTATCACCAGCCAGCCAAATATGCGTTATGCAGAAACTGCAGGAAGGATTTTTGCAAGGAAATCAGATTATGTGAACTCTATAGTGCGTGCATGTGCTCGTAGGTTACATGAATCTTGTTCGTCTTAAAATATCATTGTTACATACATTTATGTTTAGCATTTGTTTTAAAACAGATTAATGTAGTATGTTTTATGGATCAATGCCGTGAACTTTTGGATATGTTTTTGTTTGTTTTTCTATCATTTTATAAAAGGAAATCTGTTTTGAAAGCAAATAAATGAATTTTTATTCTTCCTACCTAGAGCATTTAAATCAAGCATCCCATCAAAGCAATCTTTGTTTCCCTGCATAATCGGATCATCTTTTGCTTAAAAAAACTCAAGGTTTAAATTTTGGTTTTAATTATCGAGCTTTGAGTTTAAATCCTAAATATCCTCTTTTTTTTTTTTTTCAATTTCTGTTAACATTTTTCTTTAAGCTTCAAGTTTTGGGGGAGTTTATCATCTGGAAAATACTGACCTAAGGATTTGCTTTAACTTCCAAGAATTCTCCTCAACAATTATTTAATATAACAGTCTTACATTTACATAATTTCACTGGAGAAAGAAAAAGTGCCAAACAAAAACAAATGGAAAAACACCAAGGAACTGCATGTGGAGTATTATTGGGGAAAGATTTTAATCACAACAATTAGAAAGAGTCTCCTGCATACTTCATCTTTTAGGCACCTTCTGACTGTTGGCCTTGATTGTAATTTATGCTTTAACTCCTATTTAGCAGTCTTCTGAATCAGGTCTCATCACTGAATCATACTCATGGACTGTGTATTAAAAAGGCTTTATTGTTGTTTCTTCTTTCCTTTCTTTGTCTTTGTTTTTTTCCCCTTAAAGCATATAAGGAGTTTTACTGGTAATCTGATGTAGCTAGAGTGATTGAGGAGGAGATGTTTGGGATAAACAACATGTGTTGGATCTCCGCAAAGGCTACCTTGGAAGCTTCGCGCCATGCAGAATTTCTTATTCTCCAAACTGGGATGACAGCATTTGGGAAAGCATTCTACAGGAAACATAATGATCTTGTGCCCAATGTATATTTCTGGGAACCAATTGCCAAATCTGTTAGAGCTTTATGCACATTTTTGAATAGATTTTCTGAATGCATATATTGCATTTGTAATTTTTTATTTTTTTTTATTTTTCACAACAGCTTGCAGCTAAACTTGAAGCTCTGCGAGATGAATACATGCGATACGCTGTGGACAAATGTTCATCTGTCCTGAGAGAATATCATTCAGCTGTAGAAACAATTACAGGTTACATTTTTGGCTTTATCAATTTGTTAATAAGTTATTTGTTGAAACTTGGTCATTTGAGGCAGTTCTATATGTGAAATGCTTGATATCTGTTGACCTCATTCCTTCATTCTGTGCAGACATTTTACTTGAGAAGGGACAGATAGAAGCGTCAGAAATTTGGGACATATACAAAAGAGCTCCTCGAATACCTCAAGTGAGTTCTTGACCTTATCCTTGAATATGATTATTTCAAGTTGCTTATTATAGAAATTGAGTTTAGAATTGGTCTACGATTTCTTTTTTAATTTTCTTAAAACACTATTATCTTGACTGTTACTATCCTGATTTGATTTATTTGATTTTAGTTTTATAGTCTGGTTCTGCAGAAATTTGTACCAGTTGTTCTCGTGTCATTTAAAAATAATTTGGGACATGTTACACAATATTAAACTTGTGAAGTGCTTGCAGAGTATAAAATACATGTTTATATAACGATGTCTTACATTTACTTGTAGACATTTTAAGGGGGATAGGTCAAATTATACTGCAAAATCAAATTCTGATGGCACTTGCAATATCTCAAATAAGTGGTGATGAAAATAATTAGGTTACAAGTTTTGTTTAGATAAAGGAAAACCTGTAAAGGAAAAAGGGTAGACCAGGGAAGGAGAAGTTGCATAAAACATCAAGGTTCATGGCAGCTCCTCTCCTTCTCTGCTCTCATGCTTGTTCAGTTAACTGTCATGCCACAGTTTCTAGATGTTTAAATAATAAAGGGTTGATGATTGGGATATTTATGATGATTTAAGCATTTTAATTTCTGTATTCTATTACTCGTTATTCAGCCCGCTGTAAATCCTGTTGATGAATATGGAGCCCTAATTTATGCTGGACGATGGGGGATCCATGGGATTACCCTTCCTGGGAGGGTTACATTTGCACCTGGAAATGTTGGGTTTGCAACCTTTGGTGCACCCCGCCCTATGGAGGTAATGAAGTAGTGAGAATTCCAGTAGTCCACATTAAATTCATTGTTGTGCTAGTAATGCTGACTGTTTCTTTTTCAAATGGTTTCGTGAACAGACACAAGTTGTCAGTGATGAAACTTGGAAGCTAATGGATGGTATCTGGGATCAAAGGGTTCAGGAAATAAGATCTGAAGCTTCAATGGAGATTGAAGAAGACAAGGAGAGGCCACAACTTTTGATGGCCAGCCATTTCCTTTGAAAACAGATGGGTTTTTTCTTAGATATAAAAAAGGTGGGGGTTTTTTCTTCATTGTTTGTATTCAGTTGCTTCTCATGCTCTTTCTTTCTTTCTTTCTTCCATTGTCTTTCTGGGTGGTGGAGTTTCATGAAATGCATAAAGACAAGCAAATGATGCACACTGTCCATTCTAGTCAACTCATAGAAGACGTTTCCCTTCCCTTACAGTCTCCTTTTCCTTTTTGGTCAGTTACATAAACTTGTTCCATAGGCAAGATGCAGTTGCTTCTTGCCATGAAGAATGGGCCTCAAAATTTTCAGGGGAAAATGAAAAGGAAATAAAACTAAACCACTTTCTGTTATTTATTATTGCTCTGTAATTGTAGTAGGAAATTCTGGTTTGAACCACTGGCATTTTCTAAGAGTTTATTTTGTAAAATCTTATCCTTGTTTTGATAAGTAGCATAAAGTCTTGAAAAATCATCAGCAAGCTCCACCACCCTTGAATCCTCCACGCTTGCCAGAGGCTGGATCAACCTGGAAGTTGGGTTCACTGTCTTCCCCCAAGAACATAATTAGTGAGCACATACTTGGGCTGGACAAGTTGTCAAACCAAGTTAAGTGTTGCATGGAATAGGAATCAAGCATGTTGATATAGAAACAACTTTGTTGTTATGATATCCGCTGAGCATTTTTCTTTTTCTTGGTGACAGTTTATGGTCCTGCTGCCACAGTCTTGTTCGCTAACTTTGTGGCTGTTTATCTTTTTCTACAATATGATTGAAGCTTCTTTTCTGTTGAAACAGTAGCAGCACATTATTTTTGTATACTCAAAAAACATGCCACTAATATGTTGGTCTGAGACTCTCAGCTCCTATGTGCAGGTGGACTTGCAATCTCACAAAGGCTATGTCTCCACGGTAACAGGTCTTTTACTTGCATTATTATCATAATTTTCCAAGATTAAGCAGGATTGTCAAATCTGAGAAAGGGTTGAATTCAGTCAATCTCAAAGATACAGGTGCTAATTGTGAATCCATCAGCAGACAATTTGTTCAGTATCAACTGTTGTTGTATGCTATGATTACTACACAGGGGCCAGCATGGAAGTGGGAAATGGAAAGACTTTTTTCAGTGGTAGTGGTCGATTTTTAATTGGTTGCTATCAGTTTAGATATCTAGGCTGATCAATTATTTGAATCTCAGCAAGTCAAAGCTTACCAGAATTAAACAAATTGGTGAATTTGTGAATCATCTTCAATTTGCTACCATCCCATTATAAGTCGATGCAACAAGCCAGTTGACTTGTCCATCACTAGTTTTCATTATAGAAGGACTCGCTGTTGCGTCCCCTTTGTAATTACTTCTGTGAACGACATCGTCTGCAGATTCAAGGCTGTTGAACACGAGGCCCCTTATATTGACAATCCCAGGATGTTTAGTATTTTCCAATGGCAAGAAAATGAATATTGCCACTGCTTTCTCTACCCATCAGGTCCTTCAATCCCTTTGTCTTGTAAGTCCAACTGCCAGTTTTCCAGTTGAAGTGATACAGTGGAAGAAAATCTCTGGCCGTAAATGGCTATAAACTCGATAGCTGTAAGAATGAACTTGAATTCCTCGTCGGACATGTATCAAGGGAAGCTCACTCTTGTCCATCCTGGCTTTGCTCCAACATAACCCTAGAACAAAACATCAACATTAGTACAGTTAACAAGGGACATCGAATATTTACAACAACTGCAATTAAAAATAATTTTTGGCAGCATTTTAATATCTAGCAACTTTTACAAGTAGCCCCGAGCCAGTGCGATCAGAAGTTGAATAGCGTTTTTCTGGTGAATGCCTAGCATGGATTTGCAGAGACATTTTCTCAAATATTAATGTTGTTTACAAGTGATTGAAAAACAAGAATATCTTCTAAATGAAAGCAAATATTTGGAGAGCTATTACCTCTTCAATGGTAGATCTAATGGCAAGGGAGGAGCTCTCATTGCATGGAGCAAAGTATGACCATAAGGACCAGCACAAGCACACCCACCACGAGCTTGAATACCAAATAAGTCATTAAGGACTGCTGCAACAGAAGGGGTCCATGGAGAGGCTTGTCTCTCTTGTTTCCTGCTCTTCCCACATGTAAAGAACCCCCGTAATCCTTCTATCCTTACTATCACTCCTAGAGTTTGTAGTAGAGTATACGAGGAGGGAATCAATTTAATGATAAATTTTTTTACCAATATCATGATAATATTATAAAAAATAATGTATAGTATTTTTTTAAAATAATTTTATTTTTGAAAATATATTAAAATAATTCTTTTAGTTTTTTTTATTCCAGCACATTAAAAGAATTAAAAAATACTTAAAAAATTAATTTAATATTTTGTAAAACTAAAAATATTCTTAAAAAGTATTTAAAAACATAAACATAAGCTATGTAAAACAGCTTTGATGATTTACATTTTACACCACTGATTTTCCACGTGAAAATAGCGTAACTCTTTAAAAAGGGTATGATTGTGATTGTAACTTGAAAGCCACTTTGCTATTTTTTGGAATACCAAACTCTTATTTTTGTCGAAGAGGCAAGTATTTGCCTTGCCTAGTTTCCTTTCCTGTCACTTTCTTCACTTCTCCGGCACGTTTTCCTTCTCTCAAAACACCCACTTCCTTTACCTTTGGTCGTCGTCGTCGTCGTCTTCTTCTCCCTTTTGGCCTCCAAATTTCCCTTTCAATCAGTTCTTCCATATGCCTCTTCTCCCAGGCAAGCAAACCCATTATTCCCCCACTTTTTTTTTTTTTTCCCGTATCTTTTTTCTTCCAAATCAACTGCTCACTTTTCTTGACCTTTTTGGCTAGCATCCCACTCACTTTATTTTTACACCAAAACAAAAAACAATCACGTTTCCTCTTCTTGTTTCAAAATCCGAATTTTGTTAGTACTGGTAAAAAACCAGGTAAGGATTGTGGATGTTAAGAGAGAGTTAAGATTTCACGATGAAAGTTTGTTAAGATTAAGGATTTCTAATGAACCATTGTTGTATCGAGATTGGAAGTTAAATGAGTCTATCTTAAGTTGTGTTGATGTTGATGCTGATAAAGAGTGCCCATCTTGAGAAGAAAGAAGAGGAAAAAGGAGATACGTAAGGTTTTATTTATCTGGAATTTTTCAAAAGATTTTCTGAAAAATTTAATTTTTATTTTTATTTTTTATTTTAAATTAAAAAAAATTCAACATACCATTTTTAAAATATTAATGAAATCTTAGAGTTAATCATGTTAAATTTAATATTTGGATTATAAATTTGAATGAATTTAATATTTTTTTAAATTATTTTTTATTTAATTATATGATAAAAGAAATTAAAGATCATAATAAAAATATTGACTAAATTAAAAAAATATAATGAATTGTACAAAAATAATATTTTTTTATATTATAAACATATTTCTAGACGTGATCCACGGATAAGCAGTCACTTCTAGAACACAAACTAAAAAAAAACCTATAACTTGATTATTGCAAATTTAACTAGTTACTAACTTGAAAAAAAAACCTATTTCTAATTAAAAACAGATTTTATAATTTTATTTGAAAACATAATAAAAATCAAACAATATCAAATAAAGTAATATATAAATATATTTTTAATTAGTTTAATAATCTAATAAAATAATATAAAAAATATATTTTTAATTAATTTAAAATAACATATAAATTGTTTTAGTAAAGAGAAAAGAAAATTAAGTACAGACAAGATGCACCGGCTCGGGTGGCAAACACTTGAACCTTTTAAAATAAGCCATGACAATTTAGGTTGAGCTTTTGACTTCTTAGATGTAAGAACTCATTTTCTAACCAGTTTTTTATATGCAACCACCTAAAAATTAAGAGAGGCCTTAAAATATCAATTTAAGATTTTAAATTTGAAAAATAATTTATCCCACAATACAAAATCAACTTAATTAAAAAAAAATTACGAGCCCCTATTTACCTTTTCAAGTAGGATAAATATCAAAGAATATCTTAACATAACTTATCTTGTCTAAATAAATCCGTTGACGTCAAGAATTAATTTTTTTTATAATTGTAATGGGACCAAATTGATCATTTTTTTTATTATTATTTTTTTTCTGAAAACTTTTTATCCCCTTCTTAAATTAGGAATCAAAATGAAAACAAAATAAAATCTTGTACTAAAACATTTGATTTCTTGAACTTGACAAAACAATTTTGTTTAATAGGGCTGCCTTCTTTCTTCTTTTTTTTTAATTTTGATTCACTAATTTTTAATATAATATAAACGATAAAATCAAATAGATTTTTATAAAATCAAAAATTAATTTAATAACAAGATTTTTTTTGTTGAGATTACGATGGTTTCATAAAAAATGAGGAGGAACAAATTATAAAGAATGATTTTTAATAAACATAATATTAAATAAAAAAATGAAAAAATAAATGAAAAAAATAAAGTACAAAAAAAAGTTACTGAACACTAACATAACAAGGAAAGCGGATTGAAATCCACAAATCTTCGAGGTTCTTTAAATTGTTCACCAGAACAATTCTCCAATCGAAAAAAACCATCATAAATAACACTACCAATCATATAGAATGTACTGCAAAGTTCCAAAAAAAAAAAAAACTTTAGAAGAAACTGAATTACAAAATAAAAAGAAATGATGAATTAATACAATAACAAAATTTTTTATTAAATAATTTATTTTTAGATATTATAATTTTCAACCGTAATATTTAACTAATGTTGTGATTTAAAAATATAATAACTATCTTATTATATTTAAAAATAACTATATTTAATAAATATTGGTTGATAAATATTGGTTGATAGGTTGGGTCGCTTGTTGTCAGTAGAGGTGTTCAAAAAAACCGACCAACCGATTAAACCGAAAAAACCGAGAAAAAATTAACCAAAAATACCGAACCGATAGAAAAACCAAATAAACCGATTAAAAAATACTCAAAACCACTCGGTCCGGTCCGGTTCGGTTTCGGTTTCAAAAAGCTTAAGCCGATTGAACCGGACCGAACCGGACCGAACCGGACCGGTTCAATTGAATCTGAAAAACTTAAAAAACAAGGTATAAAAGCAAACATCCCTAACCCTAATTCATTTCATCACTTTCCAGCCGCCTCCCTCTCCTCTCTTCTCCTCTCTCTCATTTTCTCTCCTATTAACCTAACATTAAATCCTCTTTTTGAATTTTTACACCAGAGCTTCTCACCTCCTCCTACCATCACTCTCTGGTCTTCTATATGGTAGCGTCATTCACAACCTTCACTTTACTCTTATCATCAACCACATACAACAACCCACACATTAAGAACCGGTTTCAGTTTTTCAGGCCCGATCTAGATCGTCTTCAATATAGCGGTGCCGTCCACAACCTTCACTTTTCTCCAATCAACAACCACCGACAACAACCCACGCATCAAGAACCGGTTTCAGTTTTTCAAGCTTGATCTAGATCTTTTCATCTGTATGGAGTTCTATTTTATTGAGTGGAAAGTAATAGAAATTTGTGTTTGTGGACTTTACCTGGTGTTGGAAGAGCAGGGATTGCACCTCTTTTGGTGGTTATAATGGCTCCACATGCATTTGGAGATCTAAGCATCTCTTTGATCTTTGATTCATTGTGAAATGAAGGAATTACAGGGCTTTGGTATAATGACAACAGTAAAAAAAAAAGCCTATTTAATTGGTTTCCAGTTTTTAATACTAAAAAATGACCCGAACCGCACAAAATTAGTTCGGTCTGAACCGGTTCTTGGTTCGGTCCGGGTCATATTGATAAGGAATATTATTTTCCGGTTCGGTTGAATTTTTAAGTTAAAACCAAACCGAATCGGACTATGAATACCCTTAATTGTCAGTTATTGACTTCTTGAGGTTAACTGTCAAACCTTAAAACATACGTAATTTGACATAATACAACTAATCTTTATTATGAAAATAGTGTAAATTTTTTATTTTATTAATTGTGGATATTCAAGTAAGTTAATGTATACTTAACTGATCTTTCAAGATTTTAAAATTAATAATTATATAAATTTTTAATAACCATAAAATTTATAATATTTTTTTTAAAAATAAATTTAAAATATAACTAGTTAAACTAAATTTCTAAAATTAAAAATAGCATAACTCTTTAAAAAGGGTATGATTGTTATTGTAAATTGAAAGCCACTTTGCTATTTTTGGAATACCAATCTCTTATTTTTGTCCAAGAGGACAAGTACTATTTGCCTTGCCTAGTTCCCTTTACTGTCACTTCACTTCTCCGGCACGTTTTCCTTCTCTCAAAACACCCACTTCCCGTCGTCGTCGTCGTCGTCTTCTTCTTCTTCTCCCTTTTGGCCTCCAAATTTCCCTTTCAATCAATTCTTCCATTTCCCTCTACTCCCAAGCAAGCAAATCCATTATTCCCCCACTTTCTTCCTCTTTTCCCGTATCTTTTTTCATCCTTTCCTTCCAAATCAACTACTCAATAGCCACACTTTTCTTGACCTTTATCGCTAGCATCCCACTCACTTTATTTTTAAAACCCAAAAACTTAAACCAAAACTAAAAAAATCATGTTTCCTTTTCTTGTTTCAAAATCCGAATTTTGTTAGTACTGGTAAAAACCCAGGTAATGACTGTGGATCTGAAGAGAGAGTTAAGATTTCACGATGAAAGTTTGTTAAGATGGAGGATTTCTAATGAATCATTGTTGTATCGAGATTGGCAGTTAAATGAGTCTATTTTAAATTGTGTTGATGTTGATAATGAATACCCATCTTGAGAAGAAAGAGGAGGAAGAAGAAGACAGGGGAAGTTTTATTTATATGTAATTTGTTTATTTTTGAGTTTTAAATATTTTTGAGTTTTTTTAATTTTAAATTATTTTTTTATGTTTTTAAATTGTTTTTAATATTTATATTAAAAATAAATTTAAAAAATAAAAAAATATTATTTTTATATATTTTCCAATAAAAATTACTTAAAAAAATAATTGCTATTATAATATTTAGTCTCATAAATTGCTCCAGAAGAAGGAAAAAATGCTTATATATTTTAGCATTTTTAAAAGTATTTTTGTCTTTAAAAAATAATAAATTGTTGTTTTTTTAATATTTTTTATAATTTTAATATATTAATATTAAAAGTAAAAGAAATATTTTAATAAATTTTTATATAAAAATATTTTTTAAAATTACTTTACATCATAATTTTAAAAATACATTTATTTGAGCACATGGTTGAGAGAGAAATATTATGGATAGACAGCAGCGAGTAACAATAAACTATAAAAAGAATTTAAAAAAAATGTGTATATTTTATTAACATCTATATATCAATGTGAAACTAGTTATTATACCTCAATAGAAGAAAAATTGACATGCCAACATGACTCCACACAGGAACAATCAGTAGCCGCCAACAGCAGGAGGTGGAGGGGTACTAGACTCGGAAATACAAGAGGTTAAGGTCTATGTCCCGAGGAATCTTTCGTTGGGAAGGGAATTTGGGAAGCAGATTTGCAATGTGTTTAGCCCTCGTAAAATATGACGCAAACTTGTTGGTATCATTATTGTTTTCTTTGTCTACTGGGTTCTTGAATTCCTTGTTTCTGAACGTCCAGCTACCTGTTTTCCAATTGAAGTGATACAGTGGAAGGAATCGCTGGCCGTAAATGGCCGTAAACTCAATCGCTGCAAGAATGAACTCAAATTCCTCACTGGACATGTAGTAGGGGAAGCTAACTCTTGTCCAACCTGGCTTTACTCCAACATAACCCTGCAATTGAAGCATCAGAATTATATTAATGGCATCAAACGTTGACATTTAGTGAAATCACAGCAAGCATCAGTGCTTTAGCAGCAGTTGATTGAACATTTTCGAGAAATATTAAAAGAACTATCTACCTTATTTATGGCAGATCTGAAGGCTAGGGAGCCTGGCTCATTGACATGGAGCAAACTATGACCGTAGGGGCCGGCACAAGCACAGCCACCTCTAGCTTGAATGCCAAATAGGTCGTTAAGGAGTGCTGCGACAAAAGGTCCATGAAGAGGCTTGTCTCTTTTGTTTCCTACCTCTCCCCACATGTAAAGAACCTCATCGTTGATGTTTTTTCTATCAGTTGTGCTGCTCTCATGTATCATGCGAGTTGATGAAGAGTTTGTAGTGGAGTATATGAGGAAGGACAGTATAGCTTGTCGCTTAGCAGAAGTGTTACCTAAAACCCATATATTCTTGTTTGGGAGAAGCCTGTCGAGTGCCTTTGCGATGTACATATTCTCCTGCTCTTCAATCACTCTGTAGCTAATGTATTCTTTAACCCAGAAAGCTAATGCTGCTCTAATGGTTTGAATTATCTGAGGAGTTCCTCCGTTCTCTCTCTCCTCTATTTCATTCAAGTACAATGTATGCTGCAATTGATGAAGAAACTTCAATTTAGGTTGACATCCCATTTTTTATCCCATTGATATGAAGCAAATAGAGGAAACATGTAAGGCATACCTTTTCACAGAAGCCATTTACAAAATCAACAGTTCCACCTCCACAAGTTGATGGAGCTGAGGATCCTAGCTGATAAAGGGCTTTGCTCATCAGAAGTATTCCCGGTGATCCGGGCCCTCCTAGGAATTTGTGTGGGCTAAGGAAAATTGCATCATAACCATCAATCTCTCCGGATCTCATATCAATTTTCACGTATGGACCACTACATAAATATATATACATGTATAAACCAAGAAGTTAGTGCTTGATGATGCAATAAACAATTACAAAATATAAGTGCATTTCAGGCATAAATGGTTAAAAAAGGAGAAGGAAACACAAGAATAAATTTTGTGTTACCTTGCAGCAAAATCAAAACAAGCAAAACCACCATGTTGATGAAGAAGTTGAGCAATTCCTCGAGTATCCGAGAAAATCCCAGTCACATTACTACAAGCTGAAAAGGAACCCAAAATAGGCCTGTTTGCATGTTTATATGATTCAAGTCGTTGCCTTAGATCTTCAATGTCTATCAAGCCATTGTCGTCTAAACCTATCTCTATGACTTCTGCCAAGCTTTGCCTCCACGAGAGCAGATTCGAGTGGTGCTCATAAGGACCAACAAAAACCAACCATCTCTCTTCGTTACTTAGGCATTTAATTAGCCTATCTCTCAAAGTTGATGGCACAGCAATGGCCATTACTTCTTGTAATCTCTTAATGGCTGCGGTTGTGCCTGAGCCACAAAACATGATTGCATCATCTTGGCTACCACCTAAGCACTTCTTGATATATTCGGCAGCTTCATGCAACATTTTTGTGGTCTTATGTCCCACATAACTGTCACTAGTATGTGTATTACCTGTACACATTAATCCCTAATAATTAACGACCGAAAAATAAATTTATTTTAACAAGAAAGCTAATTAAGAAAGTTATAAAATTGTATGTTTAATTCCAAGTGTATGGTAGAAATCCAAGTGTCATTAAATTATATTTGCACATAAATTAAATTCAAAACCAATCTGTTGACATTAATTTAGAGCATACATATCTTAGGGCTATGTAATTAAAATCTACCCGAGCTTAGATCTTGTTTTTCATGAACTTTCAAGATAAAAAAAATCTAAAATGAATTCCCCTAATCAAATGAACCGACTGTTTAGGTGGTTTAAATCAATATCAACAAATGAGGCACCAAAATTTTAAAAACTTATGTAATTTTTAAAGTTAAAGAACTTAAACATACATTTTCTGAAACTTTTCACACGCCACCCATATTTGATGTCTTTTTTATTATGATCTATTTTCTTTTAATTTCACAATTGACTAAGAAATTAAAAGCAATTGACTTTTAATTAAAATTAAATTGCATAAAATAAAATCTCAAGAATCAAAATAAAATTTTAAAAAATATACAATGTTATCCATAATATTTTATGTGTGGATGTACAATGGCAACTACTACGGGAAATTCCCACTTGTTTTAATATTTAGGATAATATATATTGTGGCAGCGTCTTTGCTGACGAAAGATACAGTAGTGTGTATTCAGGAATAAATTATCGTTAAATAAAAAAAAGATTTATTTTATGCAAATGGTTGCAAGAAAAGAAGGAAAAGATACAAAATCACCCGATTAACGTCATGTGAATGTACTCTCTTTACTTGACAAAAGTTCTGGTCAAACAGTGCTTGAAGAAACTCAACATTCTTTATTGACATACATTTATGATTATTTTAGAGAGTGATTTGAGATAAAGTTTCAATAAAAATAAAAAAAGAATTGATTTAATATAATATAATAAAAAAATTTGGTTGACTCGCAACTTGTTCATCCAATAAAAATCCAGTTAAATTTAGTTTATTTTTTTTCAAATATCATTTTAATTTTTTTTATAAAATAAAAAAATTAAATTAAACTGGTTCAACCTATCTATCTATGATCAGGGACTTGGGTTTTATGTTAAAAAACTACGATGCTCTTAAATCTTGCATATTCAAATAGGATTATGGAAGCTGGTTTCAAGTGTGAATCCTACTCTTGCTGACTTGAAAATGGAAAGACGAAGAACTATCAAGTCTATATATAGCAAAAAAAAAAAAAAAACAGAGAAAGCAATAATAAGAAGTTACCATAAAAAGGGAGGACGTTGTTGATGATAAAATTCTCGATATAGCGAAGAGATCTCCCGGAGGCAGTATGATCAGCATAGGTGAGTCTTCTCTTTCCAAAGGGAGAATCAAACTCTACATCATCACCAATGATTTGAGAGCGCAACCATGCTAGCTTTTTATCAGTGGTGTTGCTCTTCGGGGCACCGATATCTAGTGTCCTGAACGATTTCGAGCAACGGAAAAGATCTTTAGCAGAAGATGATATCAAAGAAGATGAAGAAGTACTGATACCAGTAGTTGTAACTGATGGTGAGACGTCGTTTGCCAAGATGGTAGAAGTCCAAGTATTTTTCGAGGGCATAGCTTGAGCGCTAGGAGTGGTCTCTCTCTGCATGGATTGCTCAAGCTCCATCTCCATGTTACAGAACTAGAAGGAGATGATGATATGTGAATGGTAACTGGGTTGATGATGAACAAGAGTTTGATGACAGAAGAAGAAGAAGAAGATGATCCGATGATGAT
This sequence comes from Populus x sibirica, assembly GCA_019202695.1. Lineage (NCBI taxonomy): Eukaryota > Viridiplantae > Streptophyta > Magnoliopsida > Malpighiales > Salicaceae > Populus > Populus x sibirica. The sequence goes on from JAGMVL010001918.1 coordinate 1,097,387, forward strand.
AAATGGATTATTTATCTGGAGAATGCTTGAAAATTAAAGAGTAGTTATAGAGAAATGTTAATATTTTTTCCTGTGGGTTAAAGGTGGCGGCAATAGAGTGGCTTTGTGCGTCAATTCCACACATGGCCAGCCGGCCCAGCCCGCGGTCTACGACCCTCTGTAGTCTGTATTGTCAACCGAAAGGGAGAGAAAAACCACGCGCGTTGAAATGTTGCTTTAGTTTCCGTCAATCTTTTTGTTCGGAGCCCAATAATTAATATCTCGAATTCTAATTAATTATGATGGTTAATAAATTCTGCTCTTTTTATTGTCATTCTGATTCAAATACTCAGGATCTTGATCATAGGAATAATTACATGCAAAAATTTTGAACGCGATAATATTTTTCTTTTTTATGTCGAGCAATTTATTTTTTACATTCAGGATCAACCCAATTTTGTATTTTAATAAAAATATAAAAATATCCACATATATTAATAACTCGGGTCTCTCTTCTTTTTCTTCAACCAAAATTTGGAAGGGCACTTTAGGTATTAACGACTTATTTGTTTTTGCATTTTAAAAGCATTTTAAAAAAAATTAAATTTTTTTTATTTTTTTCTTTACTTCAAATTAATATTTTTTGGTACTTTCAGATCATTTTAATGTGCTGATGTTAAAAATAATTTTAAAAAAATAAAAAATATATATTATGATGTATTTCTGAAAAAAAAACTTTGAAAAATAATTGCAACTACACTCTCAAACACACCCTTGAATCAATCATAATAGCAAATTTATAAAATTTTAGAATTTTTTTTTATTGAGTTCACGAATTCTTGACTTGGAATATAAAGTGAAATTAATTGTATAAATAAATAACGATATGTGAAGTGCGACTTTTTAATACCAAAAGGAAAAATATTATTTCGTTCAAATCTTGTGAGATCTAAGGTAGTTTTCTCATAATTTCTTTTTTGTTCCAAATTGAAACAGCTTATACTAATCCTCTGCCCATCTGTGTTATGTTGGGGGTACTGGATTTCAAATTAATTTATATCCTAAATGAAAAAAAAATACAACTTCATTCTCGATGCCTTTTCATATATCATAAACTTTTTTAATTGAGAAACAAAACCACGTTATTTACGATTTATAAAATAAATTAAAAAAATAAAGTAGTAAATAAAAAAAAATGTCAACAGTAATATTTAATAACTAAAGCAGAAAGTTGGTTTTATATATCATAAACTTCTTTAATTTAGAAATAAATTAAACTAATCTCTTCCGAGCATCATGAAACTTGTCGCCTGATGCTGCAAATAACTTGTCGCAAGTTGGATTTTTTTTTTTTTTTGGTGATAAAAAAACCAGGGAGGGGGACCAAAACACCTCATCTTGTATTGAACAGGAGAGCTTACACGTTTGTTCTAGAAACCAAAACATGACGCACACGACACTCATTCCAGGCAATCATGGGGAAGATGGAAGGCAAGCTTTCGAATTCATAAATATTTTGGTTGTCTTCTTCAACTCCATAACTACGTACCCAGTTCCTTAATGGCAGCATGGTGTCCTTCACATGATTCCAACCCTCCAACTCAAGGGCAGTTCAGAGTTGAGAGACCCTTCCACTCAAGGGCAGTTCAGAGTTGAGACTCACAATTCTTCACCTTATCGTGTGGTTAGGCACTTTGCATGGAAAAACATAGGGAAAGGAAAAGGCAACAAGCTGCATTTTCCCATCTTCTGTCCATTTGGGCAGGCCACGTATGGCCAGCCCGCAGTCTATGACCCTCTGTATTGCTAGCCAGAAGGGAGAGAAAAAATTTGTATTTCCACGCGCATTGAAATGTTGCTTTTGTATTTCCCATCTTAAAACACAGGTTTGGTTGGTATTTTAAAAATAATTTTTGATTAAAAATATATTAAAATAATATTTTTTATTTTTTAAAAAATATTTTTAACATCAACCCATCAAAATAATTTAAAAATAATAAAAAAATAATAATTCAAAATAAATAAAAAATAAAAAACTTTTAATTTTTTTAAAAACACTTTTAAAACATAAAAATAAATATTAGATTTTTGTTTTATTTTTAATTTAACAGCTCTTAAAATATAAATTTTATTTATTTATGTAAAAATTATCCAAAAACGCCAGCAGATTGTAAGAGAAAAAGAATTAAAAAGGCGAACTCATTAGTCTTTGAAGAAGAAGAACAAGGCTTTTGATAGGGCAAACTCGCGAGCGCCACGTCACAAACTCGCTTGAAACGCCTGTGTTCAAAATCAGGAGGTAGCCCACTTTTAATTAAAGCATAACCCGTGTGCCTTAAACCCAATTTTTTTTTTTTTTTACTTTATTGTTGTAAAAAAAATATTTCAAAAGTTGCCTTATGACTTCCCGGAATCAGTTACCCTCCCTCTTGGGCAAAAATAAATAAATATAAATGTTTTGGATTGTTTTTTCTGTTTTTAGACATGATCCGGTCCAAGATTCAAATTTCAGGTTTGGATCAAGTTACCGAGTTGGCCGGGTCAATTTTTTTTTTTAAATCAAAACAATGTTGTTTTAGTAAAAAAAACAAAAGTCAACGGATTGCAATCAGGTCTTGCAGGGTCAACCGAGTCACACCGGGTTTTTTCTTTAACCCGGCCTGGTTTCAGCTCCGGGTTGGTTAGGTCTCAGATTGACTAGTTAGGCCGGACCGGATTTTAAAACTATGGTTTTTTCTTTTCTCGGCTTGAATATTTTTAGCTCAATATAATTTCTTGTTGAACTATGATTGGTCATCCGATGAGTGCATGATCTCATAAGAAGTCATTTTAATATTTTCTTAATGAAACCATAAATTTATATATAAAAAATGAAAATATAATAAAATCAATACTTTATCATTATTAAAAAAAAACTCACGTGACAATTCAAATCTAGTATGTGCTTTATTATTCTTAAAAACCGAGAATATAATGGATTATGATCATTAGCAATGAAATGGGGCTTGCTGTTGCGATTGAATCACAGTTTTGTAATTTTTTAATTTTTTTTAGATATTTTTTATGTACTAAATCTACTAATTGAGGTAATCAAGGTTATTTTATTAAACTCGCAAACCGAGTCATTAACTCCATAAAATTAATAATCTAGTTTTTTTAAATTATTTTTTATTTAATTAAATTCTTAAAAAAATAGATCATATAGTAATGTTAATATTTTTTTTAATACTGTAATAACCATATAAAATAAATATTAAAACAAATTATTAACTCTAAATCCCTATAAACATGCGATATAATCTAAATTAAAAAAAAATCAATAACAAAAAAACAAGGTAAAAAAAACACCATATATTACTATTATAATTCATACCACGAATGAATATAAGAAAACAATATTTCCCCCTACACCTTTATACTTAATTAATATTGCGTCAAAAAAAAAAAAAACACTTGTGTGTAACAAGGACTTCTAGACCTATAACTAATCCAAGCCCACAACATATGAAGTCACATGTGATTTTCTTTTCATAAAAGTTATGTATATTGTATTTAAAATTATTTTTATATATTTTTGGATTATTTTGATATATTAATATTAAAAATAAAATTTAAAATTTAAAAAATATATATTATTTTAGTATATTTTCAAATAAAAAAATAATTTATAAAACAATATGCTAAACACTAACTTGAAGTACCTTTAGGATTTGCTTAACATAGACAAGCTGTTCTCCAACTATAAAGCATCTTAATTAAGAAATATTATCTGTTTATACGTGCCGTCTAACTGAAGGCATTCAAATATGTTGGCTGAGTCCACAGAGCTTGCATCCATAGAATCCAAAAGAATATATAGCAAGAGAAAGATAACTGGAAAAAAAAAAAAAAAAAAAAAAGAAAAAATAATTTTTTAAATGCTACCAATAGCTATGAAACTATATATATATATATTTTGGATTCGAGGAAACCCCACTTCCCGGAAAGCGCACTTTGTGGGCCCAGGTAAGTGAGTAAAACCCCGGCTGTCCCAGGCTCTTACAAGAGGTGCACGCCCTGACTCGAACTCGAGACCTCACGTGCGAGATCTCAAGCCCTTTGCCACCACGCTACGCCTCTTGGGGACCCTTTGCCTGCTATGAAACTATATGTTTAACCATGATATTGTTCTCGTTAAAATATTATTTAGGATCCATCACTGGGTAATTATAGGTCTTCAACTCCACTCCATATCAAGAAAAATGGTCTGATATTTAAGAATAAATCATATTAATCAGCAACCATGGGATGAAATTCGAATTCAAGAATCCATCCTTTTCTTTTATTTTTTTGAAATACCTATGAACAATAAGTCTTATAAATAATTTCTTCTTACCTTTGATTGGTTACAGAAACATACACAAAATATCATGTCCATTTGGTTTAAATTTACCCAACGATCCCCTTCAATATGTCAAAGAATCATCTGAGCCTAACATCTTAAGCTGTTAGATGACTTTTAGGTAAAATCTCTTTGAGCTTGAATTTGTTCAAACTCACAATATTTTATGTTTAATATTTTTTATTAGATAGAATGAGAGTGGTGAAATTTAAATTCGTGACTGCTTGATCATTAAAACTCTGATATTATGTCAAAGAACTATTTCAACCCAATAATATAAGTTTTTAGATAAAATATCAAGACATGATTTATATAATTTTCTAACACAAACTTTATATACCGTTACGTCGGGTTATTGTCTGGGAGTCAAGAAAAAGGATGTTTTCGTCCAAGGCAATGGAGTTGAAGCATCGTTCGTGGTAGCAACCCAGGAACGCTACCATGGACGAAGTAGTAATGGTGACACCCTTTGAATGGTTTCGATCCACTAAATACCATCGATGTAAACCATTAGAAAGTTGTCATGGACAGAATTAGTAATGTTGGGTCCTTGTGCAGGAGCCACTCAAGATAAAAGGATGTTTTTGTCCAAGGACCAAGGCAATGGAGTTGAAGCATCGTTCATGGTAGCGACTCAGGAAAGTTTCCATGGACAGAAGGTGATACCCTTTGAATGGTTTCGACCATAATGGCCAAGATCCACTAAATAGCATTGATGTAAACCATTAGAAAGTTGTCATGGACAGAATTAGTAATGTTGGGTCCTTGTGCCGGAGCCACAATGGAGTTGAAGCATCGTTCATGGTAGCGACTCAGGAAAGTTTCCATGGACAGAAGTGTTGTGCATACTGGACCGAAAGCAAACATAAATAAAACACAAACAAGCAGATTTACGTGGTTCCCCAAAACCGGGTACGTCCACGGAGGCAGCAGATTGTATATTAATGGAGGAATGATACAAACACTCAACTCAACCCAATACAACCCCACAAAACCCGGTGTTTCACTCTTCACTCGGTGTTTCTCTCAAATCTACACTTGCACTCTCTCTCAAAGTTGCACTTGTCTTCTTCTCTCGCACTTCACTACACACACCGCACTCTCTTGCACTCTCTTTATAGGTGAATGGAGAAGCATTGGCAGCAACCCATGTGCAGAACCAACTACTATAATGACAAAAGTCATGGTGGTTGGAGAAAGGTTGACAAAAAATGTTGACAATTGCTACAAATCTCCACCTTGGCAAGATTTTTCCATGCAATCCTCGTGATCAATCAATGCGCCTCTAACGCGCCATATGGCGCGCACCCTGAAGGTGCTCAACACTAAGAGATGTTGACCAAGTCCAAACAATGTTGGAACTTGATCCCCGAGACACATTTTGTGAGCATGTCACTGGATTATCTGCGGTACCAATCTTCGTAGCAGAATATCCCCTTCATCCACAATTTCTCGAACAAAATGAAATCGAACATCGATGTGCTTGGTGCGGGAATGATGAACTCGATTCTTTGCAAGACAAATAGCACTTTGACTATCACAATGGACATCCACGTGCTCTTGAACAATTCCCAAATCTTCAATCAACCCATGTAACCAAATAGCTTCCTTGAAAGCTTCCGTTACGCCATGTACTCTGCCTCCGTTGTTGACAAAGCTACGTTGATTGTAACGTTGACCTCCAACTTACAGGCCCTTTAGCAAGTGTAAACACATAGCCTGTTGTGGAACGACGCTTGTCTAAGTCACCAAAGATAGTCCGAGTCCACATAACCAACTAAATTTTGCCCGAGTCTATCATCCCTCTCAAACTTCAAACCAATATCGGTTGTGCCATGAATGTACCGTAGAATCCACTTAAGCGCCGCCGGTGACCCTTTCCTGGATCATGCATATACTGCTCACCATACCGACGGCATGTGAAATATCTCGGTCTTGTACAAACCATTGCATACATTAATGCACCAACTGCATTTGCATACGGAATTTGAGCCATCTGTTTGCGCTCTTCCTCGTGTGTGGAGACATTGAAGCACTTAGCTTAAAATGAGGAGCTAAAGGTGTGCTTACTGGGCTTGGTCTTACCATCTACCCCAAATCTACGTAGAATTTTCTCCAAGTATTGGGTCCGTGTCAAACAGATCGTGCCTTTTCTTCTGTCTCTCCGAATCTCCATGCCAAGAATCTTCTTAGCTTCTCCAAGGTCCTTCATTTCAAACTCGGTTCTCGGTTGAGCTTTCGGTCTATCAATCTCCACTTTGCTCTTCGATGCGATCAACATATCATCCACATATAAGAGCAAATAGATGAAAGAACCATCAAGAAGTTTGCGAAAATATACACAAGTGATCAAACCGACTCCGTGTGTATCCATGTTCCGCCATGAACTTATCAAATCGCTTATACCATTGGCGAGGAGATTGTTTCAATCCATACAATGACTTCTTCGGTTTACAAGCCCAATTCTCTTTCCCGGTGACTTTGAAACCATCCAGTTGAGACATGTAAATTTCCTCTTCCAAATCTCCATGTAGGAAGGCGGTTTTCACATCAAGTTGGGCTAACTCCAAATCAAACCGTGCAACCAAGGCTAACAAAATACGAATTGATGAATGCTTAACAACTGGAGAGAATACCTCATTATAATCTATCCTCCTCCTTCGAGCATAGCCTTTTGCTACCAATCTTGCTTTGAATCGAATGTTGTCTTTTCCAGGATTACCTTCCTTCTTAGCATATACCCACTTGCAACCAATTGTCTTCTTTCCTTTAGGGAGTTGTACCAAATCCCAAGTCGATTCTTGTGGAGAGATTTCATCTCTTCATCCATTGCCTCTTTCCATTTTGCACTTTCTACACTCTGTACTTGCTTCTTTGTAGGTGTAGGGGATTCCATCATCAATCACCGGAAGTGCATAAGCTACCATGTTACAATATCGAGCAGGTTTCTTGATAACTCTTTTCGGTTTACTTGTTGCAATGGATTCTTGTTGTGTGGTTGCTGAAGTTGTTGCATCCTCTTCATCTGAACTTTCATCTGAATCTCCTTCAGTAGGGATTGTCTGAACAGTCTTTACAGGAATGACTGAAGTCTCCAACTCCACCTGTTGTGCATCACCAGACTGTTTTTCCTTTTCTTGTGATTTCTCTTGCTGTAACATGCCAGACTCATCAAAAGTGACATCTCTACTCAAAATCACTTTCTTTGATTCAGAACACCAGAGTCTGTAACCTTTCACTCCTCCACTAAAACCCAAAAATATAGCTTTCTTGGCTCTAGGATCTAGCTTAGACTCAGTAACATGATAATATGTTGAGCAACCAAATATACGCATAGAGTCATAATCATTTGCAGGAGAGCCCGACCATACCTCTAAGGGGGGTTCTTCCATTTAATGCTGCTGAAGGTAACCGGTTAACAATATGATGAGCATAGCTTAATGCCTCGCCCCAGAACACTTTGCTTAGTCCCGAATATGATAGCATACATCGGACTTTCTCCACCAATGTGCGGTTCATGCGTTCGCTACTCCATTCTGCTGTGGTGTTTTGCGAACAGTAAAATGTCGCTTGATCCCTTCATTCGACAAACTTCAAAGAAAGGATCGAAGTGTACTCGCCACCATTATCTCGACCGAAGAGTCTTAACTCTCCTTCCAGTTTGAGTCTCCACCATTTTCTTCCATTTCGAAAGATATCAAGGACCTCATCCTTGTGTTTCATCATGTACACCCATACTCGTCTTGAGAAATCATCAATAAAAGTAACAAACCAACGATTACCTCCAATAGATTCATTCTTTGAAGGTCCCCATACGTCTGTGTGAACATAATCTAGGATCCCTTTTGTGTTGTGTACCGCAGTGCCAAACTTGACCCTTGTCTGTTTTCCAAGAACACAATGCTCGCAGAACCCATGCTTCCCAGTCTTGGCGCCTTTTAATAGACCTTGCTTGACTAATCCTTGCAAAGCCTTTTCACCAAAGATGCCCTAAGCGCATGTGCCAAAGTCTCGGAATTATCTCGCTTCATCATCTTCTATGCTCTTGGAGACATTCTTTACCAGAATCGTAGATCCATCCAGAAATATAAGTTTCCTTTCCTCGTGCCTCTTAAGACAACTAATGCACCACGGATTGCTCTCGGGACTCCACCATGCATGATAATCTTATAACCACTGGATTCTAGGACTCCAAGTGAGAAGAGATTTTTCTTCAAATCGGTACATACCGTACATCGTTAGTGTCTTGACTACCCCATTATGCATCTTCATATGGATAGTCCCAATCCCTTTGATCTCACTAACATCATCATTACCCATCAACACAACTCCTCCATCGAACTCCTCGAGTCTCGAGAATAAGTGCTTGTTAGGGCACATGTGATAGGAACATGCAGAATCAAGAATCCATTCACCAGAATGGTTTTCTGGTGATGAGACCATGAATGCAGAGTCTCGTTCATCCTCATCTCGTGCAACGTTCACGGTTGGTTCATCTTTTTCCTTGTTGCCCTTAATTGGACAATCTTTCTTCCAGTGCCCTTTTTTGTGACAAAAGGCACACTCATCTTTGCAAGATATCGTCTGTTTGATGATTCTCCTCTGGATTTTGAGCGAGATCTCCCTCGCCCTCGAAATCTTCTCGGGGTTTGTTCCCGCCTCTAACAATCAATGCTTCGACGTTGACTCCTTGTGAACAATTTGGTCCTTCTTCCGATACTCATTGTTCACCAAAGCATTGGACACATCAATGAATTTAATCTTTTCTTTACCATACAAGTAAAGTGGTGACGAGATGTTCATATGTGTCGGGCAGTGAATTCAATAATAGCGAGCTTTATCTTCATCATCAATTTCCACATCTAAATTCTTCAAATCAGCTATCATTTTATTGAAATCATTCAGATGCTCATTCATAGAAGTACCTTTCTTGTGCTGAAAACGGAAGATCCTTTTCTTCAAGTAGAGACGATTCTCTATACTCTTCTTCATAAACTTGTCCTCCAGTGCTTGCCATAATTCCTTTGCAGAGTTTTGTTCTGAAAAGGCGTACTTCTGATCCTTTACAAGACAAAGTCGGATGGAAGCGCAAGCTAGCCGATTTATCCTTTCCCAGCTTTTATCATCCAGATCCTCCGGTTTATCGTCTAGAGTGAAATCCAAATTCATTTGGACAAGCATATCCATGACTTCACATTTCCACATGCCAAAATTACCTTTCCCATCAAACTTCTCCACCTCAAATTTGGTATTCGATACCGGGATGTATTGTGGAGGTATACTAGCATTTCCCGCTGATTTTTCTTCCGGAATATCAGCCATTAAGACGTCTTTGGATTACAAATGGACTCCCGAACTTGTTAAAACACACACTTTTATGCTCAAAAGAGCCAAAACAGTAACTTCAGTGTCTTTGTTTCACAAAACGGACACCACGGTTGCGTCCGAATGGTTGAAAATGCTAGGAACAAGCTTGACTCGGCCAAAAACGGGTCAAAAAATCACCGACTTGGCCAAAAAACCAATCGACCGAGTTGACTCAGGGAAGGAATATTCTGTCTCGATAAAGAATATTCCGTCACGGGAATATTCTCTTACGGTAACGGAATATTCTTATTCGTCAAGAGAATATTCTCGTCACCGTTAGATGACGTGTCCGGTGACAGGGCAATGTGGACCCTCTATTGCTGACGTGGACGATGACTCAGCGCCTACGTGTCGATGACGTGGCTGTCTTCTCGAGCGAGAATTCCAAGACCGACTGGTTTTTCCGTGATTCCGGCGAAACTTCGGCGAGCTCTACGAGGCTCGTTTCAACTCCGATTGCGATGATCTTTATATCACCGGACTCGTATCGACGAGAGGAATCTCCGCAGCTGGTCAAAAGCAAGATCGGAGAACTTTGAAAATTCTGCAACTTTGAGCAGAGCCGAAAAACGTGTTTTTTCGGTGTTCTAGCTTCCCTAAGGCTCGATACCAATTTGTTGTGCATCTTGGACCGAAAGCAAACATAAATAAAACACAAACAAGCAGATTTACGTGGTTCCCCAAAACCGGGTACGTCCACGGAGGCGCAGATTGTATATTAATGGAGGAATGATACAAACACTCAACTCAACCCAATACAACCCCACAAAACCCAAGTGTTTCACTCTTCACTCGGTGTTTCTCTCAAATCTACACTTGCACTCTCTCTCAAAGTTGCACTGTCTTCTTCTCTCGCACTTCACTACACACACCGCACTCTCTTGCACTCTCTTTATAGGTGAATGGAGAAGCATTGGCAAGCAACCCATGTGCAGAACCAACTACTATAATGACAAAAGTCATGGTGGTTGGAGAAAGGTTGACAAAAAATGTTGACAATTGCTACAAGAAGGTGATACCCTTTGAATGGTTTCGACCATAATGGCCAAGATCCACTAAATACCATTGATGTAAACCATTAGAAAGTTGCCATGTACAGAGAATTAGTAATGGTGACACCCATTAATTAACAAAGGTTTCGATCACAGGGAGCTTTTCTATTACAAAGTCCAATTTCGCAACAGACGTCGTAGTGTTGGATTCTTCTGATAATTCAATAGTAAATGTTTGAAAATATCAAAACTTATGTTGCGTGTATCGAAATATAAAAGACGAAAACAATATTTGATGAGATATGTTGTTTGTCTCTTTATTTTAATAAAAGACAAATTTATGAAAATTTATTTTATATTCTTATTTTTATTATTCCAGCCAAGCATATTTTTATTTTTTTATATCTTTTCTTTTTATCTTGAAACATTGATTAAGTATAATCATAGAAATCATGTATAGTTTATAGAAAGAATATGCAATTGATCGTTGTCATTAAGATTCTTGAAATATATGTACTAGATTTACTTGTCAACTTGTGTTTGTTTGCATGGTTGAAAATGTTTTTTTAAGTAATTTTTAAATTGTTTTTTATATAAAAAATATTAAATTGATATTTTTTAAGTATTTTTTTATATATAATTTTAATATGTTAATATTAAAAATAAAAAAATTATCATTTTAGTATATATTTAATTAAAAAATACTTTTAAAAAACACCCTATTCCACGTATATTAACAAACATCCACCTGACATTTATGTTCTCCCTTCTTCTAGGATATTAAATTGAGAGTTTTTTCTTTTATTGAAAGCATGACTAAGTAATCTTTAACGGACTACAAATTATGGATATGATAGCTATCTTTTTTAATAAATTTGCACTACCAAACTTGGTGTATGCGATTAGCAGATCCTGGTAGGTAAAATTCCAAGGGTTGTAAATGATGTTCTAGCTAGAGAGTCATGATATCTTTAAATATCCAAATCGCTTAGAAATAAAGTTTATGCATTAGATAATTAATTAATTTTTTTATTCTAGTAATATAATCGATTTTCTCTGGCCAAGGTGATTGGTAGCTAATACCTAGTACCTAATAAGCCATTAATAGCTGGTACTTGCAAAATGTATTATTTGGTGAATGTAAGGACTCTTAGATGTTTAAGTAAATAACTTTATAGAAAGAGAAAGTGCAAAGATATTTTAGAGAGATAAGCTCTGAAATATATGTGCTAAAAATATTGAGAATAAAAAGATTGTGAATCTTGAACTTGGTGGATTCATGAAGTATTTATAGCCTATGAATCTTATCCTTTTATGGAGAAGAGAGACTGAAGAGTAATTTTACCTCTATAAATTAATGTGGTATTTCAAGTTGTATTTCACTCAAAATAATATGTATTGAAATAGTATAAAATACTAGAGGATCCACCTAGACTTAAGGGAAGTGGGCCTAAGAAGGCTGCTTAGACCCGTTCATGCTGGGCTCGTGCAATAACTTATGCACATTCAACTTAATAGAGTTTTTTGGACTTGTTAAATTTGTGTTTTTAGGATATTTTGAGCCGGTTAAATTTAGATTTATTAGAAATGAGACTAAAAGTTAGAAATTTTGCATGTGTATATGAAAGATGTATTTTTTTCATCTAATTTACTAGATTATTTTATATAATTTCTTAATTATTTACTAAATAAGGCGGGACTAAAAAAAAATTAGAAGAAATTATATATTTAGAGTTTCCATTCCCATTGAACCATAGTTAAATCATTTTTTTTCTTTATTTGTTTTATATATGTCTAATGGAAATCAGCTTCTATACATTAAGATTTAAATTCATCTCCATTCTAATCAAAGATATATCATCTAAGTTAAAATCAGAGAATTCATGATAGTTTTATTTCTTAAAACGTGATTTGAGATTTCAATTCTTATTATTTAAAGAGATAAAGTATTATTGGTAGTGTTGGGCTGATGTCTCAAAATTAAAAAAAAAATGAAGATAGTGAAAACAAAGAAAATATATATTTATGTACTTCATATTTTGAGATTTTTCAAAATTGTTATAGAAACATATTTTTTTTATATTTTTATTTTATATTTTTAATTAGATATATTTTTTTATTATAGTTTTAAGATTTGACTCGGGATTGACTCTAGACAAATAATCATGGGTTGGATCGATCCTAAACCATGTCTTGGTTTTTTAAATTTAAAGTTGGAGTGGATTTGGGGCGAGACACAGTATAATTTTGGGTCGATTTGTTTTGTATTCTCTTGGTGGGTCCATTCACTATGCTAACATCATCACAGAAGGCCTTATTAATACGATGTATATTCTATGTGTAGCCTCCACTCCACTCCCACTCACAGCACACGACCCAGAATTTGGCCCCCCTGAGTTTTTCCTTCATGAAAACAAAAGTGGGACTCCAAGAGTAGCTTCTGAGAAAAAAATGTTCGATTAGTTGATTAATTTTTGTTTTTTATATTGAAATTTATAAATAATTACTTTTTAGATTCTTATTTTATTTAAGTTAAAATAACTTACTCATCTATCCATGAAGATCTGTTTTTTTTTTTATATATATATAAAAACCCATTTTACAACACTTTTAATTAAACATGTCTTTTAAAACCCCCTTTTTTATTTAAATCCATAACTAAAAGTATTTTATTTAAATCTATTTTTTTAAATTATAATCACAAAAGTTATTACAATATCAAATACTTATTAAACCTATTTCAAGTTTGTTCTTCAATATCCCAATTTGAGACTCCATGCAAATGGTATTTACTATTATACTTATAATAGTTGTTAGACTTGACATAAAAATTTATTAAAAAAAAAATACCTAAATTATTAAATTATGAGATCAATTATTGGATAAATTAAAATCAATTATTTTTAGTAAAATAATATTATGTTTTTTTTTAATATTGACCTAATCAAAATTAAATTAAATTTAACTAGATCAATTAGATTTTATCAAGTCAGTAATGTAACTCGGTTAAACTTCATTTCTTGCTTTTGTATTTTTAAAGATGGCCGTATCATATACCACTTACTTTCCATATCTAACAATTATAATACTTACTTTCCATTATCATGTATGATTCACGTGGAAAATATTTCTTAGAAAACTAATCCTTAAATGAAATTAAACATTTAATGGGTCTTCTTTTTTAGTAAGATTAGGTTCGTCTTACTAATTAAATAAATACATAATCCCAAAGAGTATAACTCAATTAATCAGGTCATAAGTTTATTATTTAGAAATCACCAGTTCGAGTCTCATAAACTCAAGACGACTGAAAGCTTACATAATCGTTAACTTCAGGGTCCGTAGAATTAGTCAAGATACACGCAAGTTGACATGGACACCCACGTTAATCTTTAAAAAAAATACACAAAAGAGACGTGTGGTTTGTTCCAGTTGGACGAAAATCTAATTTGACTTAATCTATAAAGAATTCATTCGGACATATATATTCATCTTTCTCTATAATCTTTTGCTTTAGTTGATTAAAAAAAAAACATTTTATTTATGTAACATTTTATTTAATTAGACAGCGCCACATCCTTTAATTATGACAGTAACCATCTTCTTTGGATGCCGCTTTATGAGTTACGCCACCTTTTTATCTGCAGTGAAGCCTCGAATCTCTTTAAAATGGAAAACCAGGGAACAATCATGCGTGTTCCATGGGAGCCAAGACATGCAATGGAGACCCTGGATTTGCTTGCTTCCATCTATTCATCACACCCTACATCTCTTTTCCCTTTACAGCAAACGAAACTAGCGGTGATCACTGACTGGTTAGCACAAGCCCACATAAGCTCTGTTTTTATTAAGAGAATCAATCTCGTGCCCTCATCCATCCTTTGCTAAAATATTTGTCTAAAATTTATTTTTGATATGTGGATTGAGCAATTTAGGAAACAATTTTCTTTTTTTTTTTTATGTTTAACAAAAGAGAAATAGTACACACACGTATTTTGGAAAAGAATAAAAACCATGTAGGCACGCAGAAAAGGAAATTCTAGCGAAAATGTGATGAGGAAGAATCGAATGATTCTCCATAATATGTGCTGCATTCATTTTCTGTTGCACAGATGTTATGGAGGATTTCAGCCATTTACCATTGGTTGTAGAACATCTTTAAAATGTATTTGGAATTTCTCATAAGAATATAGCTGGTAGAAAATTAAAGGCCAACTGGAGTACTAGATTCTGCCGCTATAAATAGTTAAATACCCCACAGAGCTACTTCAGAACTCAAGAAACAGAGGAAAGTAATCAAAGAAAACAAACTTTGTTGCGTCAAGAGAATAACGAGGAAGAATGGCAAGCACTGTTGGTCAGGTTATGCGAAGAATGGCAAGCACTGCTGGTCAGGTCATACGTTGTAAGGGTAATAGACAAACTGCTATTACAAAGCATGTTTCCTTCTGCCTTCTTAAATCTTGGGAATGAGATTGTTTTTGCGTGTTTAACAGTGCTAGATTCTTTTTTGTTTATGGAAAATCTTGTTTTCAACCAGACGGTGAGATCAAATTGTGTGGAGAATTAGAGAACTCACTCATAATTACTATTTTTTTCAACAAAAAAAAAAGAAGAAGAAGAAAACTAGATTATGAATTTGATTGATTTAACTGTAATTTTGGCCTTTACAAATATGATATAATTTTTTTGAACTATGCTTTAATAGGTCAATGTATTTAATTTTTTTTTTAAATGATTGGATGGTTGTATTGTAGCTGCTGTAGCATGGGAAGCTGGAAAGCCACTAGTGATAGAGGAAGTGGAGGTGGCACCACCTCAGGCTATGGAGGTTCGTTTGAAGATTCTCTTCACTTCTCTCTGCCATACTGATGTTTACTTCTGGGAAGCCAAGGTATGTGATTGCTACTGAATCATGCATGTGATCTTGTTTATGGGCTAGCGTTTCTAGTTGTGCTTGCAGGGATTGATACTATAACATTGGTTTTAAAATTGCAGGGGCAAACCCCATTATTTCCTCGCATATTTGGTCATGAAGCTGGAGCGTATGAATCTGAGCCATTAGTCATTGCTTGCTGAACTTGGATTATGCTTTTGTTTATATTGGTAGTGATGAATTGGATTATTTGATAATTTTTGCTCACGTCTCCATTTTTCTTTTGGGGTGGTATAGGATTGTTGAGAGTGTTGGTGAGGGTGTGACAGACCTCAAGCCTGGTGACCATGTGCTTCCTGTCTTCACAGGAGAGTGTAAGGAATGCCGACAATGCAAATCAGAGGAGAGTAATATGTGTGATCTTCTTAGGATCAACACTGACAGAGGTGTGATGCTGAATGATGGCAAGTCTAGATTTTCAATTAGAGGGCAGCCAATTTACCATTTTGTCGGTACCTCCACCTTCAGTGAGTACACTGTGGTTCATGTTGGCTGTGCTGCCAAGATCAATCCAGCTGCTCCACTTGACAAAGTATGTGTCCTCAGCTGTGGAATTTCTACAGGTTGGATTAAAACAGCAAATCAATTGTTCTTATATGAATAAAGAATTTGTTACCTTCTTTTAATGAGGATTTGGTTTTGTGCTGTAGGTCTTGGTGCCACTTTGAATGTTCCTAAGCCAAAGAAAGGCTCTTCTGTGGCCATTTTTGGACTGGGAGCCGTTGGCCTTGCTGTAAGTTTCTTTTCCAAAGCACTAAACAAGGGAATTTTTTCTATCCATTTCTGAATTCAGATGCTAGGCCGCTGCTTATGTTAAAACTGCTTCTATTATTTGACATGATCAGGCTGCAGAAGGGGCTCGGATTTCTGGCGCTTCAAGGATTATTGGTGTTGATTTGAATTCCAACAGATTTGAAGAAGGTAAACCAAACATTTAGTAAAATCCTATTATTGTTTCATTTGCTTTTTGGGTTCTTTATCCATTCCTGGCTTAACTTGTTGGCTGCATTACTTAATTAATTATGTAGCAGACATATGGTGTTTCTAAATCTACTCAATTACTGCAAAGAAGTAAAAAAAAAGAGAGAGAGAGAGAGGATGAAAATGATGTTCATAATAGTAAACACAGGATGTTGCACAGAGGACTTTAGCACTGTCAAGTAACTAAGATGAAACTGATATGCATATCATCGAGTATCTTTGCTGTTGTTTCCCGGTGATAAGAAATGCTTAATATGCTATCCAACAGCTGATTTCCGATGTTTCTTTCAACAGCCAAGAAGTTTGGTGTGACCGAGTTTGTAAATCCAAAAGATCATGACAAGCCTGTCCACGAGGTTTGTAAGAAAATAAATCATGTTCGTGGGAAAGGGTTCATGCAAACCTATTGCTTCAGCTCTAATTTTGATTTTTCTGTCTTTAGGTGATAGCTGAGATGACTAATGGAGGAGTTGATCGAAGTGTTGAGTGCACAGGAAGTATCAGTGCCATGGTTTCCGCATTTGAATGCGTCCATGATGCAAGTTCCTGTGAAAACTGTTCTAGCCATTAGCCGATTGAGAAGAAAGAAAAAAACCAAAGACATCAAAAACACCTAAATCTGTTTCACATTTTGGATTTCTTTGCAGGGTTGGGGTGTTGCTGTACTAGTTGGCGTGCCGAACAAAGATGACGCTTTCAAAACCCATCCAATGAATATATTGAATGAGAGGACTCTCAAGGGTACTTTCTTTGGAAACTATAAGCCGCGCTCCGACCTTCCTTCAGTCGTAGAAAAATATATGAACAAGGTAACTTCAGTCCCCACTAATCAAATTCAGTAGGTGCATACGTTCCCAATCATCTCTCCACAGCCAGCAGAATTGTGGTTTCTATTAGTGTAGATCGGAAGCAATATGTATGTGAAGTTTCTCAAACTATCATGTAGAATGATCTTTAACGGTGAATTGCTTTAATTTAAGAACATGAACATGAGCAATAAAGTAGCCATTCCTCCTCTGGTTTTGAGGCATTATATCACAGCGCAAAACAGTCTGTTATCCTCACTAGTTTTAATATGTGCAGGAGCTGGAGCTAGAGAAATTTATCACCCATGAAGTCCCCTTCTCTGAAATCAACAAGGCTTTTGAGTACATGCTCAGTGGAGCTAGCCTCAGGTGTATCATCCGGATGGATGCATAAGAATGGTCTGTTCTTAGTGTGAGACGAGCCAAGAAATTCACGTTTCAGATTGCGAATTAAACAAGGCTGTTAGAACTTTACTTTCGCTTTTGATTTTCTTGTACAAGAACTGCCTATTTCTGGCATTAATAAATCATAGTCCGACTTGTATTTATCACTGTATATTTCCAGCATACAGTCCATTACTCTGGACACATTAAATCATAGATGAACATTTCCTCGATCTAGTTGAAAAGGCTTCGAGGAAACAAAGATTCTCACTTGATATTCACTACAAACAATTGCCTGAAAGCCTAAAAGATCCATGCGAATTTGATTCAAATACTAATTTCAGAGTGCGTCCAACAATCCTGATGCAGAATCCTCCTCTTGCTCATGAGTAAAGACTCCTCTTTCCAAAACCCAGTCCTCTACCATAGCCTGAGAATTTATTGCCTGGTCAGTAGGCACAAGATGTCCAGCCCCTAACACCAAGGCATGGCTCAAACTCCCCCACTTCTGAACATACCCAGCAAGCTCTCCGTTCACTTTCCATATCTTTCTTTCAGCCATCAAAAACTTCCCTATTCCCTCCCATTTCATTGTCTTAATCCAAGCTTCAGTGGAAACCACACCCACTCTCAAATCAAGATGCCCTTGATACAACAATACCTTAGTATTCTTTACCAAGAATTCCACCATGTACTTGACACTCTTCATCAGATCTTCATGCAATGCTTCCCTCACCATTTTACTACAGTGCTCAAAAACTATAGATTCATTTGCACCTAATGCCTTCTTCACCTCGACAGATTGCAAAAACTCCGTAACCAACCTTGTCTCGTAAGGCATTCTCCTAGTAAAGTCATACATCGTAGCTAGCCCTGTCATGTTTTGCAATAAACTCAAGACCCGACTTCTTGCATTCGTTGCCGCACTCCAATTTCCCATTTTAACTAACTTAACTGCCTCCTTTTGACCTTCCTCTAATTCCCTCTTTTGTCTCTCATTGATAAAACCAGAAAAGTAAGCATTCACAGCATGAGTTCTCACCTGTGTCACAGGATCTGTTAACCCATTACCTATAGCAACACCTTTCAGATTCACTTGCTTTGACACAGGCAGCTTCATATTCTTCTTCAAAATGTAATGTCCTATTGCAGGAACATACTTTCCTGCATAACTCTCACCAGTTATATAGATCGAACGAGTCTTGAACACTGGATCTGATTCAAGAAACTTAGTTATTGCAGAAAAGAGATGCTTAGCAACAGTGTTTTGATCTCTTGGTATCTCTTCATGCTTAGAAGCAATACTAAACCCAGTTCCTATAGGATTATCAAGGAAAATGAGGCCAAAAATGCGGTTCCACGAGCCTAGATTGGGTTGAAGAGTAACGTTTTGTTCTTCGGAATCAGAAACAACACGATAAGGGCCCAGTTCGAGGAAGTTCCCAACCATGGAGGAGCATCCAGGACCACCCTGAAGCCAGATGAGAAGTGGGGTTTGAGAGAGAGGTGAAGTTGGGTGTTGAGCTTCATAGAAAGTGTAGAAAATGGCTGAGTTGGTTTTCGGGTTGACTGGGAGGTACCCAGATTTTGTAGGCAGTGCTTCATTGGGAAAACTAGAGTTTGAGGTGGGTAGGGTTGGTGTTGTGGCTGAAGAATGGTGGTGGAGGAGGAGGAGGAGGAGGAGGAGGAAGGAGGAAACTGATGCTGTTGACTCCATTTGTGTGAGACAAATGATTGAGTTGGTCCAGCCACTTTCTTATTTATCGAGATAACGAGCGGGTCAAATCAACTTTTTTTTTTTTTAATGAAAAAAACAAAAGAGGCGTGGCTAATTTATTTTTTTAAGTAAACGGTGTAAAAATTAACTCAATCAATAATAATAAAATCAAATACGTATAAAATAAAACACTAATAAAATAGTAAAATGTTTATTTAGATTAGAATACCTTAATAAAAAATTAAAATAAAATAACTCATGAAGAAAAATTTAAAATAAATAAAATATTAAATGATAAAATAAAAAAATCAGAAAAAAAATCTAAAATTAAATAATAAAATTAAAAAAATTAATCAAACATAAAAAAAACACTCAAAAAATAAATACCAATAGTGCAGGCCTTAATAAAAAATAAAAAAAAAACACAATGGGTCTGCCAACTCTAAGCATGTGGGCTTAAGCTTTGATTATTTTATTAAAAAGTAGCTTTTTGTTTTTAAAGATAGTGTCTAGATTTTAGCGAGTAAATAATCATTAAAAAATCAGGGTAAGAGTATTTTAACTCAAGAATTTAATTTCTTAACTATTTTAATTCAAAAACACAAAAAAAAAAAAAAAAAAAAAACACTCTAAATAAACTTGTTTATACCTTCAAATAAAAAAAATCAACTTAAAATTTAAAAACTTTCCAATATCAGATTTATTTTCTTAAGTAATTTGAAAGTGAAAGAACATTTAATAAAAAACTCTTTCCATCGAATAAAATTTATTGATATTAAGATCAACTATTTTTGTAGTCGGAATCAATATCAACTAGTATTCTTTCTAGTACTGAAATTTAACAACACTCTTTCTCCTCTCTCAAATCAATGACTGAAATATAAAGAAAATAAGATTTTGTATCAAAATAAAATACTTAAAATCTAAAAGGGCCAAAAAGTTACGATTTGGAAAGTAAAATGACTAAAGTAAACATTTTACGTCAACTTTGAAATTGTCACTTGTTTTCCCTAATTTTTTTATTTTAATCCTTTTCCTTTT
This sequence comes from Populus x sibirica, assembly GCA_019202695.1. Taxonomy (NCBI): domain Eukaryota; kingdom Viridiplantae; phylum Streptophyta; class Magnoliopsida; order Malpighiales; family Salicaceae; genus Populus; species Populus x sibirica. The sequence goes on from JAGMVL010001918.1 coordinate 1,117,971, forward strand.
AATTTGTTACTTTCCAAAAAGTTCAACGAATAGATTGAAGGAAAAAGAAAATTGTGGATTCCTCTAGACAACATCTATGCTTTTTAGGTTTTTCTTTTTTTGTAATTTGTATTTCACCAAGAGATTTTATATCTGAATTTCATTTTTTTATTGATAATATTTAAGTAGAATTAACTTATTTATATAAAAAAATAACATTAATGTTTAATAATTATTAAATAAATCAGTTTATCACATAAAGATATGGATCAACAGATCATCCTATACATCAATCTTTTCACAAAAGTCTCTTGTTCATCTTTTCCCTGTTCCTTCCCCTGCCCAAGGATATGACGAGCTACTACAAGAAATATTTTCTGAAAAAACCAAAAACAAAAAAGAGACAAGACATTATTGTTAGTTGACCTGCAACAAATTAGTTAAACAACGTATTATTACAATATAATGACGAGCTACTACAAGAAATATTTACAACTAGCTACATTACCAGCTCACAGGTAGGATAAAAAATAATCTAAAAAAAATAATATTCAATCAATGTAAGCACATTTTTTTTAAAAAAATATCAAATAAAAAATAATAATATCAAATGATGAAAACAAAAGAAATAAGCAAAAAAACAAAATTATAAAATAATATCAACCTGTGTTAACTCATAAAACTTGTTCCTGAACCTTTTGATTGAAAACACTAAACATGAAAAAAAAATACGAAGCCCAATTCCTAACAGGTCAAATATTAAAGGATAAAATAAAAAAATAACTATACAGAAGGTTATGAAAGAAAATATAATAAATAAAAGACAAAAAGGTGTAAGTCCACTTAGATTAATTCGTCAAATTCAAAGGTTAAATCATGAGATCATGATATTCTATAAAAAAAAAGATGGAGAAAAACAAGAAGCTTATTCTACGAACAAAAAAAAATTATCTAGTAATGAGATTAAAAAAGAAAATAAATGAAAAAACAATGTGAATCCATGACCGGGCCATTTGACTACAAACACCAAACCTTGAAAAACCATGAAACCCAAATTTCAATAAATCAATCAAATGTCAAAATCAAAAATCAAAAAAACAAAATCAATCGCAAAAAAAAAAAAGGATTCAAAAGAAAAAATAACATCTAAAATAATGAGGACCAAATTTGAAAAAAAAAAACAAATTAGAGAATGGATAATGTTAGATTGAAGGGCTAAATTGAAAAGAAAAATTAATTTCATAAAATAATTAAATAATAAACCACTAAAAAGAATGAGAACCAAATATATAAAAATAAAAATTTTCGATTAAAGGATGAGATTGAAAACAATTGAAAGTTTACAAAAAAATAGGAACAAATGAGAAAACAAAATCAGGACCAAATTTGAAAAATCTAAAAACAAAAAGCCTAGATTGAATGATATAATTGAAAATAACAAAAAAAATAACTTATAAAAGGGCCAAAGATAAATATTAAACAATTAAAAGAATGGTGACTGATACTTAAATATACCCAACCAACAAGATTGCTCTAAAATTTTAAATGCCTGGTATGAATCTCGAGAGAAAAGAGAAGAGAAAAGAAAAAAAAAACACCGGTGATAATCCATCCATCAAAACCAAGCACCCACCATCTGCTAAGGAAGAGTATGCCGAGAGAAATTAAATGACACAGTAAAAGTAAATTTTTACCTTCTGTATGACGACGTACACTGCTGAAGTGATGAGACTTTTCTTATGCACTTGATAGGGTTTTTTTTAAATATTTTTTAATTATTATGAAAGACTAATTCACCCCTCAAAACAACTTTATTATAAAAAAAATAAATTTTAAATATAAAAATATCCCCAAAGAAAGCTCTATTAAATTTTAAAACTAAAGTTATTTTAGGAAATTCACAATGCTAGAAAATATGAAATCTAAAAAAAAAACCTTGGAGACTAATTATCTAATTTTTTGCATTTAATAGTATTGAAGGGGTTTTATTATTAAAAAAAAAATTATTGTATCCCTAATCAAAACAATATAGACAAATGGATACCTTGAAGAATAATAATAAAAAAAAAACAACTAATTTTTTTATTAGGATTTACTATGATAGAAAGATTTTTTATTCATTGAGGAAAGATTAGGATCGAAAGAGTCAAGGGGAAGATGAGTTCTTAAATGCAACTTCACTATAAACTAATCCTTCTCCTTAAACAGATTGATTATTACTGGCTGCTAGAGTGGACATTGTGTGTGTCTATATATATATATATATATATATATATATATATATATATATATATATGTCAACTAGCCGTTAACAAACCGCAAGATAAACTAAGAATAAATCACAAAACCACAACTGGAAATATAAAACCACCAAGTCTAAATAGAAATGAATCCCCAATCATGATGGAGGTTTCAAATTGAATTTCAAACTAGGGAAATCTTACTATCTAACTTAAAATCAAGTCCACAAAGTTTAAGGTTGCATATTACTAGGGAAAGCCAAGTTTTCTCACGCCTAGCATGTAAATTATATTCTTAGTATCAAAAACTATTTGATATCATGGAAGAAATAAAACTATAATCCATTCAAATAGAGAATTTTTGTAAAAGGTAGGAAAAATTGAAATGGATGGTCAAACTATATGTATCAAAATATGTTAAATAGAGGACTTAATTGTAGTTAGCTCAAACCAGAAAAAACAGAAACAGGGAATCAAGAGACCATGGAGCCGCAGGTCCAATACAGTGGACACAACAAAACAGCAGAGATCGTAGCTGGTTTTTCTCCTTAAAATACTTGAAATCAATGTTTAACCATACGCATGACAGAGACACACATGCTTCTGCTACTATAAGAACCCACAAAGACAAACCTTTCTCTTCACAACACAAGAAACATAAAGTTCGTTCAAGACAAGAAAGAATATGTCAAGCACTGCTGGTCAAGTCATTCGTTGCAAAGGTAACTGAGAAAAGCCACTTTACTTGGTTCTCGTTTTTACATTTCTCGTTATCTTTTGTCACTTAAATAATGGGATGCGTGTAATCTTCTGTAGCTGCGGTTGCATGGGAAGCTGGAAAGCCATTAGTGATGGAGGAAGTGGAGGTGGCTCCACCACAAGCTATGGAGGTTCGTTTGAAGATCCTCTTCACTTCCCTCTGCCATACTGATGTTTACTTCTGGGAAGCCAAGGTGATTAGCACTTCTATTACGATTTGTTTTTATAATCTGGGTGGTTGGCCTTCTTGTGTTCTTAGAGATTGATAATATATAATTAGCATGGTTAATTTGTCATGTTGCAGGGGCAAACCCCATTGTTTCCTCGCATATTTGGCCACGAAGCAGGAGGGTATGAATTTGATCCATTAGTTCATTACTTTTTGTGCTACTTCGATAAACTCATTTTATGTTGATAGTGAGGAATGGGGGAGACTAATTTGATATTTTCTTTTCTTGTAGGATTGTCGAAAGTGTTGGTGAGGGGGTGACAGACCTGAAACCCGGTGACCATGTGCTTCCTGTCTTCACAGGAGAGTGCAAGGAATGCCGACATTGCAAATCAGAGGAGAGTAATATGTGTGATCTTCTGAGGATCAACACTGACAGAGGTGTGATGTTGAATGATGGAAAGTCTAGATTTTCAATTAGAGGGCAGCCCATTTACCACTTTGTTGGTACCTCAACCTTTAGTGAGTACACTGTGGTTCATGTTGGCTGTCTTGCCAAGATCAATCCGGCTGCTCCTCTTGACAAAGTTTGTATCCTCAGCTGTGGAGTTTCAACAGGTTAGGGGCGAAATCCAATTCAATCTTTCTTCTATGGATGAAGAAATTGTAGCTTTCATGTAATAAAGATTTGTTTTTTTTTGACCTGTAGGTCTTGGTGCCACCTTGAACGTTGCAAAACCGAAGAAAGGCTCGTCAGTAGCCATTTTTGGACTAGGAGCTGTAGGCCTTGCAGTAAGTTTCTTTTCCAATACAAGATTAGCGAGCAATTTTCCTATTCAGAATGTGGATGCTGATGCAAAACTTGTTCGTGTTGTTTCTATATCACAGGCTGCTGAAGGGGCTCGAATTGCTGGTGCTTCAAGAATCATTGGTGTCGATTTGAATTCCAATAGGTTCAATGAAGGTGAGAGGACCATGCGTTTACTGAGATCAAATTGCAATGCATCCACTGCTGAGTGCTCCTCTAAAATTATATATTGACTGATATATATTTAGCACAGTCAAATAGCCTATAACATGAAACTGATAAAATTAAGTAGCCTGAGTGTTGATTCTTGGTAATAATGTTGCCCATTGAGTCACGTTCCCTCTGTTGTATTTGTAACTGCTTTCTGATGCTCATTCTTGTTCTTTGTCAACAGCCAAGAAATTCGGTGTCACGGAGTTCGTAAACCCAAAAGATTATAAGAAGCCTGTTCAAGAGGTTAGTGAGATAGTGGATCATGTTTTGAGAAACAAGCGTGTATGGATCTCTCAAGTCTGTTCTAAATTTGATTCCATGTCTTTAGGTGATAGCTGAGATGACCAACGGAGGAGTTGATCGAAGTGTCGAGTGCACTGGAAGTATCAATGCCATGATTTCTGCCTTTGAATGTGTCCATGATGTAATTTCCGATGAATTCTTTTCAGTCATTGAATTGAAAGTCAAAAAGAGAATCACCGTGTTAATATGCTTAACATTCTTGACGTTTTGCTTACTTTGCAGGGATGGGGTGTTGCTGTACTTGTTGGTGTGCCCAACAAAGATGATTCTTTCAAAACCCATCCAATGAGTTTCCTGAATGAGAAGACTCTCAAGGGTACCTTCTTTGGCAACTACAAACCGCGCTCCGACCTTCCTTCAGTGGTTGAAATGTACATGAACAAGGTATATATATCTGAGTTCCCATTAATCTCACTCGGTATGCAGTATACGAATATATTTCTGTATATGTAGTCGAATTACGGCTGTGAAATTTCTTCGTGGAAACTTGAAGGTAAAATTAATTGGTCAAAACAACAAACTAAAATGATCGAAATTGATTACTGGGAATGAAACTTCTTAGCCTTCTTTGCTAGCGCAATGCAAATAGCACTCTGGGGATAGCTCTGGCTGCTACTAGCTAAATGTACCAATGGTTTTGTAAATGTGAGAGCTGGTTCCACCACACTACCAAACACAGGCTCAACACCATTGCTTGGATCTTGAAACTCTTGTGTGAAGAAACAAAACAGTAGCTATTCCTTTATTCAATTGTTAAACTTACTAGTTGTAATGTCACAGGAGCTTGAGCTGGAGAAATTCATCACCCATGAGGTTCCTTTCTCAGAAATCAACAAGGCTTTTGACTACATGCTTAGTGGAGCAAGTCTCAGGTGTATCATCCGCATGGAAGCGTAAAAGAAGACTGGTTTGTCCGTCTGAATGTGAGAAGGAAACAATAAAATCATGTTTGGGATTGTTAAATGTTGAACAAAGTTGGTGATGTTTTAGTTTCTTTCAGTAAATTTCTTGTTTTGTAAATGGCACATTAGCTTCCCAGTTCAGGCATGTACAGATAAATCAAAGCTTCTAGTGTTTTCTGACTTCAGTTTCTCTCCTTCAGCTTGTGTCTTTCTAATTCTTTGTCTCTGCATGTATCCAAATGCAGAATAATCACATGTCTGGTACGTCTTTGTTTTTCCATTTATCCATGTAGTTTTTGCTGTCTTCCTATCTCATAGAAGTCTGTGCTAGCACTTGCATATCTTTGTATGCGAGTAGAAGGGTCTGTATTACCAGTTTCTGTTTTTTCTTTTTCCATTTTGCGCTAGTGAATCGATGTCACCATATTTTTTACATGGCAGCGAAATTTTGAGCCCTGTGGCCTGTGGCTAAATCACTTTAGCTGGAATTGTTATTGCTTTCGCAATGGCTTAGGCTTGAAACTTTGAGAACTTCATGTCAAAAATGCTTTATTGAAGTAAAAATAAATATTTTTTTACGTCAAACAAATAAATTCGATATCTCTTAAAGCAAAGAAAAATCAATGAAATTACAAGTAAATTAATTAGGCATAGCGCTCTCTAATCAATCTTTTATTAGACAAAGCTCTTTGATTAATTTATTATCATCAAGCGAATTTAATATTGAAAACAATTCTCATTCACTCGACAATAGCCTTAGAAGTAAAGTTTGTGAAATTATTTTAAGCAAATACTTAAAAGCTTGACAATTTAATTTAGTTTATTCTTCCCTAATAAATCAAGATAAGAGTTGCAACAATCAAATTAATTCCTTTTCTTCTTACTATAGTCCCTAACAGTAATTACAGATTGAAAGAAACTAAAAAGCATACATGTCATCTCAAAATAATTCAATAAGCTTGAATAACAATCAATAGCATAATTCTGAACAAAAATAAAAAACTTGAATATGAAAGAATTACAATGATAATATTACCTCTCATAACTTTTTAATGGAGATGGTGTGTATTTCTCTTGAACTAAAAGTCAAAGATTAGTTCATAACTGGTGGAAAATTGACAAAAACAGAAAAGAAAAGAATGCTGCAGAGCCCCTATTTCAGTCATTTTCTCCTCTATTTATTCTCTCCCTTGGCTGCCAATTTGTTTTGGAATTCTTAGGCTAATTAGAAGTTCTTATGCCACTTAATTCCTTCCTTCTTTATCTAGTCCTTAAGGTTGGTTAAATCTCTCAGAATTTGTGTTGAAAATAGACTCTGTTGTTGTCACAACTCTGTAGTAATTCCAACTCTGCTGCAACTTAGACTTCATTTTTGACTTGGTTTCTTGCATTATCCGACCATCACAGCTCTATTTTTTCATTCATAGCATGTTAGAGGCTTGATATACACATTTCTTGGGTCCTAAGGCCCACCGTTTTTATGTCAGACTCTTAGTTGTAGTGGGATGCTCAACACCGTTAGTTTCCTCATTAGATCAAGAGACTAATCTCATTTTTCAGATTATATCTAGATTTTCACCTTCAAAACGATTTTATCTTACATAGTATCCTTCATAAAATTTATAACCCTGGATGTGTAGATGATTTTGGGCTTTTGAATTGCATGATTTTGATGTTTGAGGCTCAAAATATGCATGTTTGAATCTGTAATGTGAAAGCAGAAAATTCTGCTGCAAATAGAATTTCAGCCTGATTTTACAAGTCTGATAAAAGGTCCAAATGAATTTAGATTTCTTTACCCATAATACCTATCCGGAAAGCTTGATATATATACATTAACAATTTGGTCACTCTTTCTAATGGGTCAGCACGTTTTCTTGTTACTTCTTCTCTCTCACTACATTTTTCACCAACCATTAATATTTGTTCATGGATACATGAATTTGATCCAAAAAACTTGCAAGAATACCAAATACTATGATCTTTGTGTTTCATACATTATAGTTAAGACTCTTTCTTATGAAACTTTATATATATATAAAAAATATTCTTGGTGCATTCATAACTATTTTTACCTGATTATATATATATATATATATGATGCATTAAAAAAATAGTAATGGTGAATGTTTGAGATGAGATAATTTTATATTCTTTTAGGTAGATTTTGATCACTATTTTAGAACAAAAAAAAAAACAGAAATAATAAAGATAAGAGATATATATTTCATATAATTTTTATTTTAAAAGTATAGAAATTCATTCTTAAAATACCCTGAAAACATATTTTAGGTAAAGTTTAGTCACTATCTTATAATAAAAAAAGACGAAAATAATAAAAATATAGAACATATCTCTTATATAATTTTTGTTTTGAAAATATAAAAATTCATTCTAAAAATATCTTGAAAATATATATTTTTTATTTATACTTATTCAATTAAATATATTTATATCTCACAATCTCTATTTTTTTTAATCCTCAAACGGTAATCAATTGAAACAATATTAATTGAAAACATGATAGAAATTCCTCTTCCTAATCTCTTCATTTCGTACCAACACAACATTATTGCATAATTTCTCGTTATCAATTGAATCAATACTTTACCAATTCTATAAGCAGTTTTTCTATAAAAATAAGAAGAAGAAAAAAGACTTCAATACTCAAATCACAAATTACAACAAAAAAAATGCATATCATAAATAAAATCCCATCCGCAGAATTTCTGAGATAATTATGGGCCGAGGCCCAAACTCACCTCAACTGGGCTCAGGTTCAAAATTAAAAAATTAAAAAAACAAATCAGCAAATATTCTTTTGTTATAGTACACGTGTCAGATGTGAAGGAAGCTTCTACATTTCTAACAAAAACAAACGGCACCGAACCATGTTGGCGACATCGCTGCCATCACCAACAACTTTCACTCTCTCTTCACTTCTTCAAACCTTCAAAAAGACCAAAACAACCCCAGTCCACTGCTCCTCTCCACCACCGCCACCATCATCCATGGACCCGCAACCAAAACGCGTAGCCGTCTGCGGCGGTGGGGTAATCGGGGTTTGCACGGCGTATTTCCTTGCCAAGAAGGGAGCCGCCGTCACGCTAATTGAGAAATCATCCGTCGCATGCGCCGCATCAGGAAAGTCCGGAGGATTCCTCGCCTTAGATTGGTGCGACGGCGGGCCTCTATCTTCTCTTGCCCGTGCCAGCTTCAATCTTCACCGTTCACTTTCTGAAGAACTTAACGGCACTGAATCCTACGGCTACCGTCCACTCACTACCCTAAGCCTCACAATCACTGAATCAGGAAAACAGAGTCAATCCTCGCGTGTTCCAAATTTGCCTTCTTGGGTTGATGGGCCGGCCCGAGACCTTAGAGCCATTGGGTCAACTGAAACAACGGCGCAAGTCCACCCCCAGATGTTCACAAAAACTCTTTTATCAAAAGCGGTGGAGAAATACGGAGTGGAAGTGGTGATAGGGAAAGTGGATAGTGTTGGGGTTGAGGGAGGGCGGGTAGACTCAGTGGTGCTTGAAGGGGGGCGAGTTATTGAGTCAGACTCAGTGGTTTTGGCACTTGGGCCATGGTCTGGGAAGTTTGAGATGCTGAGTTCTTTGTTTAGAGTTTATGGGCTTAGAGCCCATAGTATTGTTTTGGAGCCTAAAGAGCCTGATGCTATAACCCCTCATGCTCTTTTTTTGAGTTATTATCCGGCCCAAGGTGGCAAGCCCATGGACCCTGAAGTGTATCCACGTCCCTCAGGTATTTACCGTATTCCATTTTAACTTTTTTTTTTTTTTTTTTTGGGGGGGGGGGGGGTGGGGGGAGATAATAAATTATGGCAGTTAGTAGCTACTAAAATAAATGACTTGATTGATAGGGGAGGTGTACTTGTGCGGAATGTCATCCGAGGTTGAGGTGCCGGAGGATCCAGAGCAGATAGTGGGCGACCCAGAATCATTAGAGGTGCTAAAGAGAGTAGCCAGTACGGTGTCGAGCCATTTGGTAGAAGGAGGGGCACTGTTGAAGGCGGAGCAAGCATGCTTCTTGCCATGCACTGACGATAGTGTTCCCGTAATCGGGGAGATTCCCGGGGTGAAGGGTTGTTATGTTGCCACTGGACACAACTGTTGGGGTATTTTAAACGGTCCTGCTACTGGGGCTGCAATGGCTGAGCTTATAGTAGATGGGCAGTCCACCATTGTTGATCTTGCTCGGTTTAGTCCTGCCAGATTTGTTGGGCGTAGAAGAAAGGGCTAGCTGGTATTTTTGTACAGAAACTGTGATGAAAGTGTACGCATCGTTTCCAATTAAAGATCTTTGTTTGTTCTGTATGGTGAACATCTTCAAGTAGCCTTCCTTCCTCATCTATAACAAGTTGGTGAAAACCCCTCTCCATGTTTGTCCTTCTTGAGGTGAAGAACAGAAGTGAACTTTTCGCCCATAGTGTTAAACAGCCACCTAGTTCCCTGACTTTTAATTTTGCCCATTCATAACAAACTTAACAAAGTAGATATTAATGCATTTGAAAAAAAAAAGTGTTTGAGGATGAAAACAACACTACAAATGTCTGTGCTCGGCTGCCTGTCAGAAAAATGTGAAGAGAATAAAGGGTTTTTTTTACAATATCATTATATCTAATCAATCTTTTGATTTGAAATTCTTGATTAGGTTTAAAATTAAATTGTTTTCTAGTTATCTTGAGATAATTTAATTGATTTAATAAATCTAAAAATAACTTGATTTATCGATTAAAAAATATTTGAAGATAAAATGGAGAAGAAAAATGAATGAAATTGATTGTAAAAGATATTTTTATTGGATTTTTTATCTAACCTGGATTTAAAATTAATTTATGTGGAAGTTGTTTTAAAGTGATTTTGTTGATTTTGTCGATTTTGTCGCTCTAAAAATAACTTGATTGATCGGTAAAAAAAAATCTATAGAAGAAATCGAGAAAAAAAAATGATAAAATTGATTAAAAAAAAACATTTATACTCAACTCTTTACTTAGCTCAAGTTTAAAATTAAATTGTGTAAGAGTTGTTTTGATGTAATCCAGACAACTTCACAGATCCATAAACAATCCAAACAACTGTATTTTTATATTCGAAACAATTTTGGTCAAGCCACAGCGAGAGCGTAGAAAATAACCTAGTTATATTCTAGAGGTGTTAAAACTAAACAGTCTATTTATAATGTTTGCATTATTTAACCCGATCCAACGTATCAAATTCAGATAATATAGATATTATAAATGACAATGGTTTAAAAAACTTAAGAAGTTGATATAACAGGTCGGGTGGTAGATTGAGATTTTTGAAACCCAATACCCGATTCAACTTGTATACCATATACTCTTTCTGTCTTTAGTTATTGATAGTTTATAAATTGAATATTTTTTTCATTTTATTTAGAAAAGTCTCGGCCTTAAAATTTTTGATATTGAGCTTCCTATTTGATTTCTTTAACGTAACAAAAAATTACTTCTCTCTTTTGCTGCATGGAACAAAGAGTTAACTAAAATTTAATGGTGATGCAATGTATAGAAATTAGACCTAACATTGAGGATGTCATGGTATATACAGTCCATGCTATAGGCCCACTTCTAAATGTGAACCTTTGAAAATTAGCAATATAAACTCAACCCATGAATATATATAATATCCATAAAAAAAATTAGTTTAACCTGATTTATTCAACTAACTCTAGTCCCCAAAAATAATTGAATGGGTCAAGTCTACAATTTGTAAATAATCAAAAGTTAGATTAGATACAATTATAGATCCAAACTCGACCCAACTATATGCACAAACATCGATATTATTAGCAAAAACATCAATACAACACTTTTCTTTTCTTTTCTTGTAAATATAGTTTTTTTTTAATTTCATCCTTTAACATCAGACTTATTGAGGATTAAGATTTATAATTTGTCTTGATTTATTTTCTTTCAGGTTATCCTTATCTCATGACTCAAGGCATGAGTTTTGTGGGTTAACTCGGATGATTCAAGTGTTTATGAGTCTTTTTTTTTTGTAATTGAGGTTTTTTTTAATTTTATTCTTTAATATTTAGGTTAATTGAGAATTAAGTTTCATAATTTGTTTCGTTTTGCTTTTTACGAGGTTATCTTAGTTTCATGATCTGAGTTATGAGTTAACCTAGTTGGTTCAAGTTTTTTTGGGTTCTTTGTTGTAATTGATTTTTTTTTTCATTTTCATCATTTAATATTTGGGTTAATTAGGAATTAATCTTCATAATCTATTTTAGTTTTTTTTTCTAAGAGGTTATCATAGTCTCATGACTCGAGTCAAAGGCTTGGCATGTTGACTTTGTTTTTCTTTTTGTTCTTTTTTTTATTGAATTTTTTAAATTCATCCTTCAATTTAGGCTTCATAATCTATTCTGATTTGCTTTCCATTAGGTTATCTTGGTCTCATGATGCAAGTTTGACATGTTAACCCTAGTTGACTCAGGTTTTTTTGTCATTTTTTAATTGATTTATATTTCAATTTCATTCTTCAACATTGAGTTATTTAAGAATTGAGCTTTAATATATTTTTTATTTATTTTCTATGAGGTTATCACTATCTCATGATCCAATCCTTGAATTTTACATGTTAACTTGAGTTAACCTGGGTCAATTTAATATGTTGTCATCTTAATATTATTATTTTTTAAAATGTCGTCTTAAAATTTTTTTAGGCAAACTATGTTTTTTTTCTGATTGTTCAGGTTGCTTTTAAACTTGCTAAGTTAAAGAAGTAACATCAGATTAATCCCTACTTGATTTAAATTTTTTCTTTCTTGAAAACACGTGAGCAATACTTGAATATTTTTTTTAATGTTTTTTTTTAAATTGATTTGACTTGCAACTTAGAAGGGGTACATAATCTAGTTATAGAAAACACTAAAAGGCATAGGGTTTTTTAATGTATATGTTCATTGTTCACTCTCTCGCATTTTACTATGCACTCACTATTTAAATTTTTTTATTTTTTCATTTGAGTCCAAACCTTTTTTTACGTGATTATATTGTTTTTGGCCAAATTAAAGAAAAATTGGATCAAATTTGTTGATTAACAAAAAAATTGAAAGACAAGGGATAAAACTGAAAAAAACATCATAAATGGGTGATGGTTTCAAAGTTCTAAAAAAAGATCACTTTAGTCCTCAAACTTCACATATTATACCTATTTGTTTCCTTAATATCTTCTCAATTCAATTATGGTACAAAAGTTTATTTTTGTTATTTTTTTTTGTTCTTGGTTTAAGAGAGGAGAGAGAGAGTAATTGTTAGATTTCAACGGTAGAGAGAGAAAAATGTTGTTGTTACCGATTCCAGTTATTAAAATAATCGATCTTTATGTCAAAAGATTTGATTTAATTTGATGAAAGGAGTTCTAATTAAGTTTTTTTTACCTTGAAAGTGCCTAAAAACATATTTGAACTCGGGAAGATTTTTTGTTTCGGGTTAATTTTGAGTTTTGAGGTGTTTTTTTTATGTTTTTTTAGGTTATATATGGATTTATCAAGATGTCTATGGTATTTTCTAAGTGTTTTAGGTCAATTTTGGTACAAAAGTTTATTTTTATTGCTTTTTAGTTATGGTTTGAGACATGAAAGGGGAGAGAGAGAGAGAGAGAGATTGTTAGATTCTAGTGGTAAAGAGAAAAAAAAAAGTCATTGACACCAACTCGGGCCACCAAGACAGTCGATTTTTATATCAAATAATTTCATTTGATAAGAGGGGTTCAATTTATGTTTTTTTATATATATAAAAAAAGACCTTGAGAGTGCCTAGAAATATTGATATAAGCCTAGAAAGAATTTTGGTTTCGGATTGATTTTGAGTTTTCTGAGGGCATAGATGGATTTAGCAAGGTGTTTAAGGTATTTTCAGGTAAAACAATTTCAGTCCTGATTTTCCAGCCACTATAGTGATTGGAATCTTGTCAAAATTAGACAACAATTTTATTTATAAAAAAAACAATTAGGGCTTTGCCACAAAAACAAAATTAAGCGTTTATGCATATAGGCCCTTACTAAATAAGTCAGACGTAGCATCGTCTGTTTTTTTTTTGTAATTTTTTAAATTTATGCATTTTTATATGTTTTTTTCAAAATAATTTTTTAATTTATATTTAAATTAATACATCTTCTCTTTTTTATTGTTTTTATTGAACCTTTTTTAAATAACTATTATTTTTTTTACCTATTTTGTATACATTTAGTTTTTGAACAAATTATTCTAATTCATCTATAATTTTTTTTATGTTTTGTATAAATAGAAAATATTTACTTTTGGATAATATTTCTAATATGTGTAAAATTACAAAATATTTTTTTTCTTTTTTTTTATTCAATCAATTTCATGTGTGTCTATTTCTATTATCATTTGATTAAATACAAATTTAATTTTAGTAAAAAAATGTTATTAAACACAAATGTATCAAAGTCGTGTACTGCGAAGTCATATATCTTGATTTATATATGTATTTTAATTTTTTAATTTTTATCTTCATTTATTATTAATTTTTTTATTTATTAATATACGTAGTTCTCAATTTATTTGATTATATATAAAAATAAATTTTTTATTTACACTTAATTTTTTTTAATGTATAAAAATATGTTGATAAAGCTTCTATATACAACTGTTTTTTTTTTTTTTTAAAATATATTATCTGCAGCCAAGAACGGGTAAAATAAATGGTATATTCTACAAGCTGACAGCCTGAAACTTAACCACCGCATCTCTTCAACTTCTTTCTCCTTCGCGCCATTTCATGACTCGACCGTTAAACATTCAAAAAGCCAAGTTCCAATGACATACAAAACAGCTTACCACCTCTCGATTCTACTAAGACACTGCGCCAATCACTCTTTAATCTATCAAGCCAAACAAATCAATGCCCAAATCGTTTTAAGTAACTACCTCAGCAACGTTACCCTTCAAACTGATCTCTTGTTAGCCTACTCGAAATCTGGGTTTCTTCAAGAAGCTCGTAAAGTGTTTGATAGAATGCCTGAAAGAAACATGCATTCGTGGAATATTATGATGTCATCGTATGCGCAGAATTATTGTTACTCTGATGCTATTTGTATCTTTGATGAGTTTTTGAAAATGGGTTTTCGACCGGATCACTATACGTTGCCTCCACTGTTTAAGGCAGTAGCTGGAGTGGGAGATTGTTATTTGGGGTTTGTGCTTCATGGTTGGGTGATTAGACTTGGTTTTGAGGGATATGTTGTTGTGGGAAGTTCTGTTCTGGATTTTTACTTGAAAGGTGGGAAATTGGTTGAGGCGAAGCGAGTGTTTTCTAATATGTTGTGGAGGGATTGTGGTGTTTGGAATTTGATGATTTCTGGGTTTGGGAGGGCAGGGTTTTATGTGGAGGCTTTGAGTTTGGTTAGGAATATGGTTGAGGAAGAGGTAAAGTTGGATGCTTTGGTGGTACCGAGTATTTTGAATGCTTGTGGAGGGGAAGGTGACTTGATGAAAGGGAAGGAAATTCATGGGCGAGTAGTGAAGAGTACTTTGTTCAATGTGGATGTTGTAATTAGTAACTCGTTGATTGATATGTATGCCAGGTGCGGGTGCTTGAATGATTCAGAAAAGGTTTTCAGGAACATGCGCAGTTTGAATGTTGTTACATGGACCACAATGATATCCTGTTATGGGGTTCATGGGAGAGCAGAGGAATCTCTGGAAGTTTTTAAGAAAATGAAAGGTTTTGGACTTAAACCTAACCCTGTCACACTAACTGCAGTTTTGGCTAGTTGCAGCCATTCAGGTCTAATTGATGAAGGCCGGAGGATCTTTTATTCAATGCAATCACATTATGGGTTTGAACCCAGTGTAGAGCACTATGCTTGTATGGTGGACCTCTTAGGTCGTTTTGGCTATCTCGAGGAAGCTCTTGGATTAGTACAGAGAATGAAGTTAGAAGCAACTGCAAGTGTCTGGGGTGCGCTACTGGGTGGTTGTGTGATGCACAAGAATGTCAATATTGGTGAAATAGCTGCTCATTGTCTTTTTGAACTGGAACCAAGTAACCCCGGAAACTATATAGCCTTGTGTTATATTTACAAATCTCATGGTATTTCAGATGGTATAACAATAACCAGGGCAAAGATGAGAGAATTGGGTTTGGCTAAAACTCCTGGTTGTAGCTGGATAACAATAGCAGGAACAGTACACAAATTCTACCAAGGATGTCATTCTCATCCATTGACAAAAGTGACGTGTGAAATTTTAGATAGAATGATCAAGGTGCTAATGTTGCCTGGTGATTTTGAACTAGAAATCCATGTTATTAATATTTCATCATGCTCCCTTTCATAAAATTTTGTAATATCACACTCACTGGATGATTTATTGTGCCACAGGCATTGCAGTTGATCAGGTCATTTGTTTTTCTTTCCTTGTTCAGACATATGGCATGGTATGACTAGCTTAGAAGGAAAAGCTTGGACTACCCTGTCCTTGAAATCTAAATACATTTAGGTTTCGCATCTTAACTGACAACTGTTCATTGCTTGTTGAGTGCAATTAAACGGGTATGGCCACCATCCTTTAAGATCAGATTTTCCAGTTTTATTTTTTAGTATTTTCAATTTGTGGCTTAGCATCATAACTATCATTTAGTAACAAAAGGCAGTATTCTGATGCCATCCCAGCGAATGGTTGACGACAATTATGATAATGCTATAGAAGTGGGTTTGAGTAAAATGATAATGCTCATTATGAGCATGGTACCTTTTGCAGCTTCTCTCAGGAAAAATGCTTTAAGATGCTTTAAGATAATAATATTTTTCCTTTAACATAATCAATTCTTTACCCTATACTCTAAAAGACCAATTAGGGTAATACCATATGAAGATTCATTTACATTTAACACAACTTTCAAACCTTTTCCCCTCTCAAAACCAAAAAACCTTTCTTTAGAAAAGATATTTTGATATGGTTAGTATGTCAATCTGACATGGTCATAGCCTAAACTTTCACATACAAGGTTGTAGACCTCATATCAATCCTCAATGAGCAGTGGAAGACCATTTGTAACCAGGTAGTAAACTTACCCTAGTGGAGGTAATGTCTAGAACTTTCCCTTAGGATGTTCCCCGTGTAATATCACTACGCAAGCCTAAAATGTATGTCAAATCAATTTATTTTTTAGTATTTTCAATTTGTCGCTTAGCTTCATAACTATCATTTAGTAACCAAAGGCAATATTCTGATGTCATCCCAGACTTGACACCAGTCCCTGTAATTATAATGGTTGATGACAATTATGATAATGCTACAGAAGTGGGTTTGAGTAAAATGATGATGCTCATTATGAGCACGGTACCTTTTGTAGCCAATATCATGGACCCCCCTTGTTTAAACGTCAGTTAAATACTTGATGTTTTTTAAGGTGAAAATAGTTTCTGATATGAGAGGACATGTTTTTCTGTAGCTAGTATCAGATGCTATAACAGTATTATCATGTAAAGCCTCAAAGTGTACGCTTGTTGTTTTCTGTTTAATTCGATGTTGCATGATCACTCACTTAAATTAAGATGTTAATGGGGGTAGATGAGTGTCCAGTTTGCGATAATGTCAATATTTTATTGGAGATTTAATTTCATCTCTTTTAATGCCATAGTGCTAATTCTGATTTTAATTTCTTGGTGTGGTTCGGATTTCTAATATGAATGAGCATGACCTTACTGTCCAACAAGCTTTTCTTTTTATTAAAACAGAAGTATCGACAACTTTGAAAAAGAATTAAGAAATTTTTCATGTATTATCCCAGTAGGGATATTGTTGATGGTGAGGAATATACGATTACATTGCCACTTGTTTCATTCGCTTGTGTTTCAATCAGACCTTGTGCTCGAGATGCTGCTGATTGGACCGAGAAGAGGATGTTGCTATATCAGAATCCAGGGGATGATCATGTGCCAATTTAATGTGCGAACCTTCAGCCAGTTTTTCATTTTTCTTAATCTCCTCCACAAGATGCACATCCTCTTCAATGTTTAGTACTGTGATTTTCTCACCATGTGGGCCTGGAATAATGGCTTCCTGGACTTTAGTATGCTCATCAAACTCTAAGATTTCAGTTTTCTGAACCGTTTTCTTCTTTTTCTTCTTAATGAAGCAACAGAGAGCAACAGAGAGGAATGCAAGAAAGAATAGGCCACCAAGTGAGACAAAGACAACAATTATAACAGTTGAATGATGTCCTGGTGTTGGCGGTGGAGGTGGAATAACATGAGAGGGTGCAGGTGGAATAATATGAGGTGGTGATGGTGGAGGAATGTGATGGGGTGGTGGTGGATGAAATGGATGATTGGGTGGGGTTGCTGGCACCGGGAATGGGGATGGTGGAGTAATTGGATGATGTGGTGGAGGAACTTTTGGAGGGGAGGGTTTAATGTGTGGTGGCGGAGGATTATGGGGTGGGGACCCTTTTGGAGGGGATGGATAATTATGAGGTGGGACAACTTTTGGAGGGGAGGGTATAATGTGTGGTGGCTGAGGATTATGGGGTGGGGACCCTTTTGGAGGGGATGGATAATTATGAGGTGGCACAACTTTTGGAGGGGATGGAGGATTATGCGGTGGTGGTAGAGGAAAATATGGGAAGTTGTAGTCATAGTTATCAAGGGGAGCCATTTCAATTTGGGAAAGAGATGGAAGCTGACAGATTATGTTTTGCTGCTGCTGAGATACGAATATTATGAGTTGTGCTTTTGCCTATTTATACTGTCGACTCTCGAGAAGAGTTTTCAGTTGTTAAATGTTTTGCATGCTTCTAAGCTTTGAGTAACTTTACTCACATGCTAAGTTTTTCAAAGAGTTGTCATTGATTGCATTAAAAAACACTTCTTTTGTTTTTCTGATTATTTGAGAGGTGTCCTTTCTACATCTCATGATAGGAATATCAATGGAGTTGATTGGTATGACTCGTCTATACATTGACCAATTAGTAATAGTCATATTTTGATTCTTTCTGATAATGACTTGCTCTGCCTCTGATGTTTTTTTTTTTCTTTGATAATCTATATGAAGAACAAAGACTGAACCCTACATTGTGCAATCATGTCGAATTCCTTAAACGCTGGGCACTGGACGGATCCCCAACTTTGGAGGGAATGAAGGCATAGAGGTGGCTTCCAATCTCATGAGGTCGGTTAAATTGTTTTCGACAGTAGCTTACATGTTAAAGGCAGGTGAAATATGAAAATGAGATACAGTTTACCCAGTTTATAAAGCCTTTTAGTGTGATATTGGTATATGTTATATTGTGTTTTTTAAAAGTATTTTTTAATTGAAAATATATTAAAAATATATTTTTTAAAATTTTATTTTATTTTTAAAATCTAACAAAAAAAAAATGATTGTGAGATATATAAGCAGGAAAATGTCAAACGTGAGCATGTAAAAATGAATTGAAATTTCCTTGTGAGCAAATAAAGATAAATTAGTAAGAAAAAAAAGAAGGAAATCTTGGTTAATTTTTTTTTGTACATTGATAAATTACTTAACATGGAGATCCTATCTTCTCATCAAAGAAAACATAAAAATGACTTGGCCAACTCTGGAAGAAGCAACCTGGGTGATCTGTACTGCACTGATGGGATGAACTGCATATTATATTAAGAGATCAAATTTACATCATTGTCTATAATATATTAAGAGATTCTTGGAGATTTCATTCTTAAGATTTCTCAGATTCTCATGAATACTGAAATCATAGAAAATATTTTCTCGATTTAGTTAGTTTTTGAGGCCTAAATTCAAGTCATTCATCTTCACAACTCTTAACCTGACTTTGTTTCCATGCAAGTTGGCGGGGCTAGTGGTTGTTGCTTATGTATGACGAAAGGAATTTGCAGAGCAGAAATGAGCATGAAAGCAGGTCCTCAAAAATAAAAAAGGGCAACCTTCTTATCATACTGTAATACATCAAGCTGTCTCAGAAGCACAAGCACCAATTCAAGAATTGACAAATACAATAGAGAATTTATATTTCATCACTTTCCCTTTTCCATTTTGTTCAAGAAACAAAAACCAGAACCATCATTTTTACTACAAGGTGGACAAAATTGTTATACATTGGAGACCAGATTTCAGCCCCTTCCCAACAACCAAAAATTTGCAAAAAGAATGAACAAATTGGTTTCTCTTCAAAACTGTATTTTCTGTGTAACCTACACTTTCATCAAAACACCAGGTGCAAAATCAGTATTGCAACATAACTTCAGTAAACAAAAGATAACAAGTAGAAACTGCGAGAAAGCCCAGACCAAATATTCTCAATTCTTCTGGCTTCACAATTCACACCAGAGCTGCTCGTGGACCAGAGGTGGGGTTTGGCTGACTTGACAGGTAGTAAATGTACACTTTTCAACCTGCAACGAGGAAAGAAAATCAACTTGAAACATTGTTCTAAGTGTATGCCCCCCCACCTTTTATTTCTACGGAAAATTTGCCATCAATAACTGAAATGGGAGCTTTTGTGGTGATTAATTCCCTGTTTTTATATTGGAGACTGGGTTTTCATCGTCAGAGAATGTTTATGTTGTTGGGCAGCAAGTGCAAAAATTAAGACTAGGCAAGTGACAACGCAGAGCATAAATTCCTGCTCCTGTTTCTCCAGTTTTCTAGCAGAATGTTCCTAAACCAAGACAAACAAGTTTAAGCGCTGATAGAAACTGACATAGAAGAAGTCATTTTATAATGTGAACAAAAATGAATGACTGCCCTCAGCAGAGATGGTAATAACTCATAAAGAAGAAAGTATTAAGTCCGTTTGCTGATGCAAGTAGTAGTTATTTGGCTTTCTAGGTTTCCCTTGGAGGATGAAATGGGGTCAAAGCAGGACTTAGGTTCAAATATATGTCCACTCAACACCCAAAAACACACGTATGACGGACATTACAGAAAGAGACGGAGATAGAGGAGAGCAGATAATAAATTAGGCTTCGATGCACTGAAGGGAAAAATATAGGAAGTGATACTCACATTCCGCTGCAATTAATCTGAGATGAAGCTCATGACTGGGATAGCAGGTACGACAGTAAAATTTCGTTCCACATATCTGGTACTCCAGGTAGGCACCAATGGCTACAATCAGGTATAGATGGATTGCCATTCCACTTGCCCACATGTGCATCACTCCTGAGAGCTGACATGGAGGTTATATGGAGTACAGTTATAGGAACTGTCAGATTTTTTACCGCTTCCAATATTGTGTCTGAAAATACACTTCTGTCCTTGCCTCCTGCTTCTGAGATTGGAATATTGGACATATTGCAAAGCCTATGAGATTGTTCACTGATTCCAAAAAAAAAATATAAAAAATCATATTTAGTCACATCAAAGAGAGTAAATGTGCAACTTATAGACATGGTGAATTTAAAAATAAGGAAACAAGTAGAGCAAATAAATGAGATGATAAAATGTGTGAATAGCAACTGCTAATAAACATGCATGAAGCTTTAATATGCCCATCATTACGAGAAGTAACGTCAGTTTTGGTAAACACAAAGAAAAAGAAAGGAAAAGCAAAGGAGCGAAGATAGTTTTATAGTAATACTCTGCAATGAGAACAGGCAGGAGCGAAGATAGTTTTATAATAATACTCTTCAATGAGAACAGGCAGGACAGGTATGACAAAATCTTGCACCAAAACATATACTAGATTTTTAGCAGTTACACAAAATAGAAAGCTAAGCATTTTTGGGAGGGAGCGCGCCAAATGTGGTTTCAGAATTAAAGAGTACCTCCAGTGAGATGGCTCATATGTCCGAAAGAAGACATGTGTTCTATTTGTGTCAATCATTTTCTCAACCCATGATGCCCAAGTGTCCAGTGCAATTCTGAAGGCAACGGGAATTGACATTCCAAGTCTTACAGTATTTGCAACTTGGAAATAGCAGCCCCTGTTCAAAACACAATTTTCATGTAAAATGGAGAGCTCATGCCTGTGGTAGGAAATAATACGATAATGTGCACTTATAGGGATTAAGTTAGCCATGTGCAAGATGCAGAAACACTGATGCCACAGCATGATATTCATGAAATTCAGTCTACACAAGGATAAAGTGGTAAAGCAGAATGTTAATTAGTCTTGTTATACTTCTCGAATACTGCTAGACATGCACCGTTGGTGTATATTTTGAATTTCAAAATACAACTTTTTTCAACCTTGGACTCCAGTTCGAAATGCATAAGAAAAACTAATATTCTAGGTCCTGCATTATGATTAATTATACATAGTTGACAACATACATTTTGACACAAGCAGTCATTCCTTTTCTCTAGTGGAAACGGTATCCTCAGAAGGAAAAGCATCTTTCTCACAAAGCAAGTTGCTAAGCTGCAAATCCCACCAAACCATATTTTGTTGCAGCAGCTTTTTATCATAGGCACTTCAATTAATAACAATAGTAGCAAGTAAAGTGCAACTGAATTCTAAAGCATCCAAAGCACAGACTTCTGTGGATTCCAAAAGATGTAAAAATCCGAGATACAGAACATCAGCCAATTAATCCAATAAATGTGCCATGAAGAGTGGGCAACATTGCGCCTGAAATAATTTGGTTCAATATGTTTTTTCCATCAAAATCATTTATGAAAACCTATGCTTGAAATTTTGAATTTAAATTCAAAATAAAAGATCCATGAGTGCAAATGAAAACTTAGGTTGGAGAACTTACGTTTCAAAGAGCTTCTCAGGCACCCACCAATGTCCTGTGTTGAATATGAGAATATCCGAATTTACCCACTGGTTGCTAATATCGTCCAACTTGTCCAGTTTAAGTGTCGACCTAACCCTCCTTGGCACATTTCTAGGCATCCAAACATGCTGCACCAAGAAAACCGAGCGAAAGAACTCAACTGTGAAATTAAAGGAGTTGAATCGGACACTTAAAAATCTAATCCGTTTTGTTATGTTATGATTGTTGACTTCATAAACACTGTTTTTATCCTCCACTCCAGTCATGAGCAAACATATTAATGATTCCCACTGTGTTCTACTCATAGAATCACCAACAAATACAACCCTCTTATTTCGAAGCCTTTCCAAAATATCATGTACATTGAATCGTGGAATATCACACCTCTTGGGTTTCCACCTCCATCTAAGATAATCCTCATCTCTCCTTCCATTCCCTAAGCAATTGAATCCTTGTTCTGCAAAAGGACATTCTGAAGCATTGTATAAAGGGTAACTCTCATCGAAAACCCAATTTCCATCAAAGAGATTGCATTCTTCCATCGAATCATTGAGCTTGGAAGTACCAAAACCCTGAAATGCTTGAGTGAGACTTGGAAGAAGATAAAAGTAACCTCCAGCAATGGCAATAGAAAATGGAAACAAAGCTCCAATCACAACAAGCCATCGAAACCAATGCGAGACTGAGGTCAATTTTACTCTGGGGCTTCCGAAACTAGCAGTTCTTGGGGTTCCAACACCCAAGGTCCTCTGGTTTATTGACTTACTCCTATTAAAAGTAGACATTACCTCACTCAACCATACTACCAATAATCAACAAACAATTCTCATTCTAACAAAAAAAGGACTCTCAATTTCCCATTTCATGATCCTCCAAGAACCCGACTTTCCAAAGTGAAAGCACTTCGAAGTTCAAACACCATGGTATCAATCAAAGAACCACTGAACCAGACATTATCGTATCAACAAAGACAAAACAAAACCAACATCAATCTCAAAAAATCACAATAGTTTCAAAGTATAACAACAGCATTACAAATATACACCAATCCAGAACCTCAAAAATCCTTGCTCAAAGCCATTTTTAACCACACCACACTAGAGAGATGATAGAAAAACAAAATGGGCATCCATCAAATCTCAAGAAAAAGAAACCAGATTCAAAAAGAAATAATCTTGAATGAAAATGTCAAGACTTTTACAATTACACAAACTTATTGGTTGATGATGCAGAGGCTGAGAGAGCATACCATTTTTAATTCATTGAGTAGATAATTTTGTAGAGGAGTACAACTTTGAGAGATTTAAACGGTGATGGAGCAGAGAGATGGACGTGAATTGGAGATAAAAGAGATCGGAGTTGGTTGAGAGAGAGAGAGATAGAGAGAGAGAGAGAAACAGAGACAAGGCTGGAGAGCATATAATTTTTCAGGTTAGTTAGAGATGGAGACTTGGCAAATCTAAGCGACTAATTACTGTTTTATTACTTTAATTTGAACCTTTTTCCGTAAATATTTTATTTCTAGTACATTTCGGACCAAATACATTAACAAAATAATTGTCCTTATCATCTTGTCTGATGTAATGACTAATGATTCCATAAAGGATGGATTTATATTCTGAAATTATAACTTGCATGTACTATAATAATTATTTTATTTTAGTCCCAAAGCATAGATCTCATCATAATTCCTTTTTAAAAAATATTATTTTCTTTTTAACTTTATCAATTCAGATTCCTGTGTTTTTACATGTGTTTGTTAGTACTAACAGTTATTTTTTATTATATATTTTACTTAAAAATATATTAAAATAATATTTTTTATTTTTAAAAAAATATTTTTAATATCACTACATCAAAACGATATAAAAATAAAAATAAATTAATTTAAAATAAAATAAAAAAAATTATCTTTTTAAAAAATATTTTTAAAACACAAAAATAAACAAGGTTTTAATCTAATAAAACGTGGTTAAAACTACATTTTATTTTAACCATTGTTTTGAGAGTATTTTATTATAATACTTGTACAAGTTTCACTAAAATATTTTAAAAAAAAATCTTAATTAAAAAAATTATAATTTATAATTATTTTTTTAAAATTATAATCACAAAAACTACTAAAAGGTATCATGATCACTGAAAGATGATAATAGAATATCTGTCCTTCGCAATGCTGGCTGGCCATGTAATTAATTTTGTTTTTCATTTTCAGAGATCGTTTGGCATTGCGTTTGTAACTGTGTTTCATTAAATTTTAATTTATTTATTTTTTTGCTAAAATTGAGTGCGGTTTGTACTTTTTGGATCGTTTTGATGTGCTGATGTCAAAAATGATTTTTAAAAAATGAAAAACATTATTGGCATGTATTTCGGTACGAAAAGCTATTTGAAAAGTAATTATTACCACACTGCCAAACACACTCTCAATGCATAATTTTATCGTGTTACTCTCATGCCTCTGGGTAAGCTGAAAGATGGGCTTGAAGGGCTCGTGAATTTTCCTCCCTTCTCCTTCCAAAGTAGTCACAATGGTTTTCTTGCTTTCATTGCCAAGTTCAACTTTCTCCTAAGCGATCACAAGTTCTCGTTTTGCAATTTCTCGAATCAAGAACACATTATATTGAAGTGTACTAAATTGATAGCCAATGTTCGAAATACCTATGAAACAAGAATGATTGGATGAATTAATAATAATGATGATGATAATAATATCTAAATTATTAATTATTAATAAATAAATTGAAAGATTTTAGGAAAATATTGTTCATTTACATCTAGAAATGCCCAACTTATTTTATCTTCAGTCCGTGAAGTTTTCTCTTTTCATTTCAATAATTGAATTTTATTCGTTTTTAATCATGTCCTTGTAAGTTAGGTTGACATGATTTTATATTTATTTGTTGTTATTTGCTTCTATTTATATGTTCCCACTTGTCATTTGTCATTAATTAATATGACAATGAATTAGAGATTAATTTTACCAAAAAATAATTTTATAATATTGTTCTTGAAACTAAAATTAAAAAATCAAGGACTAAAATTAATATTTCAAAAAGAAAGAACCTTTTCACATGTTTAGTCTTCAAAGGGTGCTAAAATGTTCAATTAAGTCCTTCACATTTCACTTTTTTTCATATTAGGTCCCACTTCTTTGGGCAATTTATGTTTTGTTCTATAAGTTTTTTTTTTTTTGTTTCAATCCATGAATGTCTAGAGAAGAGAGAGAAAATCTTAAAAAAAAAACAAAAATTGATGGTCAAATTATGGTCACTAATAACTATGATTTTAGTGTTTTTAGATTCATCTTAAAAAAAAAAAAAACCTCAATCGAGATGGTTTCTACCTTCAATGATGTTGGACAAGGTAGATTAGGGCTAAAAAATAATAATTTGGTTTGATTTTGAGTGTTTTTATCAAATTAAAATATATTTTATGGTTAGTAATGTGGTTTTAGAAGTTCATGTGATGTTTTTTTTTTATTTTTTATTGTAAAATATATAGAAGTTCGGGTTTAATTTTAAAGTTCAAAAACTTAGAACTTGATTTTTTAGTCATCAAAGCTAGCTTTAGTGGTAAGAAATATAGCAGACAAATGATATAGGTGGATGATATGTAATTCATGCTATAAAAGGAAAAACTTGGGTCTATGGCCTTTGCCTTGCATGCCTAAACACTTATAGACTTAATAGTTTTGGGTCAGATGCACAAATATAGTGCTTGGTCTTTGTCTTACAATTTATAATAAGATTGACTTTAAATAAATTTATTCAAATGATATTTATATATTATTTAAAAAAATATTATAGCCATGATCTAGTCTCACTTAAAATTAAGGATCTAATCCTTTTAACTTTTAATTAAGCCAACATATATTTCTCATTACCATCTATATATGACAAAGTTCTAATAAATCTCTCCACAAATATGTAGATTTGAGCGCATATGATCCTAAATTAATCAATTATAACGTACCGAATTATAAAAAAGGAAGAGGCATTAAGAATCTAACATTTGCATGAGTCTCCCTTTCCTCTCTAATTTCCTCTACTTGACATGGATGATGATCACTAGTAAACGTGGATGAAAAAACCAGTATCAATGCTTTAGAATAATCCCCCACTCTCTAATGTCCTACGAGGGAAAAAAATATTTCAGAAAAAATT
The DNA here is from genome assembly GCA_019202695.1 of Populus x sibirica. Classification (NCBI taxonomy): domain Eukaryota; kingdom Viridiplantae; phylum Streptophyta; class Magnoliopsida; order Malpighiales; family Salicaceae; genus Populus; species Populus x sibirica. The sequence continues at coordinate 1,144,259 of JAGMVL010001918.1, forward strand.
AAACTTTATTTAATGATGGTATTTAACAGTTGTCTATGTCATAAAAATAATTAAGAATTATATGATGGAAATTTATCCAAATTAATGTGTCGAGGAGTTTCATTAAATTAAGAGATAAACACAAAAAATGTCACTTTTCTCAGAATCTTCTCCAATTATTCAATTAAACGCAGAAGTTTCATATTTGTGTAGGGATCTCTTTTACATTTGCTTGAAGAGTGGCTTCGGAAGGCAAGTAGTTAATTTCCAGCGAACTAGCTAGCATATAGTGTTGCATGAAGGTCCTTCACTCATCCAAATTGAAGAAAAAAGTTTGTCCATGCAAGCATAATAATTAATTATACTTTCTCTGAAAATTCCCCTTCAATTAACTAACGAGATAATTAATTAACTACCTAAATCTCTATAAATCAATGATTAAAATATTATTTAATTGATAAATTAATAATTAGTAATTAATTTATACATTAATGAATAAAATATTATATAATAATTAGTAATGTGTCAAGGTATTCTTTTTTTTTTTCTAAAATATTGAACTTAATACATGTATTGTGTATTGTGATAATATGAATATTACCTAATTACTAAATTATGAGTTATCATTCTTTTATATACTTATTTAACCAAAATAAGCTCATGAATGTAATTAGTCTTATTAAACAGAAGTAATGGATCAATCTACTTTTGAAACAAATTAGAAAAAATATGTATATAAAAAAAAACATACAATATCATAAACAATAAAAACAAACACAATATCTTTTCATTTCAAAGGTGTAACGAAATTAACAACAACAAAAACATAAAGCATTGTGTGAGTACAACACAGAAAATCTAACTTGCATCCAAAAGCAATTACAACAATGAATGTAAAAAACTTTAACTTACAATTGAGCCATGCAACAATATCAAATACGATTAAGAGATCATCAAAGTATCTATCAGTCAATATCGAAAAAAGTGATGTCAAACGACACAAAATTTAAAAATTTTCGAAGCTAAACAAAGTTCTCTTGAGTGATATTTTAATACAAAAAAATATATAAATATGACCAGAGAACTAATCATGGAGAAAAAAAAAGAGTTTCTGAAAAGGATGTACCTTGTAGATACACTAAAATTCTATTTTTCTCAAGGCTAGCTCAAATGCTTCAAATCACGACATGACATCAAGACATATTAGAGAAAACATATAAGTTAATATGAGCATGTTGAAAGCAATTTGTGGTTCATAAGAGAGAAACTAGATCAACTTTTCATGAAAGATATTTTCAATATGGATGAAATATGATTGTTTTATAGGCTTCCACTAGATCATTCTCTTATAACTAAGAAACTTGAAGGTAATAGACAATACAAGAAAATACTTATTATTGTTACTTCCTATAATTAAAAGGGTTATAAGAAAATTCATTTATAGTTTATTGGCAAGTATACTAAACCATTGTGTTTCAAGCATGTGAGCTTATATGAACTACAAGTATCATGCCAATAAACAAATATGAATATTTGAGATCTTGTTCCAAGAATATATTCGATAGTCTGATAGAGAAATAGATAGTAGAAAAGTTCTCTTGCTTGTCGTTAATTGTTCCACACATCCAAAAACTATTGATGGTTTGAAAAACAAAATGAATTATTTTCCTCGACACCAAACACAACATTGAATATTCAACCTTGTGATGCAGGAATCATATGAGCTTTTAAGATGAGTTATTATCGTCAATTTTATCAAAATCCTTTGAAGGTTTATAAAATTAGAATCTCAAATTTAGGAAAAAAAAAACAAATATTTTAGATGTAATGAATCTTGCAATCTTGGCTTAGAGAATATATATTCAAGCAAGTATAATTAAAAATTATTTTTGACATTGTAAAATTAATTCAATGAATAATATGGCTTGAGAAAATCTGGATTAACATTTAAAATGAATGAGATGTTGAGTATCATAATATAATAAATGTTAAGTATCTTTTGAATTATTTATGAGAAAATAAGATAACTTCATAGTTATTGAGTGACAAACAAATTAATAAGAACATGAAAAACGACAAAGAACATAAAATTTAAGACAAGAGTTCCATATTAGAACCTGTCTCATGCAAAATCTCACTTAAAGCAATAATCACGTAGATCATTAATCTATACATCAAGTAGACCTATATGTCTTTTTTAATATATTATCTTACAAATTTAGCTAATTATTAATTTACTACATTGGTACCAACCAGAAATATTATTTAATCAATAATATTAATTTATCAAGGTTATATTGTACATAATAATATATATTAGAGATAACTACTACATTTACATAAAATTAATTACTCACAATTCAATAATATGTTTGGATTTAAATATGCATGAATTTCAGTTTAGTACACCAAATACTACTCCTACATGTAAATCATGACCAAAAAATCTAAGTGCAAGGTGACAGGAAAAAGCATAGAAAAATCAACCACAAAGAACAGATTTTGTTATGCACATAATCACAAAGAACAGATTTTGTTATGCACCAAAAAAGTTTTATTCAGTGTTCTTCTCTCCAAGTTAGTAAAGTTTACCCTAGGGTATTTTAAATTAAAAAACTAAATCAAACAATTTAGGCAACCTAATACCATTCTCATAACTAAGAGAGGTTGCCCATATATACATAATCACATCCTATATATCATACACTACATATTGGATGCATACAATTACATAGACAGAATTACAAGATACAAGCTATATATATACGGTATATGTGTTTGTATGTATGCCCAGCAGCCCAGACATATTTCAAAATACATACATACATAAGTTGTCCACAGACCTCCATTTATACCCATGTAATTGTTAGATATACGTATATAAACAGAAAAAATACTCAGAAGCATACATTATGATACATACACACGTCACTGTTTATTCCAGGAAGAGAGTCGGCCAAACAAACTTTCCGGCCAACCCTACAAACTCCAAGATCTTTATCATATATTATATAGAAGGATATATGGTTCAACGCAACTCAAGCTAACAGTTATGATTATTCCACAGACCATATATATCTTTGAGTCAACAATATCCTAACAACCTTTTTCCCTCATATATATGCTACCTAGCTAGCTAGCTTATATATGTATACACACACACCTCTTAATTACCACTAGTTCATTAATTATGGCTCGTTAACACACTAATGATCACTAGCTAGTGTTCACTTTAGCCCTAATCACTAATTACCTCATGATTAAAGCACAAGGGATTGCCCCCGGTATTCCCACCAAGAATGTATCCGAGGCCTCCGGCTCGGGGTTCGAGGAGGGATGGAGTGGTGGTGATAGAATCAAGAGGTTTATTGCTGTATGGAATTTGCCAGTCTCCATTGGTAGTGCATGGTTGGTGCTGCTGATGATGGTTAGGTTGAAGCAGGCGAATTTGCCTTTTCAAGAACTTAACGTAACGGATAGCTTCTTCTAGCATTGAAGCAGTGTCCATTTTTCTTCCCCCAGGAACAAGCCTTTGTAGAATTCTGATCTTTTCACTTATCCTTTCTCGCCTAAGACGCGCAGCCACGCTCTGGGGGTCATCGCTAATCCTAACGTTTCGTCTTTTTGGCTTGCGAATCGTGGCCGGATCTATCTCTACTGGCTGCATCGCGGCAATTCTATACATCATTTCTTTCATAGCTCCCAGCTCTTCTTCCGGCTCATCCTCCTCCTCCTCTGTATTGTTGCATATTTGGTCACCAAGAAAGGTTGAGATTGGTGTTTGGCTTGAAGCTGGAATTTGTGTTTGCTGTGTTTGCAGAGGGCAGCTAGGCCAAATTGAGTTAAAGGGAAGCTGGTCATGATGAAGAATTTGATCTTCCATGGACATATCAAGATTCCATGTGTGGTTGAATTTAGCTTGATTGAAATCCATGATGGAAGGATGTGACTCGAAGAGCTTTGTCAACAAAAGGAGTGGGCAGTGCTATCTTATGGGTTCTTGAAGTGATTACTGACTTATATAAATGATCACAAATGGTAGCTAGGGATCCAGATCTCAAATAATACACAAAGTGAAGGGTTTGTACTAGAGTAATGAAGAAAACCCTCTTAGGTGTCTCTCTAGCAGCTTGGCTGGAGAGAAGGAGAATGATTTGAGGCAGACTTTTTTATACCAAAGGGATGCAACATGTATAAAATATTGAATTGAAAAGAGAGAGGTTTTGGCTTGCAGCGTGAAATGATCAAGGGTTGAGATTTTCTCCCTTAGAATCAAGAATTGCTTCTAATGAATGCTAGCAGACTTCGCTACACTCGAAAAATAGTCTTACAATATTACTTTAAAATTATATCCCTTGCCAAGACAAGCACTGAATTCCTAGGCTGCTTCTTAAAAGCTTGTTTTTAAGACGACACATTCTCTTTCGGTTCGGTCAATATAGGAATTGAGCCTGGCATGCCTTCTTGAAAAGTTACCTCATCATCATCATCATCATTGTATTAGTTTCATAACACTCATTTAAGATGGTTGTTCGTGTTTAATTAATTCTTGAACAGTTGCATTAGGGCTTGGCATGCTTTAGCTAGTCAAAGAAAATTTTACTTGTACATGATATTTATTATGTGGTGTTTGTTTATCACATTATCTTAAAACTATAGTACAATGATAGAGATAAGCACCAAGTTTTCGTTACTTAGGTCAATACAATCACGTCTTTAATTACAGCTTTGCAGCAACTTGTGGATAGATTCTGCTTGTATCATTCCCATGAAAGGAAAGATTAATTAAAATCTTGGTATCATTCATTTTCCCAACAACTTCTCAATGAGAGATAATCATATCGTGATTAATTCAAGAAATGTTGACATTTGTTAATGAACCATTTTGATCTAAATTATTAGGTGAGACTACGAGATATTATTTAAATTATTCTCTAGTATGTTCCTTCAAAACGATAGCATATCAAATAACCAATTTAATTCAATAGTTTAAATTGTTAGGTGAGACTTTAAAATATGATTTATATAATTTTCTATTACATATCCTCAAGTGAAAATCCTTTAAACTTGAAACTTGAATATGCTCACACCATCTCGTGCTTAAATTTAATGAAATAGAATGGAGATGGTGAGATTTGAATTCATGACCACTTGATCAATAAGGTTTTAATATCATGTAAAAAAATCATTCCAACCTAAAAACTTAAGCTATAAAGTAAGACTTCAAGATATGATTTATATTATTTTTTAACAACATTGAAGGTGCCCAATACATCATTTTCATCAATGATGTATGGCTTATTTCAAGATATGATCACTCTTCCATCGGATTATTGTGGTAGTACGGTATAATCTTTTTTTTCCCTTTAGTTTTTTTTCTAGGAAGAGATTCAGAGGCAACCTATCAAAGAAAAGATGAGGTCAGTGGAACTACAATCTTGCTTAATGCGATGTATATGCTACGTGCGAATCTTGTTAATTGCAAATTAAACTGGCTCCACACTGTCAAAAAGGGATCTGCCAAATCGTGCACAAAAAATGAAAAAGGCAGCATGTGACCTAGTTTAATTTGATTTTAATTAGTTGAACATGAATTTAGAGAATCAATCACGTAATTATGTTGAAAGGAGGAAGTGATATTGTCTATTTTGACAAGGGATCAGGTTGTTATCTATTTTATATTAACAAATGATCATGCTGTCTTCTTTCTTTTTTCCCACTTGATTGGGATTAGTTATATGCACTAAGCTATTGATTATGAAAATCAATATGTGATTAATTATATGCAAAAAGATAATGAATGTAACAGAAAACAAGGAACCAAAATCAGACAGAATACCTTAGTGCATTGTGTTTTGTAGCATTAGAACAGTGCTGTACAACTTGAAACTGTGGGGTGCAGTTTATTCATCAAAAAAACTGTGACAGTAAATTGGAGCTGAACTCATTACAAGCTTCATATGCGGTGAACAAGTTTGCCATGCATGATAAGCTTCCAAGCAGTATACATCTATGTATTTTCTACTGTACCTTTATGTTCTTTCTCATCCTCGCTCATCCTTAATTCTCATCTCAACCCTAAGTTACATTGTAAATAAGAAGATTTTCAATGTCTTGGCTACCCAAACAACTTCCCTTGAAACTCCTAGAATTTTTCTTTAATATTCTGTTTTCATTATTTCCTATCCTTCTAGTTCATGAGACATGCATCATTAGAGAAGAGGAGATTGCACACACACACACACACACACTGCTTCATTTAATATTTCCAAACTATTTTGGTTGAAAAATACTTAAATATTTTTGTAGCTGTCTAGCAATTTATGTATCCATGGAGTACAATCAATAATGAAGTACTTTTATATGCAATCTACTAGCAGAAGAAAGGCTTTGATTCACCAATTAATGTGTATGATCGGACGGTGGCGGAAGTCTCTTAGGTCATACTTTTGTTTCTATCTTATAGTTTCTAAATGCTGTACAGTACTTGCGCATGCACACAAAGCAATCATTCTAGGGTTTCCTTGAGTCTTCTCCCAAAAACTCATGATGTAGCTAGCAAAAAAAAGCCTCTATGTTACAATCTTGATTAAAGAATACAGAAAGACCAACTGAACACAATGCATTATATATATATGTGTGTGGGTGACTTTTGGATTTGAAGGTAGCATGCTTCTACTTCTCTTGTGAACTGACATGAGTGAGTAACTGAATCACTGCTGCTCTCATCTGCTTGCAGTAATTAGGAAAGAGAACCTGTCTGAGAAGTAAAATATTATTAGATTTTATTTTTTTGTACTTTTTTAGAGAAGCTTTTCCTGCTTCTTATGATGGGATCTCTATGACTATTTTAAAAAACCTTACTCGGTAATATTTAACAGCAAGAATAAATTATTTAGCTGGCAGGTAATTATAACAACTAAGACTCCATATTTCTAATGATGATCATAACTATTCTCATCTCTACAATTGTTTGGAAACACCACTTAAAAAATTATAAAATTATATACTTCGAAAGGTAAACGAATTGTATTGTAAGTTCATGCAATGTGATCGGTTTGGTTCATATGAACCAAATTCATGCGAACAGTTTCTATCTCTCTCTCGATCTCTCTATTTTTTTATTTTTTTTTTGTTAAGATGGGTTTTAACCCCACCATATTATTTATAATATTTGATAAAATATATGATTATTAATTTTATTTTATTTGTGTCTATGACCAAGCTGATTAATCACGTATAATTATCGGGAATATTCATCATCATGATCATTCCTAGATTAGTTGCCACTAAAATAATGTTGGATGCAGTGTGCCATAAATAATATCATGCATGTGAACATAACATTAACTCATTTGTGTATCGTGAGCTGTAGCTAGGTTTATAGGCTAAGGACAATCCATCATTACAGCCTAAGTAAGAATAATGGCTAATTAATTAGTTAATTACCCACACAATATATCCACTACGCAATTTGTGTTGAAATTCAAGGTCATCATCACCAAGGAAACTTGAGCTAGCTAGCCAAAGTCAAGTTATAATTAGATCCGTGCTCTGATGATCAAGGATAATTTTCAACTAGCTATGTAATGACGATGATGGATGGGTGGATCGTTGAGTAAATTGATTGCCAAGCTAAGACAAGATAGCAACTAACTGCAAGAAAAAGGAAAGCCTACAAAATGGTCCAATGTCGTACACAATAGTTGGTATTTAAGGAAGAACATGTTACGAGAAGGATTGATCAGATCTGACACCAATTCATATTCTAAATACCTCCATACGAAAGAGAAAGAAAGAGAGAAAAGAGGGTCTTGAAATTCAATGCCACTTCATGGATCCTCAGAGTCCGGGCTAGCCAAACAGCGACTTGCTTACATAGGGAGAAACGAGTTTTTCCCATTTGGTAAAAAGAGAGGGAAAAGTGAACATCCCTCTTGTTGGGTCTTGAAATCATCCTCTAGAAAAGCTCATATGGGCTGGTAAAGAGCTTTTAAAGCTTTTGGGAAGAAGCACGAGCTAGGTTGGCTATTTCATTTTTTATTTTTTTTAATAAGTTGTTTTAGCTTACAAGAAAAGGATTAAATTGGTCGATTTTCTAATCCATGAAAAAAAAACAATTAATTAAGGTACACGCAATCATGCAATATACTTCCTTTTACCATGTACGCAATCATAAGCTTAAGAAGAGATGTGTTTAGATTCTAAGTTTGAGTGCATTCTAGTTCTCTCATTCGATAATTAAGAGCCTGGTTCTCCCCCAAGAATCCAATGGTGTTTACAGTTTGTTCATGAACTAAGTGCTAAACTAGCTAGCACTAAATGGTTTCTCAAGTTACCAGGCATTATACAACGTCTATCAAGGAGATCGGCAATATTAAGCCTTTTTAGATAAAACTGAAAAAACAAAAACAATTAGAGTTTTTAATAAATGCTCATACTGGAAAAGCAAATGCTGTACAACGCTTTTCAAAACACTTTGGGTTGTAAATTCAAAGACAAAGTGATCACTTTAGCAGGAACTTAGCATGCTTTTGCTCATAAATCTAGTAGCTTAGATTCTCTAGGCAACTCAATGGAGTGATGATCACTCATGCAATTCTTAACCTAGACATGCTCAGTGTACATCCTGCGTGATTAATTAGATAAAAGGGACGTGATGAGACTAACTAAACTTTTTTCAAAGCTAGCACCATCTCAACAATCCTGTACTATATAGTTGCTGGCCCTGGCCCTTTTGGCCATGTAAAATCTACGATTAAAGGGGGGCACATAGATAGCATGTATTAATAAATGCAGCAAAAGTGCACTGCTTCGTATCGAACCCTATGAGCAAGCCATTGTAACCTCACACGTGCATTAAGATGGAGGTTTTAAAGCTTGTCATATGGGACCATTCCCATAGTGTTGCTGATGCTGATGAGAGCAGCTTTCGATGCCCTAAAATTGTTGTGTTTCAAGTGGAAAACTGCAAGTAAAATGCATTAAATGGTCATGGAGCAAAGCTTTGGGGTAAAATTGCTTTTCTTTCCCCACATTTTTATCATTTTTTTTCCTTTGAAAATAGATCAGTACGTAGCCATGCGTATATATTGATGTTATCGTAAGCCTGATATATATGTTTGGTGGGTTATCTTGTTTTCTTGCTCTTCTTATTGTTTCTCTGTTCTTTTTCTTGCCTTCCATGTCTATATATATATATATAATGAAAGTAGTTTTTTCCTCCTTCGATTTCTCTCAAGAGGAGGTCAAATCTGATTAATTTCAAGTTAATTGAGGAAATCAGATAACTTTGCTAGAATCACATTCTCATTGTTTGGATTGGAATTATGTATATATATTTTTGAAATTATTGATAGAAGTTATGAAGGTCGACATGACATAAGCCATTCTTCAACTCTGAAGAGTTGGTTTAGTGAAAGATAGCAGATGACATAATGGGTGATGAATTATTGGTACTGCAAATTAAAAGTTTCACAAAAGATCCATTAAGTCGTGGGTTGAAATTATAAAACAATATCCAAATATATTGTTTATTTACTGTTGTTTTAATATATATATATATATATATGAGAATAAAATAATTAATATTATATATATCCCCAATTATTTAAACAATTGTTTTTCAATAGCTCAGAAGCGAATGGCAACTACCTTGAAAGGAAACGAGTATTAAAATCAATTGAAAACCGCTCCCGGTGTATTTGGTAATGTTGTGCGTTGTATTTTTTAATTAAAAATATATTAAAATAATAATGTAATACATTAATAATGTTGTGTGTGGTATTTTTTAATAATTTCCCAGCTTCTTTCAAGCTCCCAAGAGATGTTGTAAATTGTAGTTTTTATTTCCCTTTTTTACTTCGTCGGAAATAAGAGGAGGAGCCCATCGAAGGCCAACCGATCTTAATCAAGAGCCAATCAAGTCAAACTTGTTAAAAAGGACATTTGACTTTTTCCTATTTGTTAAATGGTGTTTAACTGGCTGTGGGACCCACGTTATCCCGCGGGATGCACCAGAATGTTCAAATCATGAAAAAAAATAATAAAAAAAAGTGATTAATGGTTAGCACCAAAATATTGACCCGTTAAATCAGATAAAATATGAGCATTTTATATTTGAATTTAATTAATTAATTTAATTTTAAAAATATCTTAAAAAATTAAATTAATTTAAAGAATGATAAATAAAAATACTCAATTATTTTCAAAATCAATAAAAAAATCCAGCAAGAAGCAAATAATAAAAATTAACAGAGTTCAATCTCTAATTAAATAAATACTAAAAGATAAAATTGAAAAAAAATAATAACAAAATATCATTAAATGAGCATTTCATTCTTATATTTAATCTATTAATTATATATATATATAAAGCTAAATTTAACAAAGAACGATAAATAAAAAGATTCAAGATAACCCATATTATTTTCTAAATCGATGAAAAATCTTATAAGAAGCAAATAAAAAAAAACAAATAGAGCTCAATCTCCAATTGAATAAATATTGAAGTCTGAAATTGAACAAAATATAAAATTAAAAAAATATGAAAGAAAAAACTAAGCAAACTCGAGTTAACCTCCTAAACCGTGGTTAATATCTAAAACTCACAACCATTGAAATCTTAGACTCGAGCTCAATGAAAAACCTCAATTCTCAACCAATTTAATGTTGAAAGATAAAATCAAGAAAAAAATTATATTTTAAAAAATTACCACAATGGAAAAAATAACAATAAAAAAGTAGATCAAATTTGATAGGAAAAAAAACTTAAGAATGGTGAAATTGTAAAAAAAAAATCAATTAAAAAAATTATCTCTAATAAAATAAACATCAATCAAAAGAATGAGGATCAATCTTGAAAGATGAAAAAATTGAAAGGGGATGAAATTGAAAACGAATTCCAAATTTATAAATTATTAAAAATAAAATAAATAATAATCAAAAAAATTGAGACCAAATCTAAATAAATAACAAATTAAAGGGTTGTTTTGAATTTTTGAATAGGCATAATGAAAATCAGAGAGGAGAGAGAGAAAAAAAAGATTGCCGATGTCTAATCAAATGTCGTTGGCCACACGCGGCGTCTTATCGCAAAGAGTATGCTGATACGATTCAAGCTTTACTACGGAAGGCAGTGTTTGACTACTAGATGACTTTGCACACATAGGTCGAATGACACGGGGTTCACTCACATGTTGATATATACACTGCATGAAACATCAACTATATATAGAGTTCTTTGGGTTCACACCATTTTTTATATATATATATATATATATATATATTGGTGTGAACCCAAAGAACTCTAATAAGTTTTTTTTTCACCATGATCATGAACATGATAATAAGAAATTTCACGTCCTAAAAATAAATAAAAAGATTGATCATTAGATGTTATTTTTATCAATTCATGAAAAAAAAAAAAACCGAAGTAGGAAAGAAAACAAGTTTGAATGTTTGATGAGTTGTATGAGATCAAACAATCTCAGAATTATCTCCAAGAATTGTATCTCATCTTTTAAATTTTTTAATAAACAATATTGTGTTCCCATAAAAAATCTCTACAATAGAATTTTTAAACATGTCTTTATGAAAAATCTTCAGAAATATTCATTTCTTCATTAAATCTCTGTACATGTCTGTCTGTAAAAGGATCAAGCATCCTTCTCTAAAACTGGTGGCAAAATTCACATGAAGTAACCTCACATAGAAAAACGTAAACAAATATTTTTGCCTTAGCTATGGTTTGGGCCTACGCCCCAACAGCAACAACATCTTCGTTTACTTTTGGATCATGGCCTTTGCTATTTTCATAATCAATTATCTGGTGACAGGTCCACACCAAATCATATTCTACCAGTAATATATCTGCTTTTAGTCCTGGTTTTTGTTACGCCGGTTAGACGGCGTAGGCATGGCGACAGCAACAGACATTTCCTCCCCACAAGCTAGTTTCCGACGCGGTCTCCGGCGAGTTTTGTTTTCTTGAGAGACAAGGGACAAAGTTTCTCGTCAATCTAGGAGGGGACACAAACTAAGAGAGGATAAAAGGGGATTTTGTCTGGAGGGTAAAATTACAAATGAGCTACTCGGATTTATTGAAGCTGAAAGCATTTTTGATTCAGTTCTGTTTGATTTTTATTTAAAATAAATAATCATATAAGAATTACTGAAACGAACTAGAAATCAGTTCAACAAATCTTTCTCTGTTTAGTTTTTTTTTTTCTCAGCAACTAGATATTATTTTTTACGGAAAAAAATAATTAAGTCCCGCAATGTAGCATGGATACACATGCAATACATGTTATGATTAAGATGTGTTTTGAAAATATTTTTAATTAATTTAATTTTATATTGTACGATCTTAATATGATTTTCATTTACGATAAATTACCAAAAACTATACAAATTTTTTTAATTAATTCTCTTCAATATTAATGATGTGATACCATGATAGTATAGAAATACAAAGCCAAGGGTTAAAAATATCATTTATTAACTCTAAAATAAAAACACCTGAAAAAAATAAAATAAAAAATACAGAAAAATGTATCATGAATCTTTGTACTCATTTAAAGTCAAGATGTAACATAAATGGAGAACATTAACAGAAAAAGAAAAAAAAAAAAAAAAAAGCAAGAGCATATCAACTCACAAAATTTCTTCAACATGTGCCGCAGCCCAAGCCCATTGATTCACTAGACAAGACCATAGCAAGAGGCCCAACAAGAATTGTCTGTTTTATGTCCAGACAGAACCCAAATGGTTGTAGTTCTTCAGTTCTCACCAAAAACCCCTAACGTTAAACCCTACTCGCAGAGCTCCTTTCCCTTTCAAAGCTCTCTCCACCCAGCCCCCTTTATTTCCCTCTTTCTCTGCTAAAAAGCAAAAAATCTTTTCTGGGTTTCTGTTTTTTCGCTGAAAAATATATAATATTAACGATAACCATGAACAAGAATCCAAGGAAGAGAGGAGGCCCCCCGGGAAGAAACAAGAGGGGGGGCAGCAAGTTTTCTATGAATAGAGATCCCTTTTTCAGCAACAATAAAAGGCGTAAGAAGGGTGAGGATGAAGACATCGAATCCGGAGGAGGAGGAGGAGTTGGACGGAGGAATGCTAAATGGTGGAGGAGAATCAGGGGAGGATGAAGAGGATGAGGAATTAATACCGGAGGAGACGGCGGAAGAGAAGAGGCAGCGGATTGCGAAAGCAGTGGTAGAGAATCTTAGAGCGAGAGAGAAGGAGCTTGAGGGTGAAGAGGATGAAGAGGGGGATAGAGAGTTTGAGAAGGAAGGTGAGAGGGATTCTTCTGTGGCTAAGAAATTGATGCAGCAACAGCTTGAAGAAAGTGGTCGATTGAGAAGAGCCATTGCTTCTAGGTAAAAATAAGAGAAAAGTCCTCTTTCTTTTTTAAATCCATTTTTGCTTAACAATTTATGAGTTGTTAGGATTAGTAACTTATCGGGTTTTTATTCACTGTTTCTATGCTACGTTACATTCTTTATTGTTTGTTTTGATTTTGTGCCCAAATGGTATCCTCAGGCCAGTTTTCCTGTCGTACATTTTGTTTGTGCCTGAAAAGACATGCCACTAGCATTGTGATGATTTTTTTTTTAATTTGCGAATTCTTGAACCTCAAACAAATCGTCTCCAATTTTAAAACTTTTTCCATTAGTAATTGATTGATTGTTTTACTCACTTTCTAAAGCTGAATTGAGCTATTTCTAGAGTGCTACTTGCATGATGTGGGCTAATCAAACTTAATGTTTGCTTTAGTGTTTCTGAAAGCTGAAGAACACATCCTTTCTGTTAATGTCATAAAGTAGGGAACTTTAAGGGCATCTTTAAATGTTTTAAATATTACGATGGCATGTAATGTATTTTGTTTAGAATGCTTACATTCATGAGTACCTAGGGTTCAAAAGCCAGAGAGTGTCGATGGATTTGAAGTCCTTGTGAAGCATCGGCAATCTATTACTGCTGTATGCCTTTCTGATGATGACTCGAAGGGCTTTTCTGCTTCCAAAGATGGCACAATTTTGCATTGGGATGTAGACAGTGGAAAAGCTGAAAAATACCAATGGCCTAACGATGAAATACTAAGATCCCATGGGGCCAAGAATCCAGAAGGTCGAGCAACTAAGCATAGCAGGAATGTTTTGGCATTGGCTGTTAGTACTGATGGTCGGTATTTGGCCAGTGGAGGCTTGGATCGGCATGTTCATTTGTGGGACACTCGTACACGAGAACATATTCAGGTAGATGTTGGTTAATGCTCTACATTTCTTAAGCTCCCTTTATGAACTTCTATGTTTTATCTTAAAGAATTCAACTTGCAAATCTGGTATTGAAACAACAGAAGAAGAATAAATTCTACCCTTGTTCCCAAAATGAAAGCACCAGATGAAGAAAAAAACTACATAGCAAATCACAGTATTAGCTCTTGTTGCTGACATGTGGGAGATAACTGAATGTTCAAGCTAACACAGCTCCTTTTCAAAATAAGGAGCTAATATCTATTACAACTACACAATTCCGGCTAAATATTGATTCTTAGAGCATTTCTATGCCAAAAAAAATAATCATCAGATTAACCCAGACTACTGCTGTTTTCATTAAGTTTTTACAATGTGAGTGGTTCTAATCTTAGTCCCGTACCAATAGTTTCTAAAGTCTTGTCTAAATCTACATACACCTTATCTGGAACTCTCAAGATAAGTTATCTATCCTGCAAAAGATGCAAGTAATCTCATATCTCAAATTGCTGTAAGATTTTTTTTCCTATTAAATATCATTCTTAGTAGATGCTCTAGTAGTGTTATATTAGCAAGATTTTAATTATTCATATTAGTAGCATATTGTGTCATTTCCTATCAAATTTTGTGTCCTGTTAACTTGTTATTCTCTTCTATTATCTGTTTTACAGGCTTTCCCAGGTCATAAAGGTCCTGTCTCATGTTTGACATTTAGGAAAGGGAGTTCAGAACTTTTTTCTGGTTCATATGATCGATCAATCAAGATATGGAATGTAGAAGATAGAGCTTACATGAACACATTGTTTGGTCACCAAAGTGAAGTGTTAACAATTGATTGTTTGTGGCAAGAACGAGTGCTTGCTGTTGGACGGATCGGAGCATGCAATTGTTTAAGGTATATAAAATAATGTTTTGATATTCACTTGGCCCATATGAAAGGAGGCATTACTGGTCGCATAAACTTAAGTTTATATCTGAAAATTAAATTGCCAGGACTCTTCTTTTGAAGCTATGACATTTCAATTCATGAATATTGGCACATGAATGATGACCTGTATAAAGAACAATCAAAGTGCAAAGGAATCATTTTTAATGCCTTTTTCTCCATCGCATCAAATTCTCATCTTGATTTTTCTAAATTTATGAGAAGATGATTTGTACATGCTCTAGTTCCATGTAAATTTTCAGTTGTAATTACTTAACATCCTTTTTCATATTCTACGAGCAGGTCCATGATGAGTCAAGGCTGATATTTCGTTCTTCTACGTCATCTTTGGAGTGTTGCTGTTTTATTGACAACAGCGAATTTGTGTCTGGATCAGATAACGGAAATATTGAGCTTTGGAGTGTACAAAAGAAGAAGCCTGTGTACATTGTTAAGAATGCTCATACTTCGTCGACTGATGTCAATAATGGTGAACTGAAGGATAATGGAAGAAATTACAATGGTCATATTGGTAAATACAAAGTTTCTTGCTGTCCTTTCACTGCATCTTTGAGGAAACTAGAATCTAGTTGCTGATTTGAAATATTATTTGGTGTCACTACCTGATTTCTTTGGTTGCATTGTGTTTTGCGGAAAAACACCTGACCTGTGGTCATTAAGTCTTAATTTGTTTGTCTGCATGCTTAAGATTTTCAGATTGATTTTTCCTCTAATGACCCGGAAACTATTGTTGTTATGCAGCATCTTCCTGGGTAAGTTCAGTCAGTGTGTGTAGAGGCAGCGATCTTGCTGCATCAGGGGCTGGGAATGGTTCTGTCCGCTTATGGGCTGTAGAAGGTGCTGGCAAAGGCATCCGGCCCTTGTATGATCTTCCATTGGTAAGTACGCCAGTTGAATAACCTTTTCAATAACTGATATTTGGTTGTCAGTAATGGTATAGAAATACTACCAAATGGAAATATTGGAATTCTTTTTGCTCACCTTCCTACCTTCTTTCACCCACCAGCATCACTTTCCCGTTTTCCATTCTCTGTTTTCCTCTCTCATGTTACATATGTTCCTTCTGATGTTATATTCAGCTACTGTGCAATTCATCACTTACCAGCCTATTGTATAATGCAGACTGGGTTTGTAAATTCTCTGGCCTTTGCAAAATCTGGAAAGTTCCTTCTCGCTGGGGTTGGACAGGTAATTGTATAGATCGATCTCTTGTTTTTTTAAATAAATATTTTTAACATGTTTATGATGTTTTATTATACAATTTTGTAATGCTTAAAGTTATTTTTCCTACAGGAACCTCGCCTAGGAAGATGGGGACACAATTCAGCTGCTCGAAACGGAGTTGCAATCCAGCAGTTGAAGCTTTTGTAGGGTAGAAAGAAGGATTTGATCCTTTACAGTAATGATTACTTGAGAAAGTAAATGAATATTCCTCGGTCCTTGTAACTCAATTTTGTTCAAATCTAATGGCTTATACCAGTTTATTCGATATCTTGCTGCACATTGTTTAGTGAATTCTCTCCTCTTAATTTTCTTGGTTGATACTTTCGTTTGGAAGGAAATACGAGTCATGATTTCTCAAACAATTGTTATTTATAATATCTGTTTGAAGGCAGAGCTCTAATGTCTACTGCAATAGAACCCAAATAACTCGCAGGCAGTTCATCCTTATTAACTGTCCTTACGACCAACGAACTGTCCATCTCTAGAGAAACCTTCACGTACCCCATCTCTTTAGCTAGAGGTAAATGCCATACCGTGCGGCAATAACAGGTGCATCAACCATTTCCAGAACATTCATGGCTGTCAGCATCACCTCCCCCTTAGTATTTCTGATAATGACTCCCCAACCAGCAACAGCTGCGTCTGTATTTATTTTGAATGCATCCCCTGCTGGTCTCTTCCAACGTATAATTGCTGTCCTCCATGCCCATTATTAGTCCTAGCATTCTCCTCGTAAGCTTTCAGCAGAGTATAGGCCATCTCATTCACCGCAGAAAATCTTAATCAAACTCGTAATCCTTTCTCATAAAAAATATAAGAACACGTCATAAAAGTAAATCATTAATATTAACAGAAAATGGGGAAATTACTGTGTTGGTATCGTGGATCAAGACCCAATGGACTGTGGACTTGCACAGTTGATCTTCTCCCATGATGTGAGGCAATTTTGTCCTTGGGGGGCTTTTGGCTGGAGACCTTTCTCTTCTTTGGGCTTCGGTTGGTGCTTCCTACTGTGGCTGCGCTTGGTTCCTGCTAACTCAGAAGAGTCCTTTGCGCTCTTTCTTGAGTTTTCTTACGGGGTCTGGGACAGCCGGGTTTTCTTCGGCTTAGGCCTCCTCTGGGTCTGTTCGGGCTCCTGTTCAGCAGCGTTACCTGAATTCGGAAACGGCTTAAGGCTCCAGGGAAGGCTTTGTTTTTTGTGGCGGTTGCTTTGATTTTTTATCGATTGTGGCTATTTGCTCAGAAAAGGCGGACTGTAACGATGATTATGCATGAAATGCAAAGCTCACTTGGCTGGGTCTTGGTCCTTGTGCAACCATGGAAGAGTTGTCAAGTACATGCATGATTCAAGTAACGACTAGCAATGCTCCTTGTATAGGAGTCTGCTACTTTATCAGTAAAAAATATCATATGCATCGTGACAAACAATCTCCAATAACTGCAAAATGGGGAGACCAAAAGTGTAAATCTAAGAGCTGCAAATAAGAGATAAAATCTAAGAGCTGTTTTGAATAAGATCATTTAGATAAGTTTCATATTGAGTTTGATAATATTCATGTTAAAGTAATTATCAAAAAAAAAAAAACATCCATTTGAATCAGATTATATCCATCAAAAGTAATTATCTCTATTATTAATCCATGTTAATTAAAAAAAAATAAAGATATGTCAAGAAACACGGGGAAAATCATTGATGAATTAAAACTATTTATATCAAGAAATACAGGATAATAACTTACTTGACAAAGTGATATTTGGTTCCTGAACGAAGAAAGACAACAAATAAGAAAAATATTTTATCAAATGCTTTTTTTCCAAAACAGTAACATCTAGGTTTTGGGAGAGAAGTCCCGAAACGCCAAAAGCAAATAATTTTCCATTCGGAGCCTTTTTTATGCTGAGATGTTTGCCTTTGACAGGTAACTTACAATAGAAATCGGTGTTAAGTTTGTGGGGCATGATCTTCCAAAACTAGTTTTTATAGGCATGAAACTCTAACCGAAACAAAGATTAAAAAAAAAAAAAAAGGGAATACGGGTGGAAGGGGGATGGCAAACAAATAAATAGCAAGAACTTGATGACAACGCTGTGAGACTCAAACTGGACAAGGTGAAGTATCAAGACACTGCAGTGCGGATGATGAGCGAGAGGAAAATTTGCTAAGAACAAACAAGCTCATGCAAATCCTGTCAGGTAATTGTCCACTGCTGCTACCGATGTTCACATATCGGCATAAAATGCCCTGTTGGGCTGTAGTTTGGGTGGTTTCTCCAGCTAATAACTCTCACAAAATACTATCAAAACACACTTAAACATAGCATATCATTGCTGTAATTTTCTGGTACAAAACTCACACAAGAAAGGGATTACAATGGAGGAAACCACATTCTCTGCTGCTGTTTCTTCTTCTCTGTTACAGCACCTGTTTCTGCCTATTTTCAGCCTAACTTTCGGCTGTACCTACTATCATTCTCTTCAATAATTTCAGCCCCATGTACCCTACCACTTAGACAAAATAATACACTTAACACACATTCAACTCTAGTGAACTTTAAGCTAACACTAGTCAACTAACTTTACAGCACATTAATAATAACATGCCCCTATTAGGTGGCATTATAGAATCTGAAACTTAATCTACATGGTTAACCTTCATGATTAGGAGGCATTCTAAACTTCCAAGCAAAAAGATATTCTACATGTAAGAGTTAAAGTTTTAGCCAACCTTGATTTCAACAACTAAAACAAAAACACAGGTTGAAAAGAAGAGCTCGTTCTAGAAGCTACATTACCATAATAAATCATATGAAACATAAAATTTAACTAGCTTCTATATGACACAGGAAAAGAGATGAATCGAAAACACTAGGAGTTCTTTCATTTGTCCTTCTGAAATTTCTCCACATATGCCTGCAACAAGATTGATAAATAAATAAATACGATAACAAAATCGCAAAAACAATGTGTAAAAGAAATCATAAAAAGAAACATCGGTGCGCCACATAAATTTGTACGCCATAAATGGATGAGAATGAGAAGCACTGGGAGAATACAGGCAAGGAAAAGGCTGCATTTGTAATCAAATTCATATTCCTTTCAAAATCAAATACAACAGGAACAAGCACATCAACGCTCACCTGTACAAGTTTCGTAAGCTTTGGCTTTGAAACCGACAGATATTGTTCAATTTTTTCCTGCGTTGTTGGAATACTAGCACTGTGCATGGTACCAGTAACTTTGTCAACCACTTTCTTAACTATGTTCTTGTAAGCGTCTTTGCTGATTTGACCTTCCTTCCATGCAGGTTTCAGAAGATCCTTAACAAACTCCACCAGTGCAAACTTAAATGCACGATTTCCCTTGGCATCCTTGTTTTTCCTGCTCTCATCAGCTTTGCCATCACCATCACTGTTCTCTAAGGGACCATTTTCTTGTGCGGTCTTATCCTGCTCTTGCACTTTATTGCCTTCACCAGACCCCACCCCATTGTTTTCCTTGGTAGCTTCAGAACTCGCAGCTGGTGCTGGCTGATTTAACTGGGAACTCTTTTCATTAGACTCTTGCTCCAAGAAGAACTTGTTAAAGTCACCACCATTGGGTGTAGCAGCAAGAGATGAAGGGGACAAGCTTTTGGATAACAATTCTAGTTTCTTATCTGGAGGATTAGTATTGACATTAAGCTTCCCAGGCTCAACACTGTCGCAAATAGGATCATACTGCCTCCGGGGTTCAACAGCTTGATTTGGCTGAATGGTCACTGCAGAATCTGGTTTCACAGTGACAGTGCCCTCTGAGTTGGCAAAGGTACCATCATGCGAATTATGAGCTTCATAAAGTTGTGGAAGCTGCTGTCCATTCACAAGTAACTGAACCAGAGTGGTGGATAGGTTGGTAAGCTGAGTCAAATGTTCATTACTGGCCATGTTTTGTGCTGTTGGAATCCCCAAATTCGCATGTGGAGCATTTGGATTCCCAGTATCTGGAATGTTGATCACTGTCCTCTCCTGAAATAGTGTTTGATTTTGAGGATTTGTTGTTGTCCCTCCTCTTGAAGCATTGGTCAAGATTGCTTCTTGAATTTGTCCAACAGTATTCAAATTCAGAATAGGTGAAGTATTTGAACTCTGGCCATTTTTGTTGAAGCTTTGTGATGCAATGGCATTGGCAGAAATGTTTATGTAGGAACTAGCAGTTTTTGCAGTCACACCATCATCATCATGCGGCAAAGCACTACCCCCAACCTCCTTTAAATTAAAGCCCTGTTGAATGGAAGATGTTTCATTTGAAATTGGCGGCATGACTGCAGCGGTATCATGCATCCGACCTGAACCCTCTTGAAGTTCATGACAGGATCCTTCGTTGATATGGTTAGAAGGTTGCAGTCTGTAGTTCCAATCCGGAGACATTTCCATATCACCAAGCCAATTCTCAGAAACATTAGTGTTATCACCAGAATTTTCAGTCTTCCATTGGAAGGCTTCCTTTTTGTCGATCTCAACCACTTCATTTGTTGGAGGATTACTGGCTGTCTTGTCCTCATCAGGATTATGGCCCCATCCATCCTCCATATGCCGTGCAGAGAGCCTCAGATTAGGTGCGTCCAATTTTTCATTTTTATCCTCGCTGAACTTTGCAGAGTCTGAGGTATGACTGTCACTCCATTTTGGACCCTTCCATGATTTTTCCAATTCATCCGAGTTTTGGCTTGGTGGCCACCTAACATCTCGTGATCTTTTGTCAGGACTTGCAAGTGTCTGATCATGATGAGAAAACCTGCAATATTTTCCATTCTGGCAATTGCCAGCAGCAAAAAATTTGCAGGGAATATCAGCTGCTCTGCGGGTTTCACGCTCAGCACGTCTCTCTGGAGATGCATATCTACGCCTTCGGTCATTATCTCTTTCTCTAATCACCTCATTTGCAGACCCCCTACTGGATGGATCAGAAGCACCATGATGAGCATACCTGCAGGATTCACCCCTTCTACAGTTTCCCTTTAGAAAATTAGTGCAGCAATTGGCAGATCTTCCACTCCCCATTGGGTACTGCTTAGTATCATGAGAGATAGGATATTTAGAAGCTGCAGTTTTCTTGGGTCTTTCCCAATCATCCTCATAAGTCTCAGTATCTTGGTGAAGAAACTGGCAATGACTGCCTCTCCTGCATCTCCCAGCAACAAAATCCTTACATAATTGAGCTGATACACCAGATCTACTTCTAGTTCTGTCATATGCTCTTGATTCTCGCCCAAAGCCATAGACGGGGCTCCTGCTCCGGCTCTGGCTCCGGCTCCGGCTCCGACTTCGACTCAGGCTCCTGCTTTTGCAGACAAACCAGAGACAGGACAAGTCAACCAATGCCAACCAACTGAATCAACTTCGAAAGAAAAAACAAGACGACCTTTAGAAATGTTGAATGCAGAGTCAAATTGAGGTAAAGCAGTTTATAACAGGCAATGAACATATTACATAGTGTGAAGAGCACTACCTGGTTCATTAAAAGCATGAAACAGAAACACCCAAAACCATAAACTAACAAGCAAAGTTGCTGAAACTTGAATAAATCTAAACTTTCTAGTGGTTAGGATGGCATTGCATGTCCAGTGAAAATCTCTACAGAACTAAAAGCGTGTGATTCTTGACTCTTTAGCGATATAGAAGATATTTTAAGGCTACCATTACTATTCCATTACATGTAGATCTCATTGCGTGTAGGTGCCAGATAGATTTAGCAATAGTTGACTAAAAAATAGGACATTGACAAGAATGCTAATAGCTGTATCAGTAAGCATGCTGAGCAAATAACCAAACCTTCTTAATCTTTTATATTCATTCTTGGGAGAGTTTCGAAAACTTTGCTGTCTCCATTCATCAAGACCAGGAGACATTCTAGTTCCATAACTCTCATCTTCATAGGTGGCTTTCAAAGTTCTACTATGGTCCTCATCGATATTATCAACCCTGCGGGAGCCTCTTCTTCCAGGCAAAGGTTCCATAGCCAACCACTTGGAGCGAGTGCCGCCAGCAGCTTCAGGTGGGAGCCAGTCACATCGTGATTCTTTGTCATGAAAAGGTATTCCTGCTTTCCCAGGCCATGCATTGTCTTCCACATCTTCAAATGACATTTGAGACCCTTCTTTCAAATCCCATTTTGAACTACGTTTTCGGCCACTCCCACTCATTTTGACAGAAGCAGTACCACCTTCTTTCATTCAACTGGAGCACCTGCCGACAGGGAAAAGCCATAGATCCATCTATCATGATGACATTAAATTAATCCTTATTTATTTGGTTTCTCATTTTCCTCAAGTTGCATGAAAATATCCTATTACAAGCGAGATTCATATTTCAAGTTTTAGATGTAGCTAACATAAACTAATAAAATAAAGCTATATTAACCTAGAAAATGAACAGACAACAGAAAATCTCAATTTCAAACAGCTTTCATCTTTTATATAAGTCAGGTGTAGCTAAAATAAACCAATAGCTCCATGCAACCAAAAAAGTAAATAGAATAGACAGTCATAAAAAGAACACAGCTTAAACCACAGCCCTACCCTTCTTTTTAAGTACACGAAGTTAGAGGAGAATTAAAAAATTGACTTCTCTTCCAGCTAGTAAAAAGAAACAAATGACGCATTAACTTGACCAAAAGCAGAAAGGAAGCTCTTCTGTTAGTAACACAAGGAGAGGGATAGAACACAACTCCTTAATTTATATTTGATTGATCCAGCAAACTAAAAGAACATAAAAGAATAAACAAAAATGAAAGAAAAGTCTTCCATATCTTATATCTGATTTCTGAAATCATATTAGTAGCTTTACAAAATACAAATTTCCTAAATACATAGTGGATCCCAAACACAATTCACTAATTAATTCCTAAGACATTCAATCAAAGTATACCCTTCCCTTACTCACTAACTCAATCGAGATTCACATTTCTATTGGATAGTTTGCTAGTTTAATTAAACCCCTTTTTTATCAAGCTCAAATGAAAACACTACTGGATTTGTTTTTGGGATTAACTGGACCTGAACTAAGTGCCCCTCAAAAATAAAAGAAAATGAATACAAAGAAAGTGAAAGTTGAAAAGATATTCATTGTAGGTGCAGGTTCAAAAATCATTACTCCCATATCACATGTCCAGTAGTTTCAATGAAAGAGCAAGTGTATTTCCTTTTGACCCCAAACACAAAACAAATTGTAAAGAGAATTATAAACAGAGCAATGAAAGGAGTGGCTGACAATAATACAATAAAAACCCCACCCATTACACAAACAAATAAACAACAAAAGAAGTTCCTTTGATTAATGCCACTACAAGCAGCATTCTATGCAATTTCCACTACTACAAGTACATCCACAAAGTTAGAACAGTCTATCCATCCATTTCCAACAAACCACAATGAGAATCCTTTAACAATTTGCAAAAACAAGGTAACTAGCTTGCTAAAGTAAGTACAGGATCAAGCAACACATGCACTACTTTTTTTGGGAGGGTTGAGTTTGTTTGGGCCTTAGCATGCAAGCCTGAAATGGATGCTCAGCCTTGCATAGTTAAACATGAAACTGACTCCACTTAAATGCAACCAGGCCATCTCCTATCCAGGAGAGAACATGCAGTCCAAATTACATCCCACAAGATTTGATTGGGTCCAAATCATCTGCATGATATGTTTGGAACAAAACCCATTTTTCACCACAATAAGGCAATTTCCAATTCTGTATTACTAATAGAACGCACATTTGTGTCATTTCTTGCTTATTGCAAACCCAAGATGGCTACAAACAGGTGAACTTCAACTGTATGCAAGGACTATCATTCTATCAGTAATATAGGAAAATCTAAAAAAAAAAACAGAGAGAGAGGCCACTATATGGCAACTTGAGATTTTCTAGTTATCACGATGCAGTTTAGAATGTGACATGGGAAATAACATTGACTACCACCCTCAATAATTTCACCACTCTGCCCTCCCACAAAGTCACTCACATCTTACTTGGTCCTCTATTGCTTTCATGAATTTTTCTTTACATTTTCATTTTCATTTTCAATTTTTCTTGTTCACTGTCCAACACTCAGCATCAAAGAGCATAGCTAGCCTAATCGAGATTTATGTAATTTATCCTTCATCTGATAAGGACCAACCACGGGATGGACCCCTTAGCTAGGCAACATAAACAACTGACCTAAGCCACTGTCAATACATCCGATGTAACACTCTCTTAAACTCTTCCACAACAACTAAACTTTAGATCATCCCACTCTTAACAGGAGTAAAAGGGGGCCAGATGTGTTTTCATAATTCATTCATTACAGATAAAAAGGACAAAGGCTCCATATAGATCCTTGGAACAACCATATTGTACAAGGAAATTCGCCCATGTCAACCTAACAGTCATCACTGATAGAAACTACACCTTCGTATATGATATACCACATTTATATGTCAAATGACAACTCTTTCTCCCACACTCGCTGTCAAACTTCCCTTAGTATTACCGAACTACGCAATCTATAAATTGATGAAGACCATGAATTATAGTTTGTGCTAGCACTTTCCCTTAGTAAGATAGACTATTCTACTGCCTTTCTATATTAACCCCTTTTCATAGGCTCCCTAGCATAAACTAGTTAATTTCGGAAATCGTGATGTCGTAACTTTATCTTGCTCAATCACTCTTTTCCCATAGTCTATCATGTAGCAACTCATTAATTGAGAACCTTGATAGTTCATGCAACTGCGATATCATCCCTGCTCTTAGATTTAAAACCAAAGTACACCTTCATTAACCAAGCATCTTTTCCATCATCAATCTTATAACCAATTTTACTTGACCAAACCTAGCACTTCCAAACTTCCATAGAGATTCTTGCAAATCTACATGCGTTTTGTATCTTCTTCATGACCTCCTTCAACATAGAGATTTAATCCTACAAGAGGAATTGAATTGATATTTCTTAATACCTTCAATGTGATAAGTTCTCCAAGATTCTCTAAGTGGCTACCATCCTTTATTCTCTCCTCTCTTAATGAAATGGTATGAATATACACTTACCTTAATTCGGAGTTTGACCCTTCCTATCCTATTCAATAAACTAATTTGAATAGAAATCGTACTCGCTTTTGAGTCCCAACTCCCAACCTTTATATACAACTCTTATACATTTTCAGGCCCAGCTTCTCTAACTCCTAATTCCTTAGCTGGCCTATAATTTTCCCAAAGGATGTTCTGACAAGATTCCACGAAATATTCTCAAGTACAAAGGGATAGTTAATCAATATTACTACCAGCATAGTTCACCCAACCTTAACCATTCAATAATCTCATAGGAATGGTGTTTCAAATGCCACAAATATCAAAACATTACCCTATCTACATGTCATTTTTTCAAAGATTGGCTTAAATCTCAAAATCTTTATAGCACCTATAGTCACAATTTTAATCAGCTTTACAATAGTGCTTCGGGCCCATGAGAACACAAGTCATCAGAAATCTGTTTCATCGATTTCTTTTATTTCAAAATAATCCAATAAAGCTGCAACTAGATAACATCGCATGGACTGAACATCATGTCAGATTAATATAAAATAGGAACATATTCCCATGTGCCATTTTTCCTTTTTGTCAGCCATATGACAAACCACCAACAAAAAAACAGTTATATTTCTATATATAAAAAGTTATGTCCTGCGAATTGCGAGTTCTTTACATCTTTCCAAAATATTCAAAAATATGGCATCAATGTTGCCCTCGTAACATTTTCCACAAAAAAAGTGGTAGAATTTGCTGATGATCAATGATTTGATCACTCGTAACAATCAATATAGTACAGTAGCTTGAACATGAAGTCCAACTTTAATTCCCCCAATGCTTCCACGCAAAATGATATCGATGGACATTAGACCTCAAAAAATCAATAAATTTACTTTTGTGGATGGATTCTTTGACACCTCCTGAACTATGATGGAGGTTTCACAATGCTACCTCAAACCCTTTTCAATGGTCTCCAGTCCAACAAATTGACCAAGATCCATTAATTTTTGCCATGATTCAATGTTCCAGTTGTGGAAGGATTGCAATCCATTACAAAAATAATTACATCAGTTACTTTTGAACATTTTGGAAATCCCTCCACGCATTGACCTCTTGAGTCACTGCATAAACATTATATCTGATATTAGCAATCGGGTAAATGTTTTCTATGGAGAGGCATAGAACTAGAGCACATATGGGCACATTACCCTAGTAGCGATCTACTAGTGTGTAAGCAGTTAGCCTAGAAAAAAGATAGAACCTAATGACTCACGCAAATGGATATATCATTGTGATTTTATTACCTAACCTAACTATCCGGGATATGGCATTGATGTCATAATAGTTACACTAAGCACACAGCAGATATTAAATAGATGCATATTTTACGCAAACATCAAGTCCTGTATATCATTCAACAGACAATTATGCAAAAACTTGCACAGAAAGCAAAGTTGAAAATAGATAAATGAATCAAATTACAGTTCAGTCTGTGACTAATAAATTCATGAATGAAGCACTCTTCCCAATTCATTGCAGCGAAAAAGTATCATCGCTTGTATTACTACATCATTATTAAAATTTAACCTCCGCTCAGCATCCCTAAAATTTGACTATTTGAGTATCCAGTTATCTAACCTAATTTAAGAACTCGGGAGCAAAACAATTCAAAAAACTAGATTATGGCAGTCTTCAAGATTTATTTCTGATGCATCTCAACATCTGAGTCCTAAACAACCCATCAACACTCCATGAACCTAAAGCCAATATTATATATTAGTAATACAAACCATTTTAGTATAAAACTCAAATTCCTATCAAGCCCAATCTACACTTAGAACCCAAAATTTCCCTCAACACAATACTAAAAATGGTGAGCCCCAGATTAGTCCCTAAAACAGATAAAACCATTTCTTTTCATTATACACTATTGCTTTTTAACCCTATCAAATCAAGAACCCATAATCCAAAAACGAATTAAAGTTTACAAGAATCGAAAAAGTTGCAAGCTTTTCCAAAGAAAGACTAAAAATAATCAAAACCCATGAACTAAAAATAATCTCCAAAGAAGTATCAGCACACAAACTGAGAAACCCCAATTTAAAGCAGCAAACCCTAAAGGAACCCTAATCATCGTGTTCAATAACTTCTCTACATTATCGAACTCAAAATCAGAACTTGAGCAAAACCCATTAAAAAGAATAAACACAAAACCCTAAAATCAAGAAAAACAGGAGCATACAAAGAGAGAAACTTTATAAAAGATCGAAAACGAGAGTACTTACATGGAAATTAAGGAGAGAAAACCATGTAAGAGAACCAAAGTGAGAGCACAAATGGGAGAGATTCGAGAGCTCAGTTAAGAAGTAAGCGAAGAAGTAAAGAGTGTTTTTAGTTAGACATTAAATTAGCAGAAAGAAAGAAGAAGACTTGTGACTTGTGAGCTCTACTTTACACTAAGAGAGAGTGACTTTAGTAAGATTTTCTTTTGTTTTTAGTTTTTTCTTCTTTTGGTAAGACCTTCATTTATTGTCTAAGGTGGTTATTGCTATGCTGCGATAAAAAAAAATTAATGTAAAATAAATGTTAAGATAATTTAAATTAATTTGAGTTAATTTAATTAATAAGTGATATGAGTTTAGAATAAAAAAAATTAAACTCTTAAAAGAATAACATAACATAACAAAAAAGATTGAAGTTCAATAAAAAAGCGTTGAAAAATAATTCGAGCTAACCTAAATTAATTTAATAAACTCATACTTGACACAACCTCGTAAAAAAAAAACAAAAAAATGATAAAGCTCAAAAACTAATAATTTAATGTCAAATGATGAAATTATAAAAAATAAATAAATTATAAAAAAAAAATTTAGAAAAAAAAACTCAGTCAATCCGAGTTAACTCAATTAACTTGTTGTTTGAAATATAAAATTAGGATAACCCAATAAAAAAAGTAGAACAAGTAACGAAGTTTAAAGCCCAATAACCAAAATATCAAATGATGAATTTGAAAGAAAAAAATTAATTTATAATAAAAGGAAAAAAAAAGAACTCAAATCAGATTCAGGGCATGACACTAAAATTACTCCTATAGAAAAGCAAACACAAAAAAAAATAACAAAGTAAAATTTTCAATAACAAAATAATTTAAAATATAAACAATACATACCAAATCTGATATAAAAACTAAATAAAAGAAAATCATTGGAGATTAAAGTGAAAAGAAAAATAATAATCAAAAGAATAAAATTCCAAATTAGATTAAAAAGATAAATAAAAAAAATAAAAAAATAACAATAAAAAAAAGGAATAAAATTTAATAAAAATAAATAAATACAATAAAATGATCAAGAAAACTAAATTAAATAAAATTTTTAGGGATAAAATTAAAAAAAATATAAAATTCAAAAAGCATTAAAAACAAAACAAATAAAAAAAATCAAAATCAAAATTAACAAAAATACAATCTAGAGGATACAATATTGTTTTTTTGAAGGAGCTGACGCAAATTTCCAAGTCTGGAGAGAAAAGAGCGAGAGAGAGAAAAAAGGCATGTCAGGGTTCAACCTTGCCTCCGCCACAAGCACGCGTCAATAGTAAAAGAGAAAATGGTGTGCCGCTCCTAACGCCGCCCTAGATGGTGAAATTTGATAATCCAACGGCTTCATCTCCTTAATGGCGCAGGAACCATTATGTGCTAACACACGAGATATTATAATATTTATTTTTTTTAAATGATATTGGTATAGAATTTGATATCAAATTTAAAATGACGATTGGTGCCCAAATTATTATTTTGATTTCAAATCTTAAAGAACGTTGGAGGAAAGATTTTTTTTTTTTTTAAGAGAATAGATTAATTAGATAAATACAAGTTGTCTAAAACTAGATTTTAGAAGGACTTAATTTTGGTATTTGCCCTAAGAGATCTGATCTTTAAGAGTTTTATTTAGAAAATAAAACAGCAGAATCGAGAAGAAGCCGAACAAGGATTCAATACATGATAGCATGCACGAGTAGGAAAACCTTCCTCCTCCTCTATTATATTAGGGTTTACTTCTTTAATTCTGTAAGAGATACATGATCTATGGTGCAAATGATGCCGGCATTCTCTCGTTTAAAAACAATATTCATGAACGATGTTTTGCAAGCTTACAGGTTTTTTTCTTTTTTAAATAAAATAATTCATATGATAATTGTTAATTCCATTCTAATTTAATAGGTAAATCTAGAAAACTTCGAAAATAAAAACTTAACCTGAATTGAATTTATAGTTAAATCAAATAAGATGTTAACTCGATTGAGTAAATAATTCAGTTTCAAGTTTTTTATTTTAAAAAAAGAAAATAATTCATATGAGAAGTATAATTGTAACTATTAAATCTGTCCATGTTAATTTAGAAAACTCAATATATAAAATCTAATATAAATTGAATTTTTAATTAAATTAAATAAAATATTAACTCGATTAATATATTCAAATGCAGAATGAGTGGGAGATCAGTGGCATCATGCAGGGCGAGAATCCATTAAAAACATGTCCGAATGGAAATCATCAACACATCCATTTGCCTTTTGTTTGACCCGAAAAATAGATAACTGCCTTTTCGTTTTAGATGCTCTCTTTATTATAGAAGAAATGAATCTTTCACTCAGTGTTGAATATTAAAAAAAAATTGTAGACGAAACTTTAAGGGGTGAGTAATATAGTAAAAAGGAGAGAAAAAAAAATGAAAGTTTTTAGATTGAAAAGATGATAAATCACCTGTTTTTTTGACATAAAACTTAAGGGATTTGTGTAGAAAAAATCTAAAATATATATATATATATATATATAACTTAATTCCTAAATAATTGTCTACCTAAATAACAAAGAAATTTAGTTAACGGACTAAAATGATGATTTTCAAAAACTTAGAGGACCATTCAAGAAACTTACCACGTTCCCAGTAATGTGGACAACAAGCTACACAGTCTACTTTCATCCATGGCCCCAATGGTGATGATTCTGCAAGTGGAGACCATGAACCAATAAAAACTATCCACATCAGAATAATATCGAAACCATCAGAATCTCTCCTCTTTATCTGCTTTGCTTTCAAGCTAACAATTCTCATATTTGTTACGTTCAACTTTATTTACTGTGTTTGTTTCCCTTAACGCAACTCCAAGATTCAAAACACGCCAAGTTCTTGAAAAACAGCTAGCAAAGATGTGCTGTGGGAAGAGGGTGTGCATGTTGTGCACATGTGTGGTATTGGTGGCGATCCTGATAGGGTTGTTGTTTGGTTTTGGAATTTACAAGAATGGGTTTCACAAGTTGAAGGATGCTTTTCATGAATGTGATTCTAGTGTCAGTGGTTCACTTTGTGGAGCTGGAATTGGAAGGCCTTTCATGGGTTATGCTCCTCCTCCTCCTCCTTTCTAGTAGCATTTCCTTCAGGGTTTCTGTTTTTTTCCTAACTTGTTCTTGTTTTTAGGTGCTTGTTGGGACTGACTCATTGGCATTAGTTTTGGATCGTAATAACTTTTGTTTATTGTTATTTGACTGTAGCTATTGTTGAAAGGAACAACGTCTCATGGTTCTCAGATTTGTTAGATTGAAACAAACGCCTTGCAGCTTATCTGATCTTGCAATGGGGTTGAAGATCATGACTTTCCACACAGCTGTGTTAATTTGTGTCCATTTCGACACACATTTATCCTACAAAACTAGTTCAAAAATGGACTTCTCAAGATGAACGGAATTGCCCCTTTTGCATTTTGGTGTCTTTTACTTCGTTTTTTTTTTTTTTTTTGGATGTTCGATGGCAAAAACAATCGCCTCTCCCTTTGCTGTTGACATTACTGTCAGTGGACAGAAATCCTTGACTTGTTTACTAATCAGGATATGTGGGCACATAACTGCATTGACATCAAATAATTGAAGGCGCAAATCACCAAGGTCAAAACAGGGGCTCCAACTTTGTTGCATACTAGAAAATCTGGCCTTCATTGATAGTATCCATAGTTAGCAATACATTATTTCGATGATGATAGACCATGTAGGCACCCCTATATTTCTACTTCTAACAATGCTCACTTATAATCACTTTTGTATGTAAATAATATGAACTCAGTAGTAAAATTGACTTGAAGGTGGCAAATAATGTCACAGCATGATGTTTGTGAAGTGACACAAGGATAAAAATTTCCCTAGGTATATCCATTTGATCTCTCTCCACTTCACGATGATCTCTTCTGCATGTCTGCATCATAATGTTGCATAGCTACCTCTAGAGCCTGCTCAAATGGTCTTCCATGAATTCCAGCCAAAACTAAAATGCAAATGCAAAAAACAATTCGGAATATTTTGCAATTGACTTGTGATCTTGGCAGAGTTGGCAAAACAATAGAAAATTAGGGTATTTGTTAACTTTTGTAATTCCAATCTCACTTCAAAAAACTCAAAACCATGGTTAACATTTCAGTCAAAAAGAAGTCTACTAACAGCTCTAACAGATAATTGACAGCTGCTATGAAAATTTTAATACATCAAAGCATCAAACCCTTGAGTTAAATGGAGAAGTGGAAAGAAGTGTTAACCTGTTGCATTGGTCGAATTAGTAGAGTAACCTGATGTCGAAGATCTGACTGCACAGATTCCTTCAGCTCCTGAGATTTAAAAGAAAAAGGAATAAGCACTTTGATAGTTTCATTCAAAACCCATGGAATAGTACGTTGGAGAAGTAAGTCGGTAACAAATACAGGTTGCATGCATCCCGCAAGTGCCAAGAACATTTTAATGTTAAAAAAAAAGAAGCAGAATGCAGAGCCCCAATGTCCCAAGAACACCAAGCACAAACATGGAAATTTAATGTTATGAAGAAAATTTTAGCTTAAGGTAATGAATATCCAACACACTCACAATGTGCTTCATTCAAGTGAGAACTGTAATCAGATGCAAAAATGTTAACAGAATTATTATACTAAACAAGACATGAAAGGTCTACAAAAAGATGTCCATAAATTTCTGTTACGAGAAACAAGAAAAGATAAAAATGATATTCAACTGGTCAAGTAAAGGATGGAATTGGTCAACAACAAGTAACAATCACAGATAATTAGCATTTAGTGTTTATACATTGCAGTGAGGGTCAAATCGCACTGACACTACATGCAAAGAGCCAGAAAGACGCAGTTTGAGACTTAAGAGAGGAGGGGGAGGGGAAGCGATAAGTTAGGTACTAGAATTGTATTGTCACAGAAAAGAACTCTGAATGGGCGAATAAGGAAAGCACAAAAGGAGCTTACAGCCAAAATTACCTGTAGCTGAGAATCAATTTTTGACATTGCATCCTTCAACCTGCTTACCTGCAAATATTCAATAAACAGAGAGAAAACTGAAAGATCAGATGATGGTACAACGAAAGGAATTCCTCTTCAAAGCAATATCTCTTTAGCATGTTGGCAGTTGGGAAAAGCTATTTCCAACCAACCTCATGGCAAGAGAAAATCTTCTACAAAATAAAAAAGGGAAAAATAACGAGGTATTCATGGTTTCATTATTTAACTATATTGATATAGTCATTAAAGCCGTCCCTTTTCAATCCCGATACTGACCAAAGCAGCATTTTTTATGTTCAAATATCATGCCACTCTCATTGAAATCCTGAATCCATAAATCAAAAGAAACAACTTCACTCATTTTATTTAAGGTAGCACAATGTGACAAAAGAACAACTGCATTTACCTTATTATAAAGATACATAGTAGTGATTGGATATGATGACCAGTAATGCCTCAATAACTCTTGAAGAGACGTCCAGTGCTGAAGGCAAGATTTTCCACATGAACATGAGATAATAGGAAAGTAAATCAAAATCATGCAATAACCCAGTAAGGCTGACAAAATGAAAACTAGTAAACTAGAATTAACAGCAATATCGGCCAATGCATGATCCAACGCAAAGCATTGATTTTTTTCCCCTGAAACAAGATCCATATAAATTACAAAAACTCACATATATCAGCTCCTCTTTAATTGAATTTGGCAACGTGTCCAAAACACTTAGCCCGGGATACTTCCCAAGATCATATTTGGTGCTTGAGATATTGTGGGTCAAGACCAAAAGGACCTGCATCATAGTCACATGATATACTACAGTATTAACGGTAATATGAAAGTTTTCCAATAATATGTAGGAAATAAACAGCAGATAATTTAAGATCCATTACCTTAGCAGCAACTTCAGGTGTAACCATGGGATCAACCAATCCTGTGTTTTTTATGTGGGAAATAGAGTCCCTCAAAGAAGCATATGATTCTTCCACACTCAGGGTGCATCTTACTGGATCATTTCCAATACTGGTATCTCTGGAAGTTTTAAGAGCACTAGCTTGTTGAGAATCAAAGTAATCCCTTGGATCCTGGATTCAGAAACGTCAAATCACGCATCTCAATTAAAAAATTTACACCAGACTCTTGATGACAAGAAGTCGATCAAACCTTGATAGAAAGCGGTGCCAAAGGAAGATCAATTGACGCCTGAAGATCGTCAATTTCCATCATTTTTAAAATTCTACTCAGTCTGTCCTGGTTTGCATTGATATCAGCTTCTTCATTTGAAGTATTCTGTCCTGGCAACAGAAACACAAGGATGTTTTCATACATGACCAAATAGAGGAGGGGTAAAGGGAAGTCAACACAAACCATACTAACCCTGTTTTGACCGTTCAAGTGCCTCTGCTACAGTCTGTGTGTCTTTCAATTGCTCCTCATCTATAAGATGACAAATCTTAATTTCACACAGTATCTAGTCGCAACTTGTAAGGTACAAACACCAGCAAATTAAACAAGAAACAGACACAAAATCATTCATTGCATACTTAAAGCACTTAGAAGCAAACTTTGATAGAAAACTCTTACCTATAGGTGTTCCTTGAAGAACAACAGCAGCATGCCTGTTTAGGTCCTGTGACAGAGTTCTTCTATATAGTTCATGCAGCAATTCGGTTATTTCCTTGCTACCATCACGGACGATGCCATGATCCTGTATTTTAAAAGTGCAACCAAGATTAGAAGAGATAGATATAAAAGCACATAATGACAGGTTCAGACAATCAACCTAGAGAAGAAACTAGGATTTCCACCAGAAAGTAACATAATGCTAAGTTTAAATTTAATTCAAATACATGAGGATGTTAAGCAGGGAAGAAAACCCTTATTTTATATTTTTTATTGAGATGTTCCATTTTCTCAATAAACCTATCTAGCATTTCTTTTAGAAAATTAGTATACGATAAGCAGGAAATACAAACTCTAGCGTTATTTCCTAGTGGAGTTTTATATCCAAGCTTACCATTTATAAATAATTCACAAGGAAATAACAAATTCCAGGAATATAGTCTTAATATGAAAATTGGCGTTATACAACTTACTGGAAGATGTGTATAATCATCCCCTTCATCAGCTTCCATGTCTAGAGTTGGATCAACACCTCTGATCTGGAACAAAAGGCACCGATTGAATCAACATATCTTAATTCAGAATAAAAGGACATAAAAAGTGCAAAGAAACGTCCCAGTTTTTTAAAAAAGATATATTAAATAACCAACCAAGAATGGATACCTTCCGCCGAGTTTCGCTGGCCAAAATATTGTCAGGTTTCAGGAAAAGAGCGAGCTCCTCATCGTCAGCAGCTTCTGCTGCTGCTGCAGCCGCAGCATTAGCATTTTTTGCATGCTGGAGGTATTCTGCTCTACAATATTTGCTCCAGAAATCCCTTTCTGACATCTGGAACTCAGGGAATAAAAAATGAAACACACCAGAAGAGTTCATAAAAGCAAAATTATGAGACGTGCCTCAACTTGGGATAATTATTTACTGAGAGAATTATCAAGATCTTGTCATGAAAACACCCTTGAAAATTTAAGATGTAGTTCCAATGCTCTCATTACCTTTTTGGGAACTAAAGTCAAGTATGCTTGGTGAACTGCTGGTTTCTCTGCAAAAATCTGGGACACAATTTAATTGTTAAATAACTGGAAGAATGAAGAAGTTACAAAATAGGTGAAAGAATATGGGCGCAGGGCT
Source organism: Populus x sibirica (assembly GCA_019202695.1). Taxonomy (NCBI): domain Eukaryota; kingdom Viridiplantae; phylum Streptophyta; class Magnoliopsida; order Malpighiales; family Salicaceae; genus Populus; species Populus x sibirica. The sequence goes on from JAGMVL010001918.1 coordinate 1,179,782, forward strand.
TCTATTCTAATGGAATTTAGGATGTGATTTAGCATGAAGAATACTTTTTACCACCAATGAAAATTCATAAGCTAAAAACTTGTACTATCCTTGTTATTGAATAATCATGAGATATCTTACCTCACGAACAATCTCAGGCGTCAAAGTAAATGTGACTTTGTTTGTCTGGAATTGCAAGAAGTAAAAACTTTTCACGTCGAAAAGGCCACAAAGAAAGTAGATGAAAACAGATAAAAAAATCTCAACAGCAAAGACAAACAGGCAAGAATATACGCACCAGCTCATGTTCACACACACACACATAGAGAGGGTTGAGGAGGGAGGGAGGTGTATAGTACTTGACCGTCAGTTGAGGGCTTGGTGTCTGAAAGCATGACGCTTTTAAGGCCTGTCCGTTGTTTTGACTTTTTGCTAGTGTTCCCACCAAGCAACTTCTGCAATTCGATTTAAGGAGGAAGAATTGCAATTAAATATTCCTAAATAATACTGCCTTTCACAATCAGAATGACAGCTTCTAGGCAGATGGTTTCATTGAAGAAAACATTAAGATCCAAACCGATAGAAACTGCAAGTTCAAATACAAATGAAAAGTAACATCATGAAAGCAAAATAATCAAGCATAAATCTTCAAAGAACACTAACCTTCCTAGTTGCCCAAAATTCTGCTTCTGTCAACACACCATCACTCACAAACCGCTTATGAAGCTTCTGCAACTCGCTGAATGACAAATTTTAGTGGTCAAATGGATCACAGAGATAAGAACATCAGCCCAATTAAAAAAAGATGCATTTAGCAGGGGGAAAAATCCAGTTATGATGGTCATTAAATCAAAGCACAGCAGCTAACATAGTGTGGTTAACTTTTCAAAAAGGTAAGAAATTATTAGCATGCTGGCTCAATAAAGGAGAAAATTAGATATGTCCAACACATTTTTCCTTGTCATCAGAAAAAAATATTAAAGCATTGATTTCTGAACTCATTGCCCATCATCTTTCTATGCTCTGTTCAAATTTACCTCGGAAGCTCTTAAACTCTAAATTCCTTATTTTTATGTTCCTAATACAGGTTACACTACTTTACCAAGTAGAAATTTGATAGCAAGCACTGCAAGTACCATGAAAAGAATAACTCTTCTTCTTTAAATACAAGAAGTTTGACATGTTCCTTGATCCTTGGCGAAGTCATCAAATCTTCATTAGCAACTTATTTTTGTACAGTTGATATTGTCGCTTTACAAGCTTGAATCAGCCATTGTTAGTGAATATCTATGAACTTGAGGCTAGGTCTTCTGTCAAACAATTCTTTTTAAGAAAGATATATTTTCCCTTCTTAGATAGTTGTGTATGAGCATGTACCACAAGAAGTGCTCTCTTTTACCATTATATTTGAGATTATGCCAGACAAAATAGAACCAAAGGGAAAGTACATCTTAAATTTAACTGAAGCACAATTAGAATTAGTATCAGTTTCAAGGAGAAAATAAAAGAGACTTGCATTATTATAAAATAACATGATTGCCAAGCAGTCGCCCAAAGGATTTGCACTACAATTGCTCCAAATCAAGAGTCTGAGTAAATAAATTTACCTATTTTCTCGCAGCATATTCATCCTGGAAAGCAATTCTTCTGTACTAGGTTGTTCAGAGGGAACTTCAGAAGTGTCTACAGGCTTTGGTGTCTCTCCGGTCTTCGAAAGGGCTTTGCCTATTTACAAGACACCAAACACCAGAGCTTCAGAAGAGGTACACAGAGGACTGACATATTATTGTGATTATCAGTAGTATAAACAGCATGCAGTACAAATTTTACAAAAGTTGTAAGAAAGCAGAAAACTCTGACAAGTTCCATGAAACAGAGAGCAAAAGAAGGCAAGGGCTTAGATAAACTCATTATGATGTCCCATAGTTAATGGTTATAGAAGGCTATATTTTAATCTATCTAGGAAGTGGCACCGGGGTTCCTCATTAATCACAAATAAGAATGAACATAGAGATATACGTCTTCCCTTTCTCATATGAACTCAACAATGAAGGCAGAGAAAAATGGTTCATGTCAGAGCAAGATTACAGCATAGAAACTTGACAACACTGTAAGCTTAATGAAAAAATGTCACAACAAATATACTCCATGTCCATACACAGGTGCCAAGCTGAAATATAAACCCCTTAGGACACAGATTTAGAGTTCTCTCACGGGAGAGAAATGAATAAGAGGCATAATGGGATGAAGGATCTAAGGGTGTAAATATATGAATCATCCCATAATTTGTTAGATCACAAATTGCAATAGCAGAGTGATGAATGATTATATTTTGGTGCAATTAAACAAGAATAACAGATCCTACACATTAGCAATTGATTGTGTTGTTTACAAAGATGAGCATATATATACTACGTTCCACAAAAGAAGAGGGATGATTCTTCTCCCCTGAACCTTTTTTCTTCATACCAACCAGAATACAACTGCATGTGTGTTTTATTTGAAATATGTCAATCAATCTCACACTTGCTATTGCATTACAGTTCTGCTTGCGATATACCAAACACAACATTACTATTGACTCCATAATAAATCATAATCTCTAATCAACAGCCAATGCTTCATAGAGAAACTTGAAATCAGCCTATGCTTGAGAATCGAGACTTACCCACACACTCTTTACAAACGTGGAGATCATCATAACTTTCAAACTCAAATATGTAATTCACACCCTACAACACCCAAAAAAAAACATTTGAGTACAACATTAAAAACACAAGAAATAGAAATAACTAACAACCACAAACAATTCTATAATATGCAACACAGGTACCTGACTCGAAGTGAGATTAAGCATTGGTGCTTTATTTGATCCCTCCTTAGTGTACCTATGATCTACGCATTCAATGTACATAAAAATAGAAACACAAACCATTACACCAAAAAAACAAAGATACAAAATCCCACCAAAACAAACAAAAAATGAACTGAGTCCTTTACTTTTAATGAATCTAAACTCCATATTAAGCTTTGTAGCAGAATTAGGACTGTTAGGCTTGAAAATTAACCTCTCCAAAGTCTGCACCCGAACCCAAAAACACAAAAAAAATGCCATCAAGTTTCAATCTTTGACGATAAAATTGAAAGCCCGGAAAGAAAAGGTAGTGAAAAGTACCAAAAATAGTCGACCAGGAGTGCCAGCGTCTTTCACTGAGCTCTTGTACTTGACTCGTTTTGACACTTGCCCGCTTGCCATATTCCCCTATATATTGTAATTCAATCGAATAATAATAATAATAATAATAATAATAATAATATGTGATCAATGGAGGATTTGTCACCGGAGAGGTTCAGTGGATAGGCGGGAATGATGGATGAGCGAAGCGGTGGCAGGCGTGGTGGTTGTGTTCAATGGAGGAAGTAGCAGAGAGAGTTGAAATGGAGAGCAGGGGTGTGCAAAATAGGTTCCAGGGAATGTAGCTAATTTAGCTACAGAGCTCACATTGTAAAAATGGGTGTCAGTTGCCTACCAATACAGGGACAAGGTTCATTCAACACACTACCACATACAGTCACATCCATGGACTCTCAAGTTTTGGGTTTTGATTATTTTGATCCTTGTAGTAATTTTAGGTTTGTTAGTCACCATCATAATTGTAAAAACATAAATAATTATATAAAATTATAAAATTTTAAGTAATTTTTTTTAATATATTGTTTATACAAATAATAAGCAATTTCTTCGACAAAGATGTAACATACTTGTTCTTGTATGATAAAGTTCTACCACACAAAATCCAAGAAAAAAAAGTTCAAAGTAGTTGATAAGACTCTGCATTTAAAAAAAATATTAAAAACAATTATGTCTTCACAATTATACTCCGTTGTTGGCCAACACTATTTTCAATACTCTCTTCAAATGCATGACCATTTACAGTGATAGCTATCTTTTGCCTTAATGAATAATACATCACTTTTAAGACATTCTTGTGCTTTCTTTTGGGTATTTTTATATTTTCATAAGTTTCAGATATTGTTTGTTACACATTATGAATCTCAATAGGTGAATTAATAAAGAGTTGTGGGCTTTATATGAATTAAAACGAATGAATCAAACAATTTAGTATTAGATAGTGGCTTGCGCTACGTCGTTGGCCAAACCTTTTCCAACACTAAAAAATGATATTCAAGCGACAATAATTCAATATAGCTCAGGTTAAATTAACTAAAATACGTCATGGGATATGAGACCGAAAGAACCCATAAAAAAATGAAAAAAAATTATAAAGTTCAAGGTTTAATAACTTAATATCAAAAATGAAAACAAAAAAAAAACTTCAAAAAATACAACGCTAAAAAAGAATACCCGAGTTAGCTTAGAGTAACTTAACGAAACAACAACTCACGATATGAGATCGGGATTAAAAAAAGAATTTCAAAAGGATGACTTAGTAAAAAAAACCAAAGTTCAATAAAAAAATCAAAAAACCCTAAGTCAATCCAGATTAACTTTACTAACCCGCTCTCGGAATAACCAAACAATAAGAAAAATAAAAAATAAAAAAGCTCAAGGGTAAATAATTTAATGCAAAATGTTGAAATTGAAAAAAAAAAGGTCATAAAACATCAAGGGAAAAAAATCCGGAGTTAACTTTCGGGTTAACTTCGACTAAGTCGCCACATGCGACATGAGATCGAATAAAAAAAAAAATTAGACCTAAAAAAAATCCTAACAAAAAAGGCCCAGGTTAAATAAAAAAACATTGTGAATGAAAATGCAAGTTGACTTGGGTTAGCTTTACCAACCCGCTCTTGAAATAACAAAACAAAATGAGAAGCCAAAAAAATAACAAAGTTCAAGGGCAAAAAATTTAATGCAAAATGATGAAACTAAAAAAAAATCATAAAAAAAACTGAGAAAAAAAATTTGAGTCAACTTGGATGACTTAATTGACCCACCACTCACGACATGAGATTGAGATATATATAAAAAATAGACTTTCAAAAGAAAGACCTAGCAAAAAAGATCAAAGTTAGATAAAAAAATAATGAATAAAAAAATGCAAGCTAGCCCGAGTTTAGTAAAGAAAAGTGAAAAAATCACATTGCTTAAGGGCCAATAATTTAATAGCAAAGTATGAAATTGTTAAAAAAAATCAATATTATATAAAACATTGAGGGAAAAAACACGAGGCAACTATGGTTATTTGACTAACCTATTGCCCGGGACATGAGATCGTGATAACTCAACAAAAAAAAACACAAAAAATAAAGCTAAGAGCTTAATAAACAAATGTCAAGTGATAATTTGAAAAAATAAATAAATCAATTTTTAATAAAGGACTTTCTTTGTGAGCACGCGCCATATCGCTGGAAAGAAGACGACACGCTGCTCCCAACATCGTGGCAGAAGCAGGATTTTAGCCACTGCACGGTCCCTCACAATGCACGTGTCAACAGTTTTTTTAAATAATATTTAAAAACTTGAAATTACCAAGCCGCTTCTGACAAAACCTAAAAATAACAATAAATCAGTAAAAAAGGAACAAAAGTCCCTCACAAATAGCCTCTTTTTTTATTATTATAAGGTTAATTCTGTTTATTTTATTGTTTCAAAAAGAAAAAGATAGAGAAGCCCCTCCATGCAATTAAATTTGTTTCTCTTCCAAGGTCATGACCATAACTCTACCGCTCATTTTTAAAAAGACAAAAAAGCCCCTCACTCAAAATTTTGTTGTTTTTGTGTTTGAAGGCAAAATAATCATTATACTATAACAAACATGTCCGAATTATTTTGTCCCCAATCAATTTTGCAACAACGAATATATCTCATGAAAAAAATTACAGGCTTAATCAATTTTTCTAGCAATGATAAAATCATATTTATACTATTTTAATTTATAATTTTTTCTGTCTAGAACCACAGTAAAAAACTGAGCTCATTTTATATATTTTTTAAATGTAATAATGTAATTGTAACTAGAGGCTCAAGCACCGGGCTTTAAAACGGGAAGGGAGAGGGACCCGTGAGAGATCAAATGGCTATGTATATGGTTCTGCTTGCTGGTTCCCGTAACATCTGCAGGCCGAAGGCACTTGGGCCCAACAATTTCTTAGAAAACTGGCCCATTTCCATAACAGAACAGGAGATCCGCCGAGAAGGAAAAATATAAAAATAAAACAGAACACGAGAAGCACCGAAATTAATGTTCTTAATTAATCTTTAGTTTAATTTTAAGGGCTTACCATATATAAGTTGTTTATATAATAAATATTATTCATTTTTATTTGAATACTAGATTTTATTCTTTTTTTTACACTTAATCCAATAATAATTCCAATAAATATTATTCATTTTTATTTGAATGCTACATTTTATTCTTTTTTTTTAAGTTATGGCCTGTTTGAGATCGTGGTACTCGGTTTAAAGTGTTTTTACTTTAGAAATATATTAAAATAATTTTTTTTATTTTTAAAAATTATTTTTAAAATCAACATATCAAAACGATCTGAAAACAAAAAAATAAATAATTTTTAATAATATTTTTTAAATTTTAAAAGAACGTGGCGTTTCAAACATATTCTTAATTTATAAAGAATAATTAAAAAAAAGTGCTCAAGAGTGATAAATTTTACATTAAAATTAAACTCCTATCTAGAAACAAATCCATTCCATAAATCCCTATCAAGTCAGTCTAACTAAAATCAATAGCTTTTGACTTTAGGGTGTAGAATTTACTTTATGCATATATTTCAAACCTAACTTAGAATTTAACGCGGGACAAGTGGTAGGTTAATAATTAGATGGGTTAACTTTTATTAACTTAAATTAATTTTTTTATTTTATAAAAAATTTAAAAATCACTTTATTTTAATAATAAAAAAAAATCAACAGTTTGAAGCAAATTTTTTCTAGATTGATCAAGTAATTATCAACCTAACTTTTTAATTTGACCACACCATATTAATTTTTTTTTGTCGTTGAAAATCAAGCCCACCCAGGCCTCGTATCATAGGTCTACTTGTGGTAGGTTTGAAAACAGGGCTTTAGTGTCCAAATACAACAATTTTGTACCAATAGCTTAAAAATGTTAAAATCGTAATTTAACTTGTAAAATTATATAATTTTACAAGTTAATATATATTTAATATGTGAAATCATTTTAAAAACTTAAAAATAAATAAAATTAGGTTGAAATCAAGTAAAATCGGATGAAATCACAAAATTTCCGCCATTACCTTTATAGCTTTTGTTTTTTTGCGTAAAAATTGTGTTTTATAAAATTTTAATTCTTTTTAAATTAATTTTTAATATTTTTAGATTGATACTAAAAATAAATTTTAAAAATTAAAAAAATATTATTTTCATATATTTTTTTAAATAAAAAATATTTTAAAAAATAACTACTATAACAATATCAAACACTATCTTGATCAGAAGGGTACTTAAGATATTAAAAATAATGTAAAATGTATATTTTTATTTTTTATTTTTAATATTAGCATATAATAATAATAATAAAATAATTAATTAAATACATTTTTAAACTAAAACTAAAATCACTTTTAAAACCAACTAACCCATATACCACCGAAAGCATCCAAAAAAATCACGATAGGTTTGATCCACTTTCCTCTTCCATCACCTGTGACATCAGTAACTACTCCTTGGTGACAAGACTCGTAGTAACCACTCCCCGGTCTCTGCCTTCCACCAGCTCACCGTCTCATCTCCCTGTCTCCAAAAGTTTAATGTCTAAAGACCCAGTGACCTTCTGATCTCGTGAACCCAAATGAAGAAACTAAAATCTTTAGAATCACAAACATCCATTGATTCAATCTTTGACCACTCCACCCCATCACTATAAATACCTTCGTTGCCATGACAACGTTAACAACAAAGCTAAGAAAACAAGAAACTTTCTTCACATTTTCATGGCTTCACTTCTCTCTTTCTCCCTCCTTTCTCTCTTCCTCTTCCTCTCCCTCTCCTCCTCCGCCACTTTAAAGATAAACCACCAACCCCCCACGAAACAAGAACAAAAACAAATATCAAAACCACCTTCATTTGCTACAACAACGCCACCTGGGATTCTCAAGCTTGTAAAGCCACTAGATTACAGGACACTTGTGTCTCTTCTTTGTCTAACGCTAATGTCCCCCAAAATCCAACCCCACTTCAAATCATCCAATCAGCAATCTCTGTTTCCGACACTAACCTCAAAACTGCCCAATCAATGGTCAAGTCTATCCTAGAGTCGTCCGCAGGGAATATAGACCGCACAACAGCCGCAAAAAACTGCATGGAGGTGTTAAACAATTCACAGTACCGTATAACAAGATCAGCGCGTGATGCTTTGCCACGTGGAAAGATCAAGGACGCTAGAGCTTGGATGAGTGCTGCGTTGTTGTACCAATACGATTGTTCCAACGCGTTGAAGTACGCGAATGACACGTCTCTCACCAACCAGACGATGTCGTTTTTGGACACCTTGATGAGTTTCTCCAGTAATGCTCTGAGCATGATCGTCTCTTACGATGCTTTTGGTAATGACACCAAGTCGTGGGGCCCACCAAAAACAGAACGGGACGGGGTTTGGGAACTCGGGTCGGGTGGGGATTTCGGTTCAGAGTTTAGGGGTGGGATTCCGTCCAATTTAACGCTGGATGTGACGGTATGTAAGAACGGGAATGACAACGGGTGCTATAAAACGGTGCAGGAGGCGGTCAATACGGCACCGGATAATGAGTGGGGACGTAGGTACGTGATATCTATTAAGGAGGGGTTTATGACGAGATTGTTAGAGTGCCGTTAGAGAAAAAAGAATGTAGTGTTTTTAGGGGATGGGATGGGCAAAACAGTAATTACAGGGTCGTTAACTGCAGGCCAGCCTGGGATTTCTACCTACAACACAGCTACAGTTGGTAAGGTTTTTTTTTTTTTTTTTTTAACTCTTGTTATTTTAATTAAATTTTGTTCTTGATCTTTGCTTTTCTGGAAATGTTGAAGGTCGTGGTGGGCCCTCTGACTTAGCTGGATGCTGACTCATCACGGCACATGTGATGGCATTGGATGCGATGACATTATGGCATACTGAGTCAGCATTCACTTGTAATCAAGCACTCGGTAACAATTATTTTTACCTCTTGAGAATTGGTTTGGGTGTAAAAAAAAGAAGGAATTATGCAGCTATGAAGTGCACGGTCCAATTTGTCAAGCCGTCGTCTTTAAAATGATTTCCCTCCTTTTTACGTCAAATGTCGCATAGCATAAGTTTTCAGATTCTATCCAGGGACTAACATAAGCTTAAGGATTTGGATTATTAGATTATCGGATCAATCCGCCGAATTATCGAGAGCTGAACTTGGTCTCCATTGTTAAGGCTTGGCATACAGGTTCGTATTTGGGTTCGGAGAGGAAGCAGGAAGTAACTTTTATTTATTCTCATAAATTTTATAGCTTTTCTCACATTCGGGAAGTAGTTCGTTTTGATGGAAAAGTATTTGATTGGAGAACAACAAATAATTTAGTGATTGATTTATAATATTTGGTGATAGAGGTCGATTTGATATAACAGGTCAAGCTGACCTTTTGTATTATTCTATCCATGATCTGCGTCCCTTATGTTGGCATTGATCTCAACTCGATATGGCAAAGTGGAAAGTACTTTTAAACTTGAATCAAGCCAAGCACATGGCTTGCCTACCGCTATTGGTAATACAAGTCCTGGAAAACCATA